>OY744482.1:112178945-112778945 GCA_963556165.1 Tipula helvola
TAGCATGACGATTATAGGTCTCAACCCCTATTGATAGAGGTATCAACCATCGAAATCGGAGCACAATTGCAGATTTTCGATTTTTCTGGCTTTGAATTTGTGGGCTATAGTTCAGTTGATTTTCAATAAAATTGAATTTTCTGCGAAATGTGTAGAAATGTGCGAGCGATCCAAATGACCGTTAGCATGACGATTACAGGTCTCAACCCCTATTGATAGAGGTATCAACCATCGAAATCGGAGCACAAATGCAGATTTTCGATTTTACTGTCTCTGAATTTGTGGGCTATAGTTCAGTTGATTTTCAATAAAATGGAATTTTCTGCGAAATGTGTAGAAATATTCGAGCGATTTAAATGACCGTTATCATGACGATTACAGGTCTCAACCCCTATTGTTAGAGGTATCAACCATCGAAATCGAAGCACAAATGCAGATTTTCGATTTTACTGTCTCTGAATTTGTGGGCTATAGTTCAGTTGATTTTCAATAAAATGGAATTTTCTGCGAAAGTGGAAATATTTTTCGAGCGATCTAAATGACCGTTATCATGACGATTACAGGTCTCAACCCCTATTGATAGAGGTATCAACCATCGAAATCGGAGCACAATTGCAGATTTTCGATTTTTCTGGCTTTGAATTTGTGGGCTATAGTTCAGTTGATTTTCAATAAAATTGAATTTTCTGCGAAATGTGTAGAAATGGGCGAGCGATTCAAATGACCATTAGCATGACGATTATAGGTCTCAACCCCTATTGATAGAGGTATCAACCATCGAAATCGGAGCACAATTGCAGATTTTCGATTTTTCTGGCTTTGAATTTGTGGGCTATAGTTCAGTTGATTTTCAATAAAATTGAATTTTCTGCGAAATGTGTAGAAATGTGCGAGCGATTCAAATGACCATTAGCATGACGATTATAGGTCTCAACCCCTATTGATAGAGGTATCAACCATCGAAATCGGAGCACAAATGCAGATTTTCGATTTTACTGGCTCTGAATTTGTGGGCTATAGTTCAGTTGATTTTCAATAAAATGGAATTTTCTGCAAAATGTGTGGAAATATTCGAGCGATTTAGATGACCGTTAGCATGACGATTACAGGTCTCAACCCCTATTGTTAGAGGTATCAACCATCGAAATCGAGGCACAAATGCAGATTTTCGATTTTTCTGGCTCTGAATTTGTGGGCTATAGTTCAGTTGATTTTCAATAAAATTGAATTTTCTGCGAAATGTGTAGAAATATTCGAGCGATTTAAATGACCGTTATCATGACGATTACAGGTCTCAACCCCTATTGATAGAGGTATCAACCATCGAAATCGAAGCACAATTGCAGATTTTCGATTTTTCTGGCTCTGAATTTGTGGGCTATAGTTCAGTTGATTTTCAATAAAATGGAATTTTCTGCAAAATGTGTGGAAATATTCGAGCGATTTAGATGACCGTTAGCATGACGATTACAGGTCTCAACCCCTATTGTTAGAGGTATCAACCATCGAAATCGAGGCACAAATGCAGATTTTCGATTTTTCTGGCTCTGAATTTGTGGCTATAGTTCAGTTGATTTTCAATAAAATTGAATTTTCTGCGAAATGTGTAGAAATATTCGAGCGATTTAAATGACCGTTATCATGACGATTACAGGTCTCAACCCCTATTGATAGAGGTATCAACCATCGAAATCGAAGCACAATTGCAGATTTTCGATTTTTCTGGCTCTGAATTTGTGAGCTATAGTTCAGTTGATTTTCAATAAAATTGTAAACATATGCGAGCGATCCAAATGACCGTTAGCATGACGATTACAGGTCTCAACCCCTATTGTTAGAGGTATCAACCATCGAAATCGGAGCACAAATGCAGATTTTCGATTTTACTGGCTCTGAATTTGTGGGCTATAGTTCAGTTGATTTTCAATAAAATGGAATTTTCTGCGAAATGTGTAGAAATGTGCGAGCGATTCAAATGACCATTAGCATGACGATTATAGGTCTCAACCCCTATTGATAGAGGTATCAACCATCGAAATCGGAGCACAAATGCAGATTTTCGATTTTACTGGCTCTGAATTTGTGGGCTATAGTTCAGTTGATTTTCAATAAAATGGAATTTTCTGCAAAATGTGTGGAAATATTCGAGCGATTTAGATGACCGTTAGCATGACGATTACAGGTCTCAACCCCTATTGTTAGAGGTATCAACCATCGAAATCGAGGCACAAATGCAGATTTTCGATTTTTCTGGCTCTGAATTTGTGGGCTATAGTTCAGTTGATTTTCAATAAAATTGAATTTTCTGCGAAATGTGTAGAAATGTGCGAGCGATACAAATGACCGTTAGCATGACGATTACAGGTCTCAACCCCTATTGATCGAGGTATCAACCATCGAAATCGAAGCACAATTGCAGATTTTCGATTTTTCTGGCTCTGAATTTGTGGGCTATAGTTCAGTTGATTTTCAATAAAATTGAATTTTCTGCGAAATGTGTAGAAATGTGCGAGCGATCCAAATGACCGTTATCATGACGATTACAGGTCTCAACCCCTATTGATAGAGGTATCAACCATCGAAATCGAAGCACAAATGCAGATTTTCGATTTTTCTGGCTCTGAATTTGTGGGCTATAGTTCAGTTGATTTTCAATAAAATGGAATTTTCTGCGAAATGTGTAGAATATTCGAGCGATTTAAATGACCGTTATCATGACGATTACAGGTCTCAACCCCTATTGTTAGAGGTATCAACCATCGAAATCGAAGCACAAATGCAGATTTTCGATTTTACTGGCTCTGAATTTGTGGGCTATAGTTCAGTTGATTTTCAATAAAATTGAATTTTCTGCGAAATGTGTAGAAATATTCGAGCGATTTAGATGACCGTTAGCATGACGATTACAGGTCTCAACCCCTATTGATCGAGGTATCAACCATCGAAATCGAAGCACAATTGCAGATTTTCGATTTTTCTGGCTCTGAATTTGTGGGCTATAGTTCAGTTGATTTTCAATAAAATTGAATTTTCTGCGAAATGTGTAGAAATGTGCGAGCGATCCAAATGACCGTTATCATGACGATTACAGGTCTCAACCCCTATTGATAGAGGTATCAACCATCGAAATCGAAGCACAATTGCAGATTTTCGATTTTTCTGGCTCTGAATTTGTGAGCTATAGTTCAGTTGATTTTCAATAAAATTGTAAACATATGCGAGCGATCCAAATGACCGTTAGCATGACGATTACAGGTCTCAACCCCTATTGTTAGAGGTATCAACCATCG
This sequence comes from Tipula helvola, assembly GCA_963556165.1. Classification (NCBI taxonomy): domain Eukaryota; kingdom Metazoa; phylum Arthropoda; class Insecta; order Diptera; family Tipulidae; genus Tipula; species Tipula helvola. Next base: position 112,182,236 of record OY744482.1, read on the forward strand.
AAATCGAGGCACAAATGCAGATTTTCGATTTTTCTGGCTCTGAATTTGTGGGCTATAGTTCAGTTGATTTTCAATAAAATTGAATTTTCTGCGAAATGTGTAGAAATATTCGAGCGATTTAGATGACCGTTAGCATGACGATTACAGGTCTCAACCCCTATTGATCGAGGTATCAACCATCGAAATCGAAGCACAATTGCAGATTTTCGATTTTTCTGGCTCTGAATTTGTGGGCTATAGTTCAGTTGATTTTCAATAAAATTGAATTTTCTGCGAAATGTGTAGAAATATTCGAGCGATTTAGATGACCGTTAGCATGACGATTACAGGTCTCAACCCCTATTGTTAGAGGTATCAACCATCGAAATCGGAGCACAAATGCAGATTTTCGATTTTACTGGCTCTGAATTTGTGGGCTATAGTTCAGTTGATTTTCAATAAAATTGAATTTTCTGCGAAATGTGTAGAAATGTGCGAGCGATTCAAATGACCATTAGCATGACGATTATAGGTCTCAACCCCTATTGATAGAGGTATCAACCATCGAAATCGGAGCACAAATGCAGATTTTCGATTTTACTGGCTCTGAATTTGTGGGCTATAGTTCAGTTGATTTTCAATAAAATGGAATTTTCTGCAAAATGTGTGGAAATATTCGAGCGATTTAGATGACCGTTAGCATGACGATTACAGGTCTCAACCCCTATTGTTAGAGGTATCAACCATCGAAATCGAGGCACAAATGCAGATTTTCGATTTTTCTGGCTCTGAATTTGTGGGCTATAGTTCAGTTGATTTTCAATAAAATTGAATTTTCTGCGAAATGTGTAGAAATGTGCGAGCGATACAAATGACCGTTAGCATGACGATTACAGGTCTCAACCCCTATTGATCGAGGTATCAACCATCGAAATCGAAGCACAATTGCAGATTTTCGATTTTTCTGGCTCTGAATTTGTGGGCTATAGTTCAGTTGATTTTCAATAAAATTGAATTTTCTGCGAAATGTGTAGAAATGTGCGAGCGATCCAAATGACCGTTATCATGACGATTACAGGTCTCAACCCCTATTGATAGAGGTATCAACCATCGAAATCGAAGCACAAATGCAGATTTTCGATTTTTCTGGCTCTGAATTTGTGGGCTATAGTTCAGTTGATTTTCAATAAAATGGAATTTTCTGCGAAATGTGTAGAAATATTCGAGCGATTTAAATGACCGTTATCATGACGATTACAGGTCTCAACCCCTATTGTTAGAGGTATCAACCATCGAAATCGAAGCACAAATGCAGATTTTCGATTTTACTGGCTCTGAATTTGTGGGCTATAGTTCAGTTGATTTTCAATAAAATTGAATTTTCTGCGAAATGTGTAGAAATATTCGAGCGATTTAGATGACCGTTAGCATGACGATTACAGGTCTCAACCCCTATTGTTAGAGGTATCAACCATCGAAATCGAAGCACAATTGCAGATTTTCGATTTTTCTGGCTCTGAATTTGTGGGCTATAGTTCAGTTGATTTTCAATAAAATGGAATTTTCTGCAAAATGTGTGGAAATATTCGAGCGATTTAGATGACCGTTAGCATGACGATTACAGGTCTCAACCCCTATTGTTAGAGGTATCAACCATCGAAATCGAGGCACAAATGCAGATTTTCGATTTTTCTGGCTCTGAATTTGTGGGCTATAGTTCAGTTGATTTTCAATAAAATTGAATTTTCTGCGAAATGTGTAGAAATGGGCGAGCGATTCAAATGACCATTAGCATGACGATTATAGGTCTCAACCCCTATTGATAGAGGTATCAACCATCGAAATCGGAGCACAATTGCAGATTTTCGATTTTTCTGGCTTTGAATTTGTGGGCTATAGTTCAGTTGATTTTCAATAAAATTGAATTTTCTGCGAAATGTGTAGAAATGTGCGAGCGATCCAAATGACCGTTAGCATGACGATTACAGGTCTCAACCCCTATTGATAGAGGTATCAACCATCGAAATCGGAGCACAAATGCAGATTTTCGATTTTACTGTCTCTGAATTTGTGGGCTATAGTTCAGTTGATTTTCAATAAAATGGAATTTTCTGCGAAATGTGTAGAAATATTCGAGCGATTTAAATGACCGTTATCATGACGATTACAGGTCTCAACCCCTATTGTTAGAGGTATCAACCATCGAAATCGAAGCACAAATGCAGATTTTCGATTTTACTGTCTCTGAATTTGTGGGCTATAGTTCAGTTGATTTTCAATAAAATGGAATTTTCTGCGAAATGTGTGGAAATATTCGAGCGATCTAAATGACCGTTATCATGACGATTACAGGTCTCAACCCCTATTGATAGAGGTATCAACCATCGAAATCGGAGCACAATTGCAGATTTTCGATTTTTCTGGCTTTGAATTTGTGGGCTATAGTTCAGTTGATTTTCAATAAAATTGAATTTTCTGCGAAATGTGTAGAAATGGGCGAGCGATTCAAATGACCATTAGCATGACGATTATAGGTCTCAACCCCTATTGATAGAGGTATCAACCATCGAAATCGGAGCACAATTGCAGATTTTCGATTTTTCTGGCTTTGAATTTGTGGGCTATAGTTCAGTTGATTTTCAATAAAATTGAATTTTCTGCGAAATGTGTAGAAATGTGCGAGCGATTCAAATGACCATTAGCATGACGATTATAGGTCTCAACCCCTATTGATAGAGGTATCAACCATCGAAATCGGAGCACAAATGCAGATTTTCGATTTTACTGGCTCTGAATTTGTGGGCTATAGTTCAGTTGATTTTCAATAAAATGGAATTTTCTGCAAAATGTGTGGAAATATTCGAGCGATTTAGATGACCGTTAGCATGACGATTACAGGTCTCAACCCCTATTGTTAGAGGTATCAACCATCGAAATCGAGGCACAAATGCAGATTTTCGATTTTTCTGGCTCTGAATTTGTGGGCTATAGTTCAGTTGATTTTCAATAAAATTGAATTTTCTGCGAAATGTGTAGAAATATTCGAGCGATTTAAATGACCGTTATCATGACGATTACAGGTCTCAACCCCTATTGATAGAGGTATCAACCATCGAAATCGAAGCACAATTGCAGATTTTCGATTTTTCTGGCTCTGAATTTGTGGGCTATAGTTCAGTTGATTTTCAATAAAATGGAATTTTCTGCAAAATGTGTGGAAATATTCGAGCGATTTAGATGACCGTTAGCATGACGATTACAGGTCTCAACCCCTATTGTTAGAGGTATCAACCATCGAAATCGAGGCACAAATGCAGATTTTCGATTTTTCTGGCTCTGAATTTGTGGGCTATAGTTCAGTTGATTTTCAATAAAATTGAATTTTCTGCGAAATGTGTAGAAATATTCGAGCGATTTAAATGACCGTTATCATGACGATTACAGGTCTCAACCCCTATTGATAGAGGTATCAACCATCGAAATCGAAGCACAATTGCAGATTTTCGATTTTTCTGGCTCTGAATTTGTGAGCTATAGTTCAGTTGATTTTCAATAAAATTGTAAACATATGCGAGCGATCCAAATGACCGTTAGCATGACGATTACAGGTCTCAACCCCTATTGTTAGAGGTATCAACCATCGAAATCGGAGCACAAATGCAGATTTTCGATTTTACTGGCTCTGAATTTGTGGGCTATAGTTCAGTTGATTTTCAATAAAATGGAATTTTCTGCGAAATGTGTAGAAATGTGCGAGCGATTCAAATGACCATTAGCATGACGATTATAGGTCTCAACCCCTATTGATAGAGGTATCAACCATCGAAATCGGAGCACAAATGCAGATTTTCGATTTTACTGGCTCTGAATTTGTGGGCTATAGTTCAGTTGATTTTCAATAAAATGGAATTTTCTGCAAAATGTGTGGAAATATTCGAGCGATTTAGATGACCGTTAGCATGACGATTACAGGTCTCAACCCCTATTGTTAGAGGTATCAACCATCGAAATCGAGGCACAAATGCAGATTTTCGATTTTTCTGGCTCTGAATTTGTGGGCTATAGTTCAGTTGATTTTCAATAAAATTGAATTTTCTGCGAAATGTGTAGAAATGTGCGAGCGATCCAAATGACCGTTATCATGACGATTACAGGTCTCAACCCCTATTGATAGAGGTATCAACCATCGAAATCGGAGCACAAATGCAGATTTTCGATTTTACTGGCTCTGAATTTGTGGGCTATAGTTCAGTTGATTTTCAATAAAATTGAATTTTCTGCGAAATGTGTAGAAATGTGCGAGCGATTCAAATGACCATTAGCATGACGATTATAGGTCTCAACCCCTATTGATAGAGGTATCAACCATCGAAATCGGAGCACAAATGCAGATTTTCGATTTTACTGGCTCTGAATTTGTGGGCTATAGTTCAGTTGATTTTCAATAAAATGGAATTTTCTGCAAAATGTGTGGAAATATTCGAGCGATTTAGATGACCGTTAGCATGACGATTACAGGTCTCAACCCCTATTGTTAGAGGTATCAACCATCGAAATCGAGGCACAAATGCAGATTTTCGATTTTTCTGGCTCTGAATTTGTGGGCTATAGTTCAGTTGATTTTCAATAAAATTGAATTTTCTGCGAAATGTGTAGAAATGTGCGAGCGATACAAATGACCGTTAGCATGACGATTACAGGTCTCAACCCCTATTGATCGAGGTATCAACCATCGAAATCGAAGCACAATTGCAGATTTTCGATTTTTCTGGCTCTGAATTTGTGGGCTATAGTTCAGTTGATTTTCAATAAAATTGAATTTTCTGCGAAATGTGTAGAAATGTGCGAGCGATCCAAATGACCGTTATCATGACGATTACAGGTCTCAACCCCTATTGATAGAGGTATCAACCATCGAAATCGAAGCACAATTGCAGATTTTCGATTTTTCTGGCTCTGAATTTGTGAGCTATAGTTCAGTTGATTTTCAATAAAATTGTAAACATATGCGAGCGATCCAAATGACCGTTAGCATGACGATTACAGGTCTCAACCCCTATTGTTAGAGGTATCAACCATCGAAATCGGAGCACAAATGCAGATTTTCGATTTTACTGGCTCTGAATTTGTGGGCTATAGTTCAGTTGATTTTCAATAAAATTGAATTTTCTGCGAAATGTGTAGAAATGTGCGAGCGATTCAAATGACCATTAGCATGACGATTATAGGTCTCAACCCCTATTGATAGAGGTATCAACCATCGAAATCGGAGCACAAATGCAGATTTTCGATTTTACTGGCTCTGAATTTGTGGGCTATAGTTCAGTTGATTTTCAATAAAATGGAATTTTCTGCAAAATGTGTGGAAATATTCGAGCGATTTAGATGACCGTTAGCATGACGATTACAGGTCTCAACCCCTATTGTTAGAGGTATCAACCATCGAAATCGAGGCACAAATGCAGATTTTCGATTTTTCTGGCTCTGAATTTGTGGGCTATAGTTCAGTTGATTTTCAATAAAATTGAATTTTCTGCGAAATGTGTAGAAATGTGCGAGCGATACAAATGACCGTTAGCATGACGATTACAGGTCTCAACCCCTATTGATCGAGGTATCAACCATCGAAATCGAAGCACAATTGCAGATTTTCGATTTTTCTGGCTCTGAATTTGTGGGCTATAGTTCAGTTGATTTTCAATAAAATTGAATTTTCTGCGAAATGTGTAGAAATGTGCGAGCGATCCAAATGACCGTTATCATGACGATTACAGGTCTCAACCCCTATTGATAGAGGTATCAACCATCGAAATCGAAGCACAAATGCAGATTTTCGATTTTTCTGGCTCTGAATTTGTGGGCTATAGTTCAGTTGATTTTCAATAAAATGGAATTTTCTGCGAAATGTGTAGAAATATTCGAGCGATTTAAATGACCGTTATCATGACGATTACAGGTCTCAACCCCTATTGTTAGAGGTATCAACCATCGAAATCGAAGCACAAATGCAGATTTTCGATTTTACTGGCTCTGAATTTGTGGGCTATAGTTCAGTTGATTTTCAATAAAATTGAATTTTCTGCGAAATGTGTAGAAATATTCGAGCGATTTAGATGACCGTTAGCATGACGATTACAGGTCTCAACCCCTATTGTTAGAGGTATCAACCATCGAAATCGAAGCACAATTGCAGATTTTCGATTTTTCTGGCTCTGAATTTGTGGGCTATAGTTCAGTTGATTTTCAATAAAATGGAATTTTCTGCAAAATGTGTGGAAATATTCGAGCGATTTAGATGACCGTTAGCATGACGATTACAGGTCTCAACCCCTATTGTTAGAGGTATCAACCATCGAAATCGAGGCACAAATGCAGATTTTCGATTTTTCTGGCTCTGAATTTGTGGGCTATAGTTCAGTTGATTTTCAATAAAATTGAATTTTCTGCGAAATGTGTAGAAATGGGCGAGCGATTCAAATGACCATTAGCATGACGATTATAGGTCTCAACCCCTATTGATAGAGGTATCAACCATCGAAATCGGAGCACAATTGCAGATTTTCGATTTTTCTGGCTTTGAATTTGTGGGCTATAGTTCAGTTGATTTTCAATAAAATTGAATTTTCTGCGAAATGTGTAGAAATGTGCGAGCGATCCAAATGACCGTTAGCATGACGATTACAGGTCTCAACCCCTATTGATAGAGGTATCAACCATCGAAATCGGAGCACAAATGCAGATTTTCGATTTTACTGTCTCTGAATTTGTGGGCTATAGTTCAGTTGATTTTCAATAAAATGGAATTTTCTGCGAAATGTGTAGAAATATTCGAGCGATTTAAATGACCGTTATCATGACGATTACAGGTCTCAACCCCTATTGTTAGAGGTATCAACCATCGAAATCGAAGCACAAATGCAGATTTTCGATTTTACTGTCTCTGAATTTGTGGGCTATAGTTCAGTTGATTTTCAATAAAATGGAATTTTCTGCGAAATGTGTGGAAATATTCGAGCGATCTAAATGACCGTTATCATGACGATTACAGGTCTCAACCCCTATTGATAGAGGTATCAACCATCGAAATCGGAGCACAATTGCAGATTTTCGATTTTTCTGGCTTTGAATTTGTGGGCTATAGTTCAGTTGATTTTCAATAAAATTGAATTTTCTGCGAAATGTGTAGAAATGGGCGAGCGATTCAAATGACCATTAGCATGACGATTATAGGTCTCAACCCCTATTGATAGAGGTATCAACCATCGAAATCGGAGCACAATTGCAGATTTTCGATTTTTCTGGCTTTGAATTTGTGGGCTATAGTTCAGTTGATTTTCAATAAAATTGAATTTTCTGCGAAATGTGTAGAAATGTGCGAGCGATTCAAATGACCATTAGCATGACGATTATAGGTCTCAACCCCTATTGATAGAGGTATCAACCATCGAAATCGGAGCACAAATGCAGATTTTCGATTTTACTGGCTCTGAATTTGTGGGCTATAGTTCAGTTGATTTTCAATAAAATGGAATTTTCTGCAAAATGTGTGGAAATATTCGAGCGATTTAGATGACCGTTAGCATGACGATTACAGGTCTCAACCCCTATTGTTAGAGGTATCAACCATCGAAATCGAGGCACAAATGCAGATTTTCGATTTTTCTGGCTCTGAATTTGTGGGCTATAGTTCAGTTGATTTTCAATAAAATTGAATTTTCTGCGAAATGTGTAGAAATATTCGAGCGATTTAAATGACCGTTATCATGACGATTACAGGTCTCAACCCCTATTGATAGAGGTATCAACCATCGAAATCGAAGCACAATTGCAGATTTTCGATTTTTCTGGCTCTGAATTTGTGGGCTATAGTTCAGTTGATTTTCAATAAAATGGAATTTTCTGCAAAATGTGTGGAAATATTCGAGCGATTTAGATGACCGTTAGCATGACGATTACAGGTCTCAACCCCTATTGTTAGAGGTATCAACCATCGAAATCGAGGCACAAATGCAGATTTTCGATTTTTCTGGCTCTGAATTTGTGGGCTATAGTTCAGTTGATTTTCAATAAAATTGAATTTTCTGCGAAATGTGTAGAAATATTCGAGCGATTTAAATGACCGTTATCATGACGATTACAGGTCTCAACCCCTATTGATAGAGGTATCAACCATCGAAATCGAAGCACAATTGCAGATTTTCGATTTTTCTGGCTCTGAATTTGTGAGCTATAGTTCAGTTGATTTTCAATAAAATTGTAAACATATGCGAGCGATCCAAATGACCGTTAGCATGACGATTACAGGTCTCAACCCCTATTGTTAGAGGTATCAACCATCGAAATCGGAGCACAAATGCAGATTTTCGATTTTACTGGCTCTGAATTTGTGGGCTATAGTTCAGTTGATTTTCAATAAAATTGAATTTTCTGCGAAATGTGTAGAAATGTGCGAGCGATCCAAATGACCGTTAGCATGACGATTACAGGTCTCAACCCCTATTGATAGAGGTATCAACCATCGAAATCGGAGCACAATTGCAGATTTTCGATTTTTCTGGCTCTGAATTTGTGGGCTATAGTTCAGTTGATTTTCAATAAAATTGAATTTTCTGCGAAATGTGTAGAAATGTGCGAGCGATACAAATGACCGTTAGCATGACGATTACAGGTCTCAACCCCTATTGATCGAGGTATCAACCATCGAAATCGAAGCACAATTGCAGATTTTCGATTTTTCTGGCTCTGAATTTGTGGGCTATAGTTCAGTTGATTTTCAATAAAATTGAATTTTCTGCGAAATGTGTAGAAATGTGCGAGCGATCCAAATGACCGTTATCATGACGATTACAGGTCTCAACCCCTATTGATAGAGGTATCAACCATCGAAATCGAAGCACAAATGCAGATTTTCGATTTTTCTGGCTCTGAATTTGTGGGCTATAGTTCAGTTGATTTTCAATAAAATGGAATTTTCTGCGAAATGTGTGGAAATATTCGAGCGATCTAAATGACCGTTATCATGACGATTACAGGTCTCAACTCCTATTGATAGAGGTATCAACCATCGAAATCGGAGCACAATTGCAGATTTTCGATTTTTCTGGCTTTGAATTTGTGGGCTATAGTTCAGTTGATTTTCAATAAAATGGAATTTTCTGCGAAATGTGTAGAAATGGGCGAGCGATTCAAATGACCATTAGCATGACGATTACAGGTCTCAACCCCTATTGATAGAGGTATCAACCATCGAAATCGGAGCACAATTGCAGATTTTCGATTTTTCTGGCTTTGAATTTGTGGGCTATAGTTCAGTTGATTTTCAATAAAATTGAATTTTCTGCGAAATGTGTAGAAATGGGCGAGCGATTCAAATGACCATTAGCATGACGATTATAGGTCTCAACCCCTATTGATAGAGGTATCAACCATCGAAATCGGAGCACAAATGCAGATTTTCGATTTTACTGGCTCTGAATTTGTGGGCTATAGTTCAGTTGATTTTCAATAAAATTGAATTTTCTGCGAAATGTGTAGAAATGTGCGAGCGATCCAAATGACCGTTATCATGACGATTACAGGTCTCAACCCCTATTGATAGAGGTATCAACCATCGAAATCGAAGCACAAATGCAGATTTTCGATTTTTCTGGCTCTGAATTTGTGGGCTATAGTTCAGTTGATTTTCAATAAAATGGAATTTTCTGCGAAATGTGTAGAAATGTGCGAGCGATCCAAATGACCGTTAGCATGACGATTACAGGTCTCAACCCCTATTGATAGAGGTATCAACCATCGAAATCGAAGCACAATTGCAGATTTTCGATTTTTCTGGCTCTGAATTTGTGGGCTATAGTTCAGTTGATTTTCAATAAAATGGAATTTTCTGCAAAATGTGTGGAAATATTCGAGCGATTTAGATGACCGTTAGCATGACGATTACAGGTCTCAACCCCTATTGTTAGAGGTATCAACCATCGAAATCGAGGCACAAATGCAGATTTTCGATTTTTCTGGCTCTGAATTTGTGGGCTATAGTTCAGTTGATTTTCAATAAAATTGAATTTTCTGCGAAATGTGTAGAAATATTCGAGCGATTTAAATGACCGTTATCATGACGATTACAGGTCTCAACCCCTATTGATAGAGGTATCAACCATCGAAATCGAAGCACAATTGCAGATTTTCGATTTTTCTGGCTCTGAATTTGTGAGCTATAGTTCAGTTGATTTTCAATAAAATTGTAAACATATGCGAGCGATCCAAATGACCGTTAGCATGACGATTACAGGTCTCAACCCCTATTGTTAGAGGTATCAACCATCGAAATCGGAGCACAAATGCAGATTTTCGATTTTACTGGCTCTGAATTTGTGGGCTATAGTTCAGTTGATTTTCAATAAAATTGAATTTTCTGCGAAATGTGTAGAAATGTGCGAGCGATCCAAATGACCGTTAGCATGACGATTACAGGTCTCAACCCCTATTGATAGAGGTATCAACCATCGAAATCGGAGCACAATTGCAGATTTTCGATTTTTCTGGCTCTGAATTTGTGGGCTATAGTTCAGTTGATTTTCAATAAAATTGAATTTTCTGCGAAATGTGTAGAAATGGGCTAGCGACCCAAATGAATGAATGTCTCAACCCCTATTGATAGAGGTATCAACCATCGAAATCGGAGCACAATTGCAGATTTTCGATTTTTCTGGCTTTGAATTTGTGGGCTATAGTTCAGTTGATTTTCAATAAAATTGAATTTTCTGCTAAATGTGTAGAAATGGGCGAGCGATTCAAATGACCATTAGCATGACGATTATAGGTCTCAACCCCTATTGATAGAGGTATCAACCATCATCGGAGCACAATTGCAGAGTTTCGATTTTTCTGGCTCTGAATTTGTGGGCTATAGTTCAGTTGATTTTCAATAAAATTGAATTTTCTGCGAAATGTGTAGAAATGGGCGAGCGATTAAAATGACCATTAGCATGACGATTATAGGTCTCAACCCCTATTGATAGAGGGATCAACCATCATCGGAGCACAATTGCAGATTTTCGATTTCTCTGGCTCTGAAATTGTGGGCTATAGTTCAGTTGATTTTCAATAAAATTGAATTTTCTGCGAAATGTGTAGAAATGGGCGAGCGACCCAAATGACCATTAGCATGACGATTATAGGTCTCAACCCCTATTGATAGAGGTATCAACCATCATCGGAGCACATTTCCAGATTTTCGATTTTTCTGGCTCTGAATTTGTGGGCTATATGTAGTTCAGTTGATTCTCAATAAAATTAAATTTTCTGCGAAATGAGGTACATGTAGAAAAAAACGCAGTGCAAAATGTTTAGAGCTAAAATAGAGAACACGTATGGTTCTAATACGAACAATTCATTGTGCGCTATAGCTAAACTCCGTACTACAAAGTGTAAGTCAGGGGTCAAATTTTAATTTTCGATTTCTCTTGCGTAATTTTTATATCAACAATTTCATTTCACGCCAAGTCAACAGCGTACTAGGCTTTAGGGACGAAAACTTCTCTCCGAACAATACCCAACACTGTGTGTTGCCAAAAAAAACGGTATATTTATGATGGAACAGCTAAACAATGACTGTACGATATGTTGAATATGATTACGGGCAATCGGTGAAGGCCCCTTGCTGGTCATCGCTGTTGATTATCTTACTTATTAGGAATTTTCTGATTTTGGTTTAACTGTTAAACTGTCGCTGCAACGGCAGGAGTGTAAACAGGTTGAGAAAATTTATTTATCACTTGGCTTCAGCAGAATATTTTCTTGCTGAATAATCGTTTCCTTGTAGGGCCTGTTTTGCCCGTTTTTCTGCATATTTTTGGCATTAGAGCAATTTGTCAGATTTAGTTTCAGCGTACCAAAATTTATCAGGATATTTTCTTTAGGTCCTGTGTACAGATTTTATGTATATTTGGTACTTTTTGGTTTATATGAAAAAAGTGCCCCTTTTCAAATGTATAGAGCACTTTAATTTTTTTATGTGCCACAAAACATATGAATAATTCCTCCCGTTAGAATAAGTGAGATAACAATAATTGTAGTTCAGGTGAAGATTTCAGACCCATATGTTTGACTTACGGGATAACTCGTTTTTGTATGGAATTTATTTGGTAACGCAAAATAGAGCGCAGGAAAGATAGAATGGGAAATAAGTAAAATCAAATACAAGTTTTAAACTAACTAAAATAAAATTCATTCATTTCTCATTTTGTTGATCACCAGCATTATCCGAATAAAACGTTTTTATTTTGGATGATGCCATATAGTAAACATTTTTAAACAGAACTCCAAACAAAAAACAGGATATCAAATATTTATCGATTCTTTCCAATTCGTGCATCATTTATTTAAATATGAGAGGGTTAGGACTGAATTCACATTTCTTGATCGATTTAAAAGAACTAAGCGTGAACGAAGTTCAACATATGTATTAGCCAAAGGGCATTCGTACAGTATGAAAACATACTACATACCGACAGAACTAAAAATATAAGAGGTGCCCGCTTAGTTCTAGTCGATAATGGATACCTTATCTTAACCTGTTTAGAAGATGTTTTAAAAACTTGTTCCCAAAAATGTTGTTTCTGAAAGAATACACGTCTGGTTGACCTCGAAACAATACAAATTACTTGTATTCGTATTTTATTTAAATTTTCATTTTTTTGAATGGATGTATATGTACCTATAAAACATTGGAATCTCTAAAACATCGAATTAAATATGTGCCTATAAATTTTAGTGTTTTTTTGTATCTGCTGCTTGTTGGAAGCGCTTTAAAAAAAAATTCCAATGCTAATAAACAATAAATCATGCATGAATATTTATCTAGAACACAATAAAAATGGTGCGGTTTTCGATTTAATCCGAGCATACATATTTGTATATAGGCTTAGGAGGTGGAGGATATATTTACGAATTGATTTATTTTCTTCGATTCGTTGTATTAAGGGTGGTTTATACTTTTCGTACACATTCAGAGCTGGTTTACTGTTAAAACACCCTGTAAACGGAAAAAGAGGTATATTGAGAAAATAGATTCAAATCATGTCATTTCAACAGTATACAGGATTATTATATATAGGAATATTTAAATCAGGAATGGATAACCCAACTAATTTCCACCATTCTTCGTTCAATTTACAAATATGTTCACACCTATGGAATTTTATACAATCCCTAGTTTTACATATTTTTTGTATAATAAAACCAGTAAACCACCTATGTATGTTAAATTTTTTATTAGACATATTGGAAAATATGTGGAAATTTTCATGTTTTCCCGACATCAGTGTATGAATATAAAATCGAAAAATATTTCGAAAGCTTAAATAAGTCTAATGACCCGTTAATAAAAGAAGAAAATAAAACTATCCGTGACAAATTAAACAAAAAACCACTTCTCACCCATGTCCTCATCACTCTAACGTCTAAATACATTAATATTTTCATTTCAAATTGTTAACACGTGACCACCAACGTGAAAACGGAAATAATTTTTTTTTTTGTAAATGTTGATTTATTTTTCCCATTTCCACTCGCAGTGTAAGTATTTATGTATGGGAACGATATTTAAATGCGGAGTGGTTCATGATGAGAACGTGCGACACACCAAAAAAATGAAATGCAAATAAGTGTAAATTATATGTTTTCGATTAAAACATAAAAAAAATATTGAGGGTTGATCGATTATGACCAACATCAATTTTTTTTTTTTCAAGTTTCCTCCTCAAATTGTTATGTTTATTTATTTATTTGTTTGTTTAGTTAAGATGAATTATTTAGAATTTCTAAATTAAATTAATAAAAAACGCAGAGTTTTGTTTATTTAGAAAAATAATATGCGAGAGAATTCTAAACATACATAGTATTTATGGGTTTTCTACATAATATTTGTGTTTGGGTACTTTTTTCAAAAGAAATGTATATTCGGTATATACAAATCGTACATTGCAACGCAATACGGGGATTCCACATTACTGAAACTGGAAGCGAATTATAGGCTCCGCCTGCAATATCGGGTTCGACCTCGATTAGATTAGTTAAATTACGTTTGAGGAAAAAATCATTAGATACCAGATTTTTTTTGGTGTACCGCACTCACACGTTGACCTTGGGGTAGATTCTGCTAAAATGAAAATTTCCGTGACATTTTTTTATTAGTACAAAATATCGTCATTATTTTATTTAAACAACACGCAGAACAAAAGTCACTAAAACTAAAACCAATGACATTTTGTCACATCGATTTTTAGTACACACAATTATATTTTGTTTTATAGCATTTAACATTTTAGTACACAGTCACAATGAAATGTCATTTGTCATTTGACTTGGTAGATCTGCCGAAAAGTTGTTTGCTCCAAGCCACGGTAAAGACGCAGCGAAGATATTTACCGCATTCACATAGACTTCAATTGGTTGCTTAATTTGGTTACTCCAAATAACAAATCAAAATGGGACTTTCTATCGAGCTCCCTTTGCGATAGGTTTTGTTTTTCCCTGTGAAAAAAAATTTCTCTGGGAAAATAAAAAATTTAAAAATAATTAAAATCTTTGAAAATATTATATCGAATTATACAGACATTAATGCTGATTCGGTGAAACTCAAATAATCCAAAATGTCGTGGCAACATAGAGAGATACGCAACATACAAATTTATTTGTGAAATATTTAAAGTGCATCGCGAGTGAATGTATTAGAATTAGTGTGGTGGCGCGGAGCACTTGGGGTAAGCGGGCTTATCCCGTTCATCAAACAACTTGTACACCATTACCGATGGAAAATCAAATGGTATAATTCTTCAAAAAGAATCAAAAAAGAAATGGAGGAAATTGAGACAGATAGTGAAGAGAATAATGTCCGCGAAAAGCAAACAAACCTCAACACCAGAAGATCTCAACGGTTTCGAACAAATTATTGATCGGGTCTTGAAGACGGGTGAGTATACGTTGTATCGTTGCTATTAAGATTTATACATAATACGTTGCACATAATGCTGCTGCATAAGGCATTTAGCTAATGGCATCACCGACTGGTTTGCATCAGTGGTGTCCGATTTGTTATAGGATTGTAACGGATGGACTGAAAAACTAAGCTCAAACGTTTACAAAATTTGTTTCCCAACCGCTTATTATCACCCCGTGCGGCATTTACCTGAGCTCAAAGCCGGTAGGAGTAAACTTTGTCGTGGGGTTTGGGGTGCCGCGGTCGAGAATCCTAGTTATACCGCTGTAATAGGTGAAGAAAAGGATGGAAACCAAAAACATTGGTAAAAAGGGTTTTTCGGGGTAGTTGATTTTTGGACCCATAGATGAGATCCTTATGGTAGGAATTAGTTGACCATAGCCAACAATGGCGAGCTTAGCTCTGAGCCATAAAAACTAAACTAACAACCACAAAAACAAAAACAAAACAAAAAAAAAATAATTATCTCCCTGAGAGGGATTTTATTAATAAGATTTGGATCAGTAGTACGTAGCTGACAGAAAGGGCAAAGACGCAACTAAGCGTACTTTCGCCTGCCTCTAATGAGGCCGTCAGCTGACCCACTACTTATTGGGCCCTTTTTTTGTTAGTTACAACGGGATCATATTTACCAGGTATATCAGGTTTTTTTTTCCTTGGATTGCTTTGTTTGAAAAACAAAAAATTTCTTCTCGATTCTCCTTTCTTTATTCACTAAATATTTACCACTTCTTCTTACAATTACTCACTGCACAACCGTCACGAAAACAAACAAAACACCAAGAGTCTCCCAAATCAAATTTTGGCGAGGTTTTGATACAATTTTTCTGCTGATCAACCAAAAGAAACATTTATTTTTTCATCGATCAATTAACCAAAAAAATGCCACAATCGCCCCTCCAATATTTTCTTTGCTTTAGTGATTATTCGGCTAAATTTGCCAAAACATGAGGCACGTTTTCGTTGCATGAATAAACCCAACATCACCCAAAATGCAGAACAAACGTTTTTTTGAATTCATTCACTCAGTGGAATACAAATGGCTGACAATAACCTTGGTTGAATAAACAAAAAGAAAATTGCTAATAAGCAAAACAACAATTTTTTATACACATACTAACTCAAGTATGTGCGATCAGGAAAAGAAGTGTTTTTACGTTTATTTACTGAAACATGAGATTTGTAAATAAACGTAAAAAAAAATGTGTTATATGTGCACGGGCCATTGAGAGTATTTTAGTTTTACGTTAATCTAGTTGTTTGTTATAAATCTTGTTACTGTGCATATTTTAACATGCATACACAAGATTGATTCACCATAATTAATGTAATAGGAACATCAACTGTACCCAGATATTGTCAAATGGATTTGTATATTTTGGAAGAAAGAAATATCTTCAAAATGTGGGGTACAATTTTATGTGTCGGTTTGATGGATGGGTGTGTTTAGTAACGGGGATGACAAGCGCCCGTTACAGGATTTACTACGCTCGTTGTCGCAAGGAGTCGGAAGATGATAAAAAAGTTAGGTTATCAATTGAACAAAATGTTGGCGGAGCATGTATAATAAACCTAGGAAGCAAAATTTTGGCTTTGTACATATATGAAAATAAACAACAACAATTTATTTGGATTTAACTGTTGTATTAGCAAAACGTACAATACATAAAATAAGTGTGTCAATAATGACTACATAAAAAACATCGTAATAATAACAATTTAAATTAAATAAATTAAATATAAATAAATACATCTCAGTCTGAGATATACATATAAAAGTTATGTACCGCAAATTAAATACGCATTTACAACGCGCAAATCAAATCATTAATTGACCATAACATTTATAAAATTATGAAATTAAAAAATTCTCAGCTTCAAAGGCAAGTCACACAATTACATAGGTGCCGCGCTCCCAAAAAAAAAAAAAAAACAATGTGTGCAGCCTCTACGCGCGACAGAAGTGAAACTTTTTAAGCTGTAAATTTGTAATTACTACAATTTATGATTCAACGGTCCGGCTGGCATATACAGTAAAATGTGTAGCTTTTCCGCAGTAAGAATTGAAGAAATCGTCAATTGATCCTTATAGTGTTATAGGAGTATTATACAAAGTCAGAGTAGATACATCGAAATTAGATAATTGCACATTCTACATAATCTAGCTATTTTTCTCAATCTCTGTTACTCCATGATCTGGAATCTGGTAAAACAGGATTATCCCAACTCGATACAAAATCTACCTATAGAGGCACGATAAACGGAATAAAAGCAATATTATTTACTAATACTGATATTAAAGCGATATTTTAGCTTGAGAACGCAAGCGAAATTGTGATGGGTTCGGTTTATATTTTAAAGTGAATTTTGCTTAAGACAAACATTTTCTTCAAGAGAAACTCAGAATACTAAATAATTTACATAAAGTAATGCAACCAGTGATTGATGCATAGGTGCAGTTTACTCATGTCGTTTGGAACTATTGCAGAGTATAATTTCCATGTCTCATTTTGTAGCTAGCATAAACCAATTGTTTCATTTTTGAATTGTCCGAGAAGAAGAAATACATTTTGTATTTAGTTTAAAAGTATTAAATTTAATCTTAATTTGCCAACTATCATTGTATGATCCTTTAAATATCTATACAAATTTAAGTTTTATAAACTTCACTTCTCTATTTATTGTAAATTTACAATAAGTTATTTAATATAATAACCGCCTAGATCTAAATAGTACAAAAACATTAAGTTTGAGATATTTGTGTATGTACAAGCAAATTATTTACAAACACAATTTTTGTACTTGTTTTATATAATATACTTGTAAATTGCAATCAATACCTCAATATACTATAAATCTAGGAGGCATTGATTCGACTGTTCGTAGATGTTGTTTTTGTATTGCTTGCAAATTCATTCAATTTCGTTTCAATCTGCCTAAAAAATTTCTCTTCAAAAATAAAAGAAATAGCTACTGTCGATTTTAAAAATCACCCCGGTACTAAAGAAGTTTCACTTCAAAAACAGTAATGTATTGTTGCACCCTTGACTACAATAGACATACAAACTTAGTTAGCAGACAGGTGTCTGCAAAATTGTGCTGAAAACGATTATTAAACGAAATAACTACGTATAGGTACAGAATACTAGTCAATATTTATCTTATGAATGACTAAACTATTTTGAAGAAAATAATTTCTGTAACTAGTCTGTATGAAATTTAAACATAACTTTGGGTGAATTGCTTGAGTGGGTTATGACTAAACAGCATCTGAACCAGCACGAGGTTGCCGGAAGCAGGATCCTTGAACCTGAAGTGGTGGGCGAGGGCAGAATTGTGGAACTTGCTTTCGGTTCGGGGGGGGGGGGGGGGGGTGTTTAGCGGTGGTCAATTCAATAAAATTTTTGGTTTCGATTTTAAAGTTTAGAAATAACTAATTAATTTCGATTTCGATTTTTAGGAAGTCCCGTGGAACCTATCTCAGCCTACCGGAATCTTCAAGCATCCAGCGGATTTGTAGTTTTAAGAATTAATCTGGCTAGTGCTAACCTTTTTCTTTACCATATACATATAACCCTAATACACATAATATGAACTATTGAACAAGATTGAAGCTGCTTTGTTTTAGTGTTAGACAGGTTATTATTTAAAGTTTCCAAATTTAGTGATTAATTTGGTATCCTTCTAATTTAGAGGACTAATTTAATAGGAGACTATAGGAGATTTTTAAATTAATGATTAATTTTAAATAAATTAGAACTTGGGTTTACAGAAACATATCACATCTTCATCACGGGATGGACATCCGTAGGCTTAGTGTCAAGTTGGCGATAGTATCTGAGTGGCAAAGGTGACTAGGGTGAAGTTCATTTGATTGGGTGGCTACTAATTGAATTTATTATATTGAATTTTGAATTTGGTTTTGAATAAATGTTGATTACTTTCTTAGAAATAACTGAATGGCTGATTAATTTGATTTAAATTTTCAGAAATATAAATGACATGATAACGAATATTTGTTTAAGTTGCAGTTAACTCACTCTCATACACTTACTTGATTATTATACAAGTTGATTTAAACAAAAATCAGGAGTGGGTGGGATGGATACATAGGGATTCCAGAAGGAAGAAATCAGACGTTTAGTCTTATTTATTTTGTTCATGATTTAGTGTAGAGTCCCTTCACTAGTTTAGTAGTAAATAACTTAATTTTCAGAATATAACACAGTTCCGAATAAATAATTTTTAGAAGGATTGAATTTAATCCTGATTCTCAGAATAAAGTTGTAGCCTGAATCAACTCGTACAAATTGGGTTGTTTTATGCTAATTTACTTATAAATTATTACTACAAATTTTACTAACGTATCTTCCTATCCTTCGGGTTTGTTGTTCGAAAAGGGCATGCGGTGGACTCGGCGGATTCCGGGAAACGAGCCTTAGGCTTGAAATTTGAGTTGAATTGTAGTTCTAAGTTGAGAGAGTGACCAGTATGGCGGAAAGCATGTGAATTAACAGCGGAGACTAACTACATCCATTACGCTACGTCGCCCCTGAGCTACTGCTTTATAACTCTTAAGTGGAACTTAAATTAATGATAATTACGATTTGCTGAAATGTCTAGAAATCGAACCCAGGGTGGTGGGAAACATATAAGGGGTAATTGAGAACTAATTAACATTGACTTTAGGATGCCAAGGGTGGAAAGAAGTTAGTAGAAAAAACTGTAATAACTAACAATTGGCCGCCAAGGAGTTTGTAACCGGGTCGATCTCAATCCTATACTAACAATCCTATCCTATCCTTCCAAGTAAATGTAAAAAAGGGTGGACGATGGGCCCGGCATCAATAATTCTTAGAATTACCGGGAGATCCTGCTAAATGTTTGGTTGTACATTCAAAACCAATCAATCCACTAATAAAAAAACAAAATACACTTATGAGAAAAATGATTCCAGCTAGCGAGAAATAGACTTTTGCTATTTCTCGCAACAGTGGCTCTTTTTTGGGTTTCCCAGGGAACTAGGGAAAAATTTAATAAAATTGTACGCTTTAAAAATCTCAAGTTTATAGTGAAAAATTAAGAATTTCAAAATCATTACAAGTTCATGTAAAATTCACCCTAAATAAAAATTAAAAATTTGGGGAACTTTACAAATTAATTAAATAATTAATTGACCCGGCGATTTCCAAAATTTCTTTAAAATTTTATCAAATTTTGTAAGGTAAACAAATTTCTGACAATAAGGCAAAATATATTAATGTGAATTATGAACTAAAGATTTTGTTAAAAAATTTTAGTTGATAATTTCCAATTGTTTTTTATTTTCATCAAATTTTCTAGTAGAGAAAATTTTCTAAACTTACAAAACATTTGTGTTTGATTTCCTCAAAATACCGCTTATTAAATTTGGTAACAAAAAGTTCAAATTTAGATATGGAAACAAAAATTTGATAACATTTTCCAAAAATACCAAAAAATTTAAAAAAGTTAGAAATTTTGAAAAACATTTCGATATTGATAAATACATTTCGAGGCTTGCATGTGCATGCCCCAAATATATTATATTGGTTTAAATTCTAAATTTATATAAATTTTCAACAACTCCATAAAATTTTGAAGCCAAAAGTTCGAAATTTTCATTAAACATTAAACTGAATAAATCTTTAAAATTTCATAATGACTTCAATTCTACCCATCAAAGCTTATAAACCCACCCAAAATATGACAATTTCATCAAATTAATTATTTTATAAAAAAATCAAAATATTTCAAAATTTTGCTTAACACCCAAAACAACCTCAAAATAACTCAAAGTTCGATAAAACAAAAATATTTTATAGGCCAATTTTTAAATTTAAGCCAACTAATATTTATTTTAGAAGTTAATAATGTTTTACTTTGGCTCGCTCCAATACATTCGTCGATGCCAAACTAACCCAACGAATTAGGCCTACCACAAAATAACCTGAAACATTTGTGGTAGAATAAATAGGTTTTTCGGGATTTTCAGTTTCTGTATTAATTTTTTCTAGATAAGGTAGTCAACTTTTTTGAAAACCGAAATTTTGAAAACCGGGATTTTGGAAACCGAGATTTTGAATGCGGAATTTTGAAGGCGGCATTTTGAAAAGCGGGCAAACTTGCCCTTCCCGGTTATAACATGAGTTGGCTACCTTATCTAGAAAAAATAAGACAGGAACTGAAAATCCTGAAAAAAAAATCCAGAAAACTAAAACCCATAAACAAAAAATTCAGAAAAATAAAAATCCAGAAAACTAAAATCCAGAAACACAATTATCAAAGTGCAGACCAAATTAAAATTAAAATTTATAAAATGTCTATCGAATTTAACTATTTCCGTAAAGTTCTTAATATTTACGATATGGAAATTACTTCGTCAACATTTCAGACACAGATCAAAGGATTCGTATTACTCATATCGCTTCTACTGATAATTCTACCACAAATGTTTCAAGTGATGTCAAAAGTCTCAAATTGCCTGTAAAAAATATTTTTTCTGGATTTTTTCCTGGATTGCTTTTCCGGTAATTTCTAGATTTTTTCGGAATTTTATTTTTCTGGATTATTTTTCCAGGCAAATGTAGTGATCCCTTACAATATATCACCCTTCGGCGTTTCCTCGAGATTACGGGATTTTGTACCCGCTGGATTTTGTTTTTCCGAAATACGCTACCAACCCTTTGCTACACAAAGCCCCGTGCTAGGGAACGTGTCTATTGGCCTGGAATTAACGACCATATTGAGGAATTATAGTATCACGATTTAGCGTATGTCAAAAAATCCATTAAACCAACTCCTAAAAAATTGCAATGGATATTTTTGAATTAAATAATAAAAACTTTTTTGTAGTCTCAGATTATTATTTTAAATATATTGAAATTTTACTCTTACAACGAAAGAACGCCACTAACATTATTAGCAACATACAGAAAATATTTTCGATTCATTGAATCCTCCTAGAAATAGTATCTGATGACAATCCCTTGAATTTATTTGAATTTCGTTAATTTTGTGGATACATATAACGACATTATTTTAAAAACTAAAATTGCTAAACCGTTAATAGAAAAAGCAAATGATTGTAAACAGCCACTATATGGCTTTCTATCTTAGAATTTACAAACACTCCAACAAGCAATGGTCATGCTACCATCATAGGCGGTATGGAAGATTTAGTTACACCAATATATGTATATATAGGGAACATGGTCGAACAAAGTTGTGAAATTTAATTAATTATTTTATTTTAATTAATTATTTTAAATTACTCAAGCATGTTTTTTAATAAAAGTGAACTACGTCAAAATACAACAATACAAACAATACAAACTGTCTCAAAATATAAAAAAACAAAGTTCAGTATAATTCGGTTTCCACCCGAATTGCACTGCAAAATAATTGCAATATAGTTAACAAGACCTACCTTAAGTATTTCGCCAATCTGTAAATAATCTCTCGTATTGCCTTTAAACCCACTGTCACATTCCCGTACAATATTGTACTCAAATGCATTTTAAATGGTGGATGACATTCGTACACAATACAATATTACATTACACACTACAATCCAAAACACACACATAACTAACTTTCTTGCTATGTTTATTATCCACCGATCACTAATTTACTAAATTCTTAAGCAAACGTTTACAAGTACACTATATTCACTTCACTGAACCAATTGTGATGTTTTGTGATTTGTCATTTATTTTTACGCATCCATTATTGATGCGATAAATAATTTTCGATTCATACCACAAGCACAACCCAATTTAACGAATTACATGATACTAACATGATTTTACGAAAAAACGCAAAATTACTCCGAGCCTTGCATTCGTTTACCTTTTTAATTGTTTGCAGTTATTTTGCATGGTTGTGTTATTTCTCTTTCTGCAAGATGGCCTTTCATTTTTGTGTTGTAACATTTTCAAAAACTTTATAACAGCTAATTGAAGTAATAAGGTGAAAATATTTGGTTATTGCGTTCATATTTGTGTTGAATCTTGGACTTATGTTGTTGTTTGGTTGGATTAGGAAATAGGTAGCTTTCCCCACCTAGCCAACCAAGCTGTCAATATTCAATAAATTGTACATATACATACATATGATATGTGTATCATTTCAAATTTGTTGGAATTGTTTGCTTTCACAATGGAATCTTTGACCTTGGCAATGACGAAATTGATGTTGTTATAATTTGGCAAGTTTTTATGACAAAATATCGGTAAAAAAATATTTTTGTCTGTTTTGGAGTAATTATATTGTGAGAAAATTTAATCTGGACGTAATCATTTTTCTTGGTGTTCAGTACACTGAAGAGAATCGCTATCTGTTTTTGGTTTTGATTATTTGTCTGGAGCGGATGATTATTTGATTTTGCTTCTTATTGGAAGTTGTTTGATTTGGTAGTGATTTTAGTGAATGTTAGGTACCCTGATTTGCCAGAAGTAAGCAGATAATATCACATGAGCCAGCCATATAAAGATTTTCAATATTATTCTAGAATAGCTTTGGGGATTTTCAGTTATTATTTTGAGAAAAACAGTTGTTTACCGCTCATTTACCTCTCAATTTGACAAATTTTTTACAGATTTTCGAAAATTGGAGAAATTTAACAGAACAATATACACACTTAACAATAAAACGAAACCGATTTAAAAAAAATGACAAATAAAACGTGGGAAAATATTAGGCGGCGGTTACATTGGATTGAAATAGTTGTTCATCCGTCTGGACGCGTACGAAATAATCAGAAATAAACAAATAAGAATTCAACCTCTCGAATTGAGAAGATAAATGTGTTCGCGAAAATCTGTCCGATGTCAGCAAATTTGCTGCTAGAAGATAAATATTAGAAGCCAAATCATTTCTTCAGAAAGCAGTGAACGAATGCAATAAAGACACGGCCACGAAGCAAATACCGGAATTTAACTCTACAATGAAATATGTTTTGGACACCCAGCGAAATTTCTTGAACGAGGTTTCAAATTCAAGACGAAGCAATACTCTTAAACAACCACCAATTAATATACCAATATTTTCCGGAGAATATAAAGAATGGCTAAAACTATGATATACAGCGTGGGACAATTTGGTGAAGCGTTTCGACAAAAAGTGTCATATAATTACATCGTTCATAAAAAGTTTAATTGCGCAGCAATTTCTCCGAATTAAATGCTGTAAATTTAAGAAGAATTGCAAATACATCAGATGAAGTCATCCGTGGTTTGAATGCTGTTGGCGAATTAGCCAAGATGCGTAATCATTGATTGATATATTTAATATTAAATAGGACTGATTCGGATACCAGACATCAGTGGGTAAAGGAGGTATCGGAGAAAGAAAATCCAACGTTCAATGAATTTTTAACATTCCTACAGAAAACGTGCGACGCTCTAGAAGCTTCGCAATCATTCAATTCGAAACAGCGCCACAAATTCAAAGGGTTTGTAGCAACAGAAACAAATGAAAAGGATGTCGAGACGGTTTTATTTCTGGAATTATTTAAAAAAAATTCACCGCTGTCCTTCGCCGTATGAAATTTTTCCTAAACCATTCTTAAACGTTCACTGAGAAAATTATAATACTTCAAAGTTAAAGATTGGGTACTTTTAAAATAAAGAACTGTGTTTTTCTTAAAAATGAATGTAAAATCCATTAAATTCATTGATTTATTCTTAAATTTAAAGTACAAAGGAACTTTAAAATAAAGGTTTAAAAATCTTAAGATAAGAGAGAAGAGACGCAACAACTTCAACAACGATGTCAAGCAACATTTTGCAACGGTTAGTACAAATTTAGGTGACCGCTTGGGAACCATGATATTGATGATGGAACAAAATCTAGCCCCTCCCGTTATTGGAAAAATAGTGGGGTCACAAATAATTAATTAAATTTAAAGCTTTTCAGATCTTGTAGTTACAACTGGAGAGGGATGAGGTGATAGTAATGGGGCAAACTAATTTCGAATATTTGTTTACTTACTTTAAATTTAAAGTTTTAGTTTCTTAAGTTTAAATTTATTTTCTTTGAAATTGAATAATTTTCAAAACTTAAAACCAAAGATTTTAAATCCTTAAAAATAAAACCTAAATTCCTTTGCGCAAAAAATATAGGGAAAATATCTTAGTTTTAATTGGTAAATTCTTAAATTTAAAGGATTATTTTTCTGGGTGTTGTTTATGTATTTAGGATTGATCTAGGAAATATTTCACACGCATAGTATCGGCATTGAGAAAAGAGGAAAAATTTTCCAAACTTACAAAACATTTGTTTTTGTTTACCTCAAAATATCGCTCATTAAATTTGGTAACAAAAAATTTAAATTTAGATATGAAAACAAAAATTGAGGCGTGTACGTACATGATCCAAATATGTATATTATATTGGTTCAAATTCTAAATTTATATAAATTTTCAACAACTCCATAAAATTTTGAAGCTAAAAGTTCGAAATTTCCATTAAACATCAAAACTAAATAAATCTTTAAAATTGCATAAGGACTTCAATTCCACCAATCAAAACTTTTAAACCCACCCAAAATATGACAATTTCATCAAATTAATTATTTTATAAAAAAATCAAAATATTTCAAAATTTTGCTAATAACACAATATCAGCAAATTTTTTAATTTAAAAACTTATTCTAAATATTTCTAATTTTTCTTCAAAACGAATTCGACTTTCATAACTCAGAGTTCGATAAAACAAAAATATTTTATAGGCCAATTTTTAAATTTAAGCCAACTAATATTTATTTTAGAAGTTAATAATGTTTTACTTTGGCCTAAACTCTTCTAGAAAAGCAGATTTTGTGATTGTTGTTTTATTCGTTAACGTATGTGCCTTTATCAAAAATGAAATAATCCACTTTGTGAAATTTATCTGATTAGAATTTAAATGAATCAAACAAGCATTAAAATTCTTTAAACTATAAAAACATAGCAAATGCAATTCTACTCCAATTATCCACTTGAGCAACAGTTTTAATTCTATTCATATTCAAACTGGACTCGACCGAAAATTAATTTTTAATCCGAAAAGTTCCAAGTTATTATATTTATTTATTTATTTAACCCTATAGTAAAGTACAATCGGTAATATTAGAAATTGTAATGCAATACAATAATATTAATAATACATTAATGGTACAAAAAATATTAATTATCAATAGAAAAAAATTTAAATAACTCATTTCTAAACAAATTTCTTGACATATTAAAATCAAAAATTCCAAAACAGAGTTAAAAATTCGCGACAATTTCAAAACTGTATAGGGATTCCGTGCAAATTTGTTATGAACAATTTATACTAAAATAAAAGTTATAGTGTGTTTTTGAAAACCCTTTACATGCGATTGATTATTTTTATTTGAAAATTTATAGAAATTATTTAAAATAATCGTTGAAGGGATAAAACAACTGATAAAAACTCTAGTTTAGTTAATTTTACTAAACTGCACGGAATTCCTATACTGGTTCAGAAAGTGCGTAAAAATTGAAACGCGTAAGTATTTCATCACAATCAATTCGTGAGGTCAAACATTCGCGCAAAAAGATAGCTGATGCTATGTCCCTTGATTTAATCGTTTTTTAATAAATTACAGCGATCTTTATAAGGCAGAAGAACATAGTTATTCACTCTATCAGAAGGTAGACCACGAAGAGCATACAGTACAAATTGCTTTTGAACACTTTCAATTCTATCTGAATGACACTTATAAAATGGTGGCCAGATCTGAGAAGCGAATTCAAGAATAGACCGAACAAAGGACACATATAAAGATTTTAGTGTAAGCGGGTCACAAAACACTTTACAATTACGCTTAATGAAGCCTAACATAATGTAAGCCTTAGCAATAATAGAATCAATATATTTTGTAAAGGAAAGATCAGAAGAGAAAATTATACCCAAGTCAGACATGAACCCAACTCTATATCAACCACCATATTATAAAGAAAATACGGCTGAAGAATAGGTGATCGCTTTCTAAAAAAAGAGATAACCTTACATTTGGCCACATTCAACAACAATTTCTTGTTAAACGACCAACTGCAAAATGTGTTCAAATCACTTTGTAACTTTAAACAATCAGAAATTGAAGAAATCCGAGCGAATATTTTCATATCATCTGCATAAAGAAGGCATTGTGCAAATTCGAAACACACCACAACATCATTAATAAATAATGTGAATAGAAGTGGGCCAATATGACTATATGCCTTGCGGTACTCCAGAAGTGACATGAAATAAATGAGAAGCAGAATCATTAATCTTAACATATTGGGACCGGCCAAACAGATAAGATTCCAACCATTTGATAGGGATGAACTCACAATTTAGTTTCTCTAACTTATAGATAAGAATTGAATGATCAATTTTATCAAAAGCTTTTGAAAAGTCATAGTGTAGACTATACATCTACTTGTTGCCGGCCCTCGATTCTGCTGTAAGAATGTCCACAGAATGCAGCCAAATTGGTAATTGTAGATCTTCCCGGATAAAACCCATATTGTGCAGGCAAAATAAGAGATTTCACATGAAAAAACAAAAATTTCTGCACCATGGCTTCGAAAAGTTTGGGAATAGCAGAAAGAATATCAATTCCTCGATAGTTGCTAATTTCACATCTTTTGCCAGATTGAGAAAACGGACGAATGAAGGATATTTTCCAGGGATCAGGAAAAATCCCAGTTCGAAGGCTTTCATTAAAGATGTTAGTAAGCGGAAGAGCTAAACTTTCTGCACAACTTTTAATGAGGATGGGTGGAATGCCATCATGATCAGCCCCCTTATTTACATGAAGAAGAGACAAGCAGTCATAAACCTCCGTTTCAGTGAATTTTAATAAATTGCAATCAGTACGATTACAAGCTCATGGAGACGTGTTATATGTGATGGAAATGATATCGCGGATGGTTCGTACACGGACTCAAAATATTTGGCGAATAGATTGCAGATATCAATGGGTTGACTCGCCAATGAATTCTGATACATCATCGGTGAAGGAAACACAACTGCTTTCCTTTTACCATTGAGGAAATTCCCGAATTTTCTTGGATTGGACGTTAAATCAACCTCACTCTGCAAAATATAGTTATTCTATAGGAACCAATTTAAAATTTTAAGTTCTTTTCGAGCTGCATCGTATCAAGAATAAAACTCAGCACCATGTAGCCTATATAATGAATGAAATCTTTTACGCCGTTTTTCCAGGCGCAGTAGTTTCCTATTGAATCATAGTTCACGAAACCGAGGTTCATTTTTAATTAAAGGGACATACCTTTCAACACCAGTCTTGAATAGTTTATTGAACAAAGAAACGGCTTCGTTCAAGTTTTTCCCACGCCTAAGGAACTCCCAAATAGAGTTGACAAGAAATTTGTTTAAAGAAATGTAGTCAGCATGCCTAAAATCAAAATGAAAAGAACTATCAAGGGAAAAATTAGTATTGCATTTTTCATGAAAAATATTTATCATTATTGGAGTATGGTAGACACTCCTACATCCAGTAAAATCCTCACATGAAGAAGTATCCAAATACATAACATCAGATGAAAATACTAAATCCAATAGTTTTCCTCGACTGTTGCTTATCTGGTTTAATTGCTTAGTTGCTATATACTCGCAAAATAATCGGTGATGGCCAATGCTTTTTGATCGTTAGAAAAAGGCGTGAAAACACCATCAACGTCAAACCAAACAACGTCTGGAAGATTGAAATCACCAATGATCATGAATTGTTCATCAATATGTACTGCAGACATTACTAAATTGAAAAAATCAATAAATTCAAGATAAACTTCTAAAGTGGATCCACAGGGCACGTATACAGCGACCACGAAGATAAAAGAAATATCGGCTTTAATGCATACAGCTAAAATGTCGTATACCGGATGATACGCTATAACTTCACTCGAAAGTAAATTTTTCACGGCGATCAACACACCTCCTCCTTTAAGGCTGGTTTCAAAATCATGCCTGTCTTTTCTATAGACCACGTAATCTGATAGAAAGTATTTTTCTGAATTGAAATTTTTTGTAACCCTTGTTTCACAAATAACTATAACATCATAATCGTTGTCGAGGACACCCAATAGAAACAATTTAGATTTCCCTCGAATACTGGATGCATCATGGTAATAAATAGAGGATACTGTAATTAGTTTTGAACATATGGGCCGAATCATCATCTTATTTAAAACAACATCCCTTAAACTTTGGTAGTCTCGATTTCTACAGTTGGGTGTTGCGAAATTTGACGTTTGAGGCAACTGCTTTCCAAAAATTTTGATTCTTAAATGGTCTAATATATACGCCAGTTGGCCAGGTTTCCGAACTTAAAGCCTTGTCCTTGAGATCTTCGTTTATTCCCAACTTAAAACATAAGTATTCCAGATCCTGATTTTTTTTCGTTTTGGGAATCAATTTACCAACATGGTAGAAACTTGTTCCCAAACACTTGTTAGCCATCGCTAAAACATTATCTTCGGTTCTTAGAGGATCCAGTCTGGATAGGTGAAGGCAAAATGTATGTGGTACCGTTTTGATAATAATATCTGGCAAGATATTAGAACCTCGTACTGCTTGTTGATTGTTTAACTTCGACTGGGTATTAACTTCGGATATTTCGCCATTATTCGAGGGGCTGCTAAGGCAAATGTTTTCTGGTTTTCTAGATGATGCCTCTAAAGAATCAATACTTGGGGGCTTAGTTGTTGATTCTGCTTGAGTCGTAGTGCCGCAAAGGTCATTAACCACTTTCACTTGGCCCCTTGTTAATCGTTCTTTTTGGCGATATGTCGGCTTCGTTCTGCTATCAAAAACCACATTGTCTGCAGTTTCAAATGTTTTAAGTATTAAGCTAATATTCTCCTTGTTCGTGTCAATCTCCTTCTGCAAGCACTTCGCCATATCCTGCTGCGTAATATTAATTTGCTAATGAATTGGAATGTTCCAGTTAGAATTTGTTGAAAACATTTTTAAGAAAATGTTGTTCTAAATCAGGTCTCTAGAATCATTGCAGAACCACATTATGGTCGAGCATTTCAGTGTGACATTAAATGATGTTCGATCCACTTCTGCCCAACCATAATGGTACGCTTTGTTGCTAAAGCCACAGCATCCGATTTCCTATTACAAAATCACTATCACACTATAAAATCAATAATACAATTCAAAATTATTTTATTATTGTGGAAAAAATTATTTTGGAAAAAATTTGTACGTCACAATTCTATTCGCAGTGAAAACTCGAAATTTGATTATTAAGTGCGAATTACTAAGTGAATTATTTCACCAAAATGGTAGATTAGAAATCGATTTCGAATTTCAATTAAAACACTACCGATGGATTTGACCAAAATTAGAGGGAGATCTAAAGGTAAGAAAATTAGGTTCAATTCTGAATTAGACGTATATGATTGTAAACGAAATTGTATTAGGTAAAATTTTAAATTTAATTTAGAAATGAAGTTAACATGAATTTTAGTAAAATGACGCAGTGCCATTTACTTGAGAAAAGTCAACATTTTTGTTTGTCAAAAGAAATTCAACATATCGAATATAAAATCGGAATTTCGAGCAAAAATCTGAATTAGAAGTTGAATTCCCAAATGTATTGAATAAATTCATGAGTAGGTACTTAAATTAGATTTAAAAATTAAATTAAAATTACAAACTAGATTTGAACAACATCTTGTGTTTAATGTGAATCAAAAGCTAATCGTAGTTTTCAGCAAAAATCTATTTATAAGTAGAGTGTGGATTTCAATCTTTAAATTAAAATTCCATGCAGGGCTTGACTAAATATTGAGTGAATTAAAAAAAACCCTCCGGTGTTAAATCTCTAAATTTTCGGTTTGAAATTAAATAGATACAGTTTTAATTGAGTCACAATTCGAACCACGACGCCAACCACTTTTTGGTGAAATTAAGTAAATGTTCTGGATTAAACTACATTTTGCATGGAATTCAAATAGTACAAATTGGTGTACCATGGTACTTGGCTTAAAAATTGATTAGGACATTCTACTTGATTTTGAGGAAAAATTTGAGTGTAAATTTGGTGTTCCAAACTAGATTTAAACATAATTTTAATTGCAATTAGGTAAGAATTGCGTTTCCATACGAGATTTGAGCTCAAACAACCAACAAAATTTCCCTTGAATTTATTTTATAAATTTGTATCGGAAATTTTAAGTGAAATTTGAATAAAATGGTTGTGGCATTCCAAACCACATAAAATCTATGGTGAAATTATATTATATCGGAATTGATTTACAACTCGAATTTTGATTTCAAAAGAATAGATATGTCAAGGGAAGACCAAAGTACATATTTCGAAATCAATTTGAATTGGATCAAATAATTAGACTGGAAACGAAAATAGTTTTGATAATATAATAAAATAAATTTACAATTCCATCTGGATTTGAATAAACTTTGAGTGATATTTTAATCCGAAATTGAGTTATAAACTTTCAAAATGTACTTAAATCTTGATTGTAATTTTGATGGCACTCATTCATTTAAATTGAAATAAAAATTTGAGTGAAATTTAAATGTTTATCAAAGTTCTAGCAAATAGTTAGGTATTCTACTAATTGATTATTGTAATTTACCTTTTAATATGTGAGCAGTGTGAGGTATTCAGTCTAATTAAGATTTTTAATCCGAAATTTAGATCCAAGCTGTTTTCGAAATTGAACAAAATGATAAATGGAATTTTGAATATAAATCTAGATTATATTGGTCAACTGTATTGAAAAGACAGGAAATTGATTAAGAGAACGAAATTTTAAAGATCGAAGATTATCTTGAATTATAAACTAGATATAATGAAGTTGAGTAAAATTTTAAGTAGAAATTGTTTTATTGCATTTGGGAAACACATTTTGAACAATTTTAGCAAAATATTTAATGCGCTTTATATGACTGAAATTAAATTCTAAACACGATTTCAACAAATTTTTTGGTCAACTTGAAAATCAGGAATCGAGCAAAAATCTGGAAGCTTTTTGTTTTATAATAGAAGCATTTCAATTTTAAACCGTAATTGTGATAAAATCTTAAGTAGGAACTAAAGCCCTAGCCTAGACAGACTATGGTTTAATAAATCCGATTTAGTGAATTTTCGAGATTAGCCGTACCGTAGTTAGATTTTAGTGACTAAAACGATGTAATGGGAGTGTATTAGTTTGAAATATTGTGAAAACTATAACAGTTTAAGTGTATTAACCACAATTAAAAACGAGTTTAGCTTAATCGGATTTAATAAATCGGAGACTGTCAAGAATTTTACATTAGAAATAGAGTTTAAATTACAATTTGGTTTAAGCAAATACATGAGCTTATAGCTTAAAACTTTGGAATCCATTTGAACATAGTTTGGACTAAAAATTCAATTTCAATCCAATTGAGAATTTGGCCAAAAATTTGAATGTTTGAAATCGAATACTGAAAAAAACGTGCAGTATAATGCCGTGTGAACCTAGCCTTAGTTGACAGCCAAAAACAATTTATTGAAGTGACCAAACAATGTGCAAATCATTCTAAAACACGACGATGTAAAATTACAGAAAAATTTGATAAACAGATAAACAACAAATACTACATCTTGATGATAAAACTATTCTACAATAATTACAGTGTAGTGTGATGAATTTTAGTGCATCCAGTCGGGTCAATACTTCATAAAAGTAACGCGTCTTTCATTCTAACAATTGCGTCTTATAGATGTCCTCGTGAATTGAGTTGATTGTAACATTGTTTAAAATCGGCTAAAGTAATTCGATTTCCAATTGATATACCGTTAATAGGTGTGGCCTCTTATTAACTTAATCCATTAATTTAAATTTGGTGGTTGGTTTCTTTGAAAACGTCGTAGTGAACATTTTGAAGTCCTGAGCGTCTTTTAATTTATTCAATTTTTTCTTTGTATTTACAGATATTTCTAATTTATTATATACATCTTCAAATACAAATTTGACTGTTTCATTTATTTCTATTAAAAATTAGGTAGTAAATCATGTTCTGAATGTTTTGAGTTGTTGTAAGGTGCTACCGAAAGGTTTGAATGCTTGTTTTTATTTGTGAAAAAGAAGCTTTTTCGAGCTTTACGTTATGTATAATTAAAGAGTGTTTGAATAGTCAACAAGGCCATTTCGGCCAGTGACCTAGAAAAATATCTTTCTGAAATAAAGGGATAATATTAACAAACTATTCCTCACGGATAGCACCTTACTTGTCAGTGCTGTAATGAGTAAGCACACTTTAAAAAAGAGATTAGATCATGTTGCGAAGGACAAAAAATTAATGAGCAACGTTGTACCAACATTAATTTTTCTCTAACCCATACTTTGTTCGCTGCAGTAAAACTGTAAAATAAATATTAATTGATTGTACGCTGTAAATCGATAATTGAATATCACGCGCATTATTATATTGAGACTCCCATTATAAGGTTAAATAAAATCAATAAACTTTGAAGCTTTATATAAAATGTAGCGCGACAGAGATATTCGCATTAAATCCAATTAAATTTGTCATTCTGCTCGTATACTCGTATACATAAATTGCATTGTTAGTGTGGCAATAGATTCATATCAAGATTAATTAGTCTGATTTTTTTTTTGTATTCTTCCATCTCAATAGAATTATTTAAGAAAAATTTAATAAAAAAAATTTAAAAAAAAAACATTTTCACACAGTAATTTTCGCCTTTAACCAATCATATAAATACGAGTAGTTGCTTGTGTAGTTGTATCTGCGCGATTGGGGGCGTGAGAATTATAAAAAATTATGATACTGATCTTTTTGATATTAGTTTTTGCGTGGCAAATATTACAAACAGTTTTTACATTTTGTACAGTGGGCAAAAAAAATTTGCTAATCTTCCATCGCTTATGGACGGGAGGAAGTATATATTTTAACCAGTTGTACTTAAATATCTACCTGACTTATAGATTTTAATACAAGCCTTACTCTTTAGATTTCCTTTATTAGCTCAAATTTAAGATTAGATAGCTCAGATTAAGCTTACCTTTTCAAATTTGCAGAACGGTACATTTTTAGGAAAAGGCGCGATGTTTTAATTTTTAGAAAAAGAAGAATTTGTTCCTGTTGCTATAAAATACTTTTTTAAGACGGGCTCAACAATTTCTTCTCGGTTCTGACTCCATAGAAGTAAAAATTACTTTAGGTTCTGACCGATATTTAAATTTAGAAGAAGATTACCAACGACAACAATTTTAGTGTTTGCCGCGTTGATTTATTTGTATTATACGTTTTGCGTAACTCCAAGTTTACCTATTTTACATTTAAAATTCAAAATTCAACCTTTTACAAACAAGTTTTGATTAGAAAATGTTGAATTTGATTTGAAAAATGGAGTTTATATAATAATCTGCTGGTGTTAGCAGAAACTAAAAAACCTCATAATCGCAACTGGAAATACATTTTTGTTTCCCTCACTTGAGCCAAACCAGTCAGTCTCTAAAATCAATTAGCGTTCATTCAGCTTATAGTTTCTTATTTAGCGGACCTTTTGATTACCAGTAAACCGTAATAAAAATTAAATTTACTGGTATATTTTGATAAACTAATTTAAATATAAGGAAAATCCAATAATGCCACCTTAATTTTGCAACTAGTGATGGTATTTTTTGGTTGTTTTTGGTGGGGTTTTTCTGATTTTGGAAATTCTCACTTCCCGATGCGTAATATTTGAGACTTAATTGGTGATTCATTGTTATGAAACAGTCAGGTTATTTTAGAGCCTATTCGAAGAATACGATAGTACGATATTTAAAAAATTACCCGATAAGATCCGAGAGTTCTATTCTTATTATATATCGTTTTCTGAGCTTAGCCTTAACTTGCTTAGTAGCATTAGTAACATTAAGTATCTTGATAACTAATTCCAAATTTAGACGAACTTTCGAAATTTTTCCAAATGTTCGTAGGTTTTCTTGATTTTTCCAGTCCTTCCGAAACTATTCACTAATATCCAGATTTTTCTGTATTATTGAAATTGTTCGAAATCAATCGACCTTCACATAACATAGAGATTTTTCGAATTTTTCTGGGGTAATCGAAATTGTTCCGCGGTTTATTCTATATTTCTTAAGTTTTTCGACATTATAGAACTATTCGAGATTTTTAAAGATTTTCGAATTTTGTAAGGCAATGTTCTGCGCTTATTTAGCTTTGAGTTGTAAGATCTTGCAGAGTTACACATATACATAATATGTAAATCTAAACGGTGATATTTAAAAAAAATTTTGTGATTATGCCAAAATTTTGATATTTCTCCGATTTACTATAGGATATTCGAAATTATTCAAGAATGTCCAGGTTATTTACGTTGTACATGGCGGTGATTAGTGCGTATACGATTTCCTTTGCTTTTACATAACAACGGATAATTTGATATTTGAGAAGAGATCGGTACCTAATCCCTAATTTCATAATCTCAGCTACAAAACCTCCTATATTTTTTAAAAAATCTTCTGATTACAAAATCTCCTAAAATCTCCTTTTTGGAGGGGATGGGAAAGCATCGAGAGTGTATTCAGCGCTATCCAATATGCTACCGAATGTTGGTGGCCCAAGAAGCAGTAGACGTCTTCTTCTGTCTAGAGTGGTAAGCTCAGTGCTACTGTACGGGGCTCCGATCTGGTCAGGGGCACTGGATGTAAAATGCAACAGGAGACGGCTGGCACAAGTCCATAGGCTAAGCACCCTTAGGGTCATCAGTGCATATAGTACCACCTCAGATGAGGCAGCATGCGTTATAGCCGGTATGGTACCGATTAACATCATGGCGGACGAGGCGAAGAGAATATTTGAGGCTAAGAAACATAGCTCTACAGTTGGTCAGGCTATCCAAAGGGCAGAGAGAGCCAAATCCGTGCAAAGTTGGCAGGAACGTTGGGATAATGCGGTGAAAGGACGTTGGACACACAGGTTGATTCCGAACATTAAACCCTGGCTGAATCGTAAACACGGTGAGGTGAACTACCATTTAACCCAATTTCTAACTGGACACGGGGACTACCGAAGCTATCTCCATCGGTTTGGGCATGACGACACCCCTCTTTGTCTAACGTGCAATAAAATAGAAGACCCGGAACACGTATTATTCGAGTGTCAGCGATTTGAGAATGAGAGAATGGACCTGAGTACTACCTCAAACACAAATTTAGGTCCGGACAATATAGGATGAGATGTTAAAATCACAGAAAGTATGGGATGCGTGCTGCGCTACCATAACTAAGGGGCAAAAGGAGCTAAGGCGACTAGAAGCGGCCCGAAACGTGTGAGTAGAAATACTAAGGCCGTGTGAGTAGAAATACTAAGGTTCCAAAAAATACCCTTTGTAATATTAAATTTCTGAGTAAAACTATTTGAGTTGAAAAGCTTCGATAAATGAAAGCTCTTAAGACAGTTTAACGAAAGACATAATTTATGAAAAGGTACAAAAATTACCGAGAAAGTATAAATAAATTATCAAGAGCTCATTGAAAACAAAAACTCTTAATTAATGCCAAAATAAAACCTTCCTTTATAATATCAAATTTAAAAGTCAAATGGTTTGGTTTGAAAACCTTAAAACTAAAAGCTCTTAATAATTTACATAGAGCACAAATATACTCAATCCGACCCAAAATTCCGTCATCCCTTGTATGAAATTTTGAATTAAAATGGTTTGTTTAAAAAGGTTCAATAAGTGAAAGCTCTTAAAACTAAATCTCTTGACAATTTTTCAAATACATAATTTATGCTCATAAAACATTTTATTATAAACCAGAAATTATTAAAAAGCTCAAAAATGTTAAGTTCAACCAAAGCAACCTTGATTATACAAGCCATAATCTAAAAAACGAAGCTTTTTTAAGGGAATTAGAAACGACGAAAAAATCAAAATTTCCATTGTAAAACACATAAAACATATGGGAAATTACTTTTTTTCTTAAGACAAATTTATCAATGAAAACGTTACAAATTCTTAATTATGATTTCTGAAAGATTTTCATAAATGTTTGAATTTCAACATACATAAATGTCGTTTAAGTAAATCGTTTTCATTTTCTTGTAATAATTGATTTCTTTAAACCAAAATATAAAAAAAATTTCATAACAACAGCATTCTGGTCAAATAAAAAAGAAAAGCTTACTACAAATTGTGTGCATTAAGTCAATATACATTACATAGATGGCAGTGATGGCAGTACAAATTTTTGAAAAATCGTACCAAAAATTGCCACCTGAAGAAATTTTAAGTTCTAAAATTGTAGGAAAAGCAAAACAAATTCTCAAAATATTAAGAACGTGTGATAAGTTTGTGATTAAACAAGTTTTTTTCGTATTTTTCTGTATAAATCTGAGACATCTAACGTACACTAGTAAAACTAAAGATAAATGTAGCAAGTATTATTTTAATTCGTCAGAGCCAACTTTGATGTATTTTTCAAAATGAAAGTTCGAAAAATACATTTTAGAAATAATTTAATTTTTATATTTCTGCAATTAATATTTACGTTAATACCAATAAACCCTGCCTGTATATTGCTGCTAAAGGTATGTAGAAAACTTTTGTATACAAATTTTGTAACATTTTTGCTTTTTTCAATGAAAAACTTGAAGCTAAAAAACACCATTTTTACTATGGATTCCTATGGAAATTAGTGAAAAGTTATTCCACTAAAAAAGCTTCTAAAAAATACGTCATAATGATTATGGCTCTATACTCTAGAAGGCTCTGGTTCAACCCCAAAAAGTATAAATTAACGGTCACGCTTAAAGCTTATTGAAAAGAAATATTCTAAATTTATTCCAAAATCTCACCTTCTTTTAAACTATCGAATTTCAGAATAAAAAGTAAATGATTTGAGTTAAAAAGCTTCGATGCGTGAAAGCTCCGAAAGCTAAAAGTTCGACATTTTTTGCAAATACAAAATAAAACATTTTAACAAAATCCTCAAATTATGAAAATTCTCCAAAATGTTAAGTTTAAACTCAAAGGTATAAATTAACTGTCAAGCTTTAAGCTTATTGAAAACCAACATTCTAAATAAATCTCAAAATTCCGTTACAAAGGATAATTTTGAGATAAATTGTTTAAAAATATTCGATCAGTGAGAGCTCTTAAAACTAAAAGCTCTTGAAACTTTTTCAAATACATATTTTTTGCACATAAAACAGTGTAATAAAAACCTGAAATTATTAAAAGTCTGAGAAATGAGAAGTTTAAACACAAATACTTAGTATTAATTTATATATATAAAGCCGAAAGCTCATTGTAACAGATATTCTAAATTTATTCCAAAATTCTGTACTTCTTTTTAATACCAAATTTCGGTGTAAAATGATTTGATTCAGAAAGCTTCGATAAACGAAAGATTATAATAATACCAAGTATCCTAGTTTAATGGTTTGGTTCGATTAAAAGCTCTTGAAAATTTACATTGAGAACAAAAATATACTAAATTATCCCTTAATTCCGTTACCCTATGTAAAATCGAAATTCTGAGTAAAACAATTTGGTTTAAAAAGCTTTTCTATTTGAAAGCTCTTAAAACTAATAGTGCTTGACATTTAATGCAAAAAATAATTTGTGCTCATGAAACATTTTAAGAAAAACCTTAAATTATGAAAATTCTCCAAAATGTTAAGTTCAAACCTAAATGGCATAAATTAATTATCAAGCTTAAAGCTCATTAAAAACAAATATTCTAAATTTATCTGAAAATTCCACTTGCCTTTCGTAGTAAAATGGTTTGGTTTGAAAACCTTTTAAAACTAAAAGCTTTTGATGATTGTTGATTAACTTTCTCAACATTAAGAGTTTAGTTAAAACAAACTTTTTTAAATTAATTATCAAAGTTAAAACTAATTGAAAATTTTTGCAGATACATATTTTATGCTTATACCATTTTTTATCAAAACTTTATAACGGATAATTCGATATTTGAGAACTTTCAAGGATCTGCAAGATACTATCTATGAAAATTCGACATTTTTGAGATTATTTCGAAATTCTTGCTATTTTTCAAATTATATTTGAAATTTGTGATACTTTATCGATATATTTAGAAATCGTTAGAGCATTGAGTTACAAGGTGTTTCGTGTCATCTACTTTCGAAATCAGATATGTACTTTTAATTAATGCGAGACTAGACAATAAGAAGAAATAATTTTATCGCTTGAAGCTTTATTTGTTCATAGGTACAATAAGCATTTTGTACCAATGCAATACTTGGCAGATGTATTTATTTCGAAGGTGACATGACCCGGCAAGGAGTTCTGATTTGAATCATTTAGAACATGTTTGAGACCAGCTCCAAATACGATAGAAAAATTCCGAAGCGCGCTCTTAGAGGAGTGGAAAATGTATATCAGTGTGATATCCAAGAGGTTATCAAAAGTATGGGTCGGAGGATGACAGCCGTTATTCAAGCTCGACTTTTCCAATTTTCATTGTACTAGAGAGCCTAATCGTAGTGGCGGTGTAACTGGGCATATTCCCAAAAATAAATTACCAAAGAAATTCAAAGTGACCTAACGGATATTTTGATAAATATAACAATTGAAGTTTAAATGTTGGAAGTCTGTTGTAAATTGTTTAAATGTATTTGTAAAGAAATTCATAGTCTCGAGAATTTAAAATTGGAAATTTATTGGGTTCGAAATTTTTCATTTTGTTGAACCATTGTTCTAAACAAATATCTCACACAATCATATATCTGATCCTACGGACATATCTGCAGCGTAGTCAATTTACATAAAAGGTTAGGAATTTGATTTTTAAAAATGTATCAATTTCGAAAACTCGTTAATTTCGAAATAGAAATTTTATGGAATTTTAATATTTACCAAATAAGAAACAAAAAATTATAAAATTTGGGTATAGAAATTTTGGGAATTTAAGATATTGAAAATTCTCTAAAAATTTTGTTAAATTCGATTATTTTCGGATGTCCTTCTGCTGAGAAGTTTATTTCCCAATTTCATCCCGTTAGAAAATTTAAAATTCACTACACTCATTTCAGTTGAAATCATTTCAGTTGATGAAATGCTATTTTCAATATATTAACAATTTATTTACCCACTATAGCATAATGATCACAACCAAAATTATACATACATACATACATAGATACATAAACAACAAGATCGAGTTTAGAGATCAGAATATATCAAAACACTTGGCCTTTTCCATTTATATAAACTATATAAATTTATTGTTGTATAAAGTTTTGGTTTCGTTTTTAATTTCGCGTTTTTTTTTTTTTTTTAATTAAATGTGACTAATATTTATTATATTTCATTTCATTTTGAGCTAAATTATTAAAAACATTATTAATGCTTAAGTTTTAAAGTAAATATGAGTATGAGCGGAGATGGTATTGAAAATTTGTTCTTCAACGATTTCGGATTTCGTTATAAAAATAAATATTTAATTGCACATCGTTTTGCTTTCTTTGTTATATATTGGAGAGAAAGAGAGAGAGAGAGAGAGAGAAATTAAATTCGAATTAATTGATTTTTAATTTTATTAAATTTACAAAAAAAAAAGACACAAACACACATGATTAGTAAACGAGGGTGTTTTAAATTAAATTTTATCAATCGGTTGCTTTTAAAATCATTGGTTGGTAAAGAACTGAAATTATAGATTAAGACTGTGTGATTCGATTCTTAATGGTGATTGGGAATATTTGAAATATTTTCGACAGTATATAAAAGGATACTATAAACAGGGGCATTTGATTGAGAGTAAGGAAGATAACAACAACGGATATCTCATTCCTCATCATGCAATGATCAAAACTACTAGTACTACAACCAAACTTAGAGCAGTATTTAATGCATTTGAAATACAACTCGCGGGTTCCAAATTACAAGAGGATCTGATGTCAATTCTACTACGATGAAGAAAATACAAGATAGCATACAGCAGACATAGAACAAATGTACCGACAAATAAAATTACATCACATAGATTCTGTAATGCTTCCGAAGCAGCGTACGCAGCACTGATATACTTCTATACGACAGAACTTCAAACAAGGCAATATTGTTAATAACAAAAACACGAGTAACTCCAATATCAACCAAGTTAACATTACCAAAGCTAGAGTTATGCGAACATAATGAACAAAGTGGAACAAGATATGAAACACCGAAATATTTTTGGACGGATTCAAAGATTGTACTGGGATGGGTGAAAAACAAGCCCCATAAATTTAAAACATTTGTCCCAAATCGAATCTCGGGTATCCAGAAAATAACTACTCCATCCCTATGGTTTTACGTCAAATCATCAGAAAACTCCGCAGATTGTGCATCCAGCAGTAGCGAAGCTAATCAGTTAATCAATTACAATTTATAGTGGAACAGCGCTCAGAGAGAGAAAGCCATCCAGCTAGCGCCAATAATAATGGAAGACACACCAGATCAATTAGAATTAAACCAACCTATATTGGGAGTAATGACAGTAACAACACACGACTCTTTTGATCAATTATTTTAGAAGTATTCAAATTTGAATTCCATAAGAAGGGTTACGGTGTCTGCCAAAAGATTGTAACCAACTATGAAGCTCCCGCGGCAGAAGAAATAAGACATGACACGCAAATTCTGATCAAAATATCGCATAGAGAACATTTCAAAAATGAAACTCGAGATCTTGCAAATCAGAAAGGAAAAGCAAACCCAGATAAGATTAAATCTTTATCTCCATGCCTACATGACAAGGCTTGAAGAGCCGGTGGTCGAGTTCAAAATACAACACATGATCAAACGATGCATGAAGGAGCACAATTAACTTTGACTCATCTCCGCACCAGATACATGGTCGAGATCTTACGCGATATTTTGTATCAAAGTGTATAAGGTCATCAAGACCATTTTTGAGAACCGAAGTCGATTATGTGAAACCACTTCTGATTCGTACAGCAAATGGAAGAGGGCACAAAGCACACATAATGAATATTGGAAACTAATGGGTTCACCAAAGCTCGGAAGTAAAATAATCAAGATTAGTGGTATGCAAATGGCGAAGCGGACACTATGGGGTATTTTGATTCTAAAATCTTCTTAGACCACGGCGAATTTGATGCGAAAGTTCAATTAGTTCCAGTTAATATATTAAACAGAAAGATGATTGTGGGTAAAGATGTTTTGACCGGTACAGAAATTTTTATCGGGCACACTTCATTAGCCGGATTTCGATAATTATTTATGGTTAATAAGCGAATGGACTAGCACGTGTACTAATATCTGTATCATGAAAAATGGGATAGAGCTTTATTCCTTCGAAAACATGCCGATTTCATTTATCTTTTGGTAGTATAAAGACCCTAAACACAATGCAAAGTTAGTGAAGTTTTAACTTAGGGATCAAAAAATAGATGTGTTGAAATGGTTACCGCAAAGCCCTGACCCTAACCCAATTGACAAAACTTGTTTGCAGAAATTAAGCAAGAGAATTGAGGAAATCTGGAAAAACATACTAGACGCGCACCCGGCACATGCCTATATAGTGTGCCTAGGTGTTTATCCGCTCCTGAAAACGACCAATACATAAATCATGCTTACTTTTAGTAAATTGAATCAACCGATTCAAGCCCCATTTAAAAATAATCAATCAACCATACCTGTCAGTTTATTGAACCTTTATTTCTGTGCCAAGTATATTGATCAAAATTTTGGAACCCGACCCATTGGTGGAGAATAGAGGCTTATATGAAAAACAACACGTTGACTCAGTTATACTCGTAGAAACTAAGTGGATGAATGAACTGAAATCAAACAAAAAAAAATATTTTGACATATTTACGTCTTTTTTAAAAAAAAAATATATCTTGAGGCAACATTAACTGCACAGCATAATAAAATAGCAATAAATCAAATTAAAATCATGATACATCCCTTTTAGATCGTTACTTCGAAAAACACTGCATATTAATTTATTAATAGACACACAAAAAACTTTCGAAAACACATAGGATAAGAAATTAAGTAAATATATAGTACATAATAGACCACCCAAACATTTGTATAGTTCATAACAATTATTCTATTTGATTAAACATTACCACCCCGAACTCGATTCTATATAAAATCTACCCTTAACATTTTTTTTTTCATTTTGTTGTTGTTGTCATTATTTGTATGATTACGGTGTATTTACTTTTGAACATATATATGCCTAATGTAAATATATAATTTTTATATTATTGTTATTACTATCATTACGAATTTTTACATATGGAATACTCGTAAATATACATTGTCACCCTGTGTTCAAGTACAAAGTACAAAGTAGAAATTTATATTATTTAATAATTTTATTAAAAATAAATAATAGATTTTTATTTATTATTTACTATATTTATTCGAATATGTACTATATGTAAACAAATATTGATTATAATTAATGATACATATTCGTACATATTCGAAATAAAACATAAAAATTGAATTTTCATTTGTATTGTAACAATTAATTTAGAAATTAAATAAATAAAGACTCCGCATTTGTAATCAACCACCTCAATGACATAAACAAAAACGTATAATAATAATAACAATATTGATAATCTAGTATTGTTGTTATTATTTAAATATAGCGTACATACCCTTTTGTATATTTATACCCACATTTGTTCATTAATCGAATAATAAAAATTTTGTTTGATTAATTATTTAGGTTATGATGATACATGAAATTTGACACTTTACTTGAAATCGGAGAATTTTTAATAAAAAAGGTGTTGATATACATAATAAGCACATAAGAGTTCATACTT
Source organism: Tipula helvola (assembly GCA_963556165.1). NCBI lineage: Eukaryota > Metazoa > Arthropoda > Insecta > Diptera > Tipulidae > Tipula > Tipula helvola. The sequence continues at coordinate 112,226,058 of OY744482.1, forward strand.
ACTAGTTGTGCTTCTCCGCTTTGTAAGTTCCAAATTATTATTTATTGATGCAAAAAATAAGGCACCACCAGATGAATCTGCAGAAGATAGGCCAAAGCGGTGGGGTGAAGTTTATGACAAATTGACAAAAAATCTTACAACAGCCAAAAGTGTAGCAGCATATTATATTTTTCGCAAAATTTGATAATAATCATGATTTTGTCGTTTGTTATCTGGATAAACGTCAGTAGGATTTCATGAATAATTGTGCCAAAAGATATTTTTGCACGACCCTCAGGGGCTGAGATTTTGATTTTAACATATTTCCACATATAAAAAAAATGTGTAGCTGGAGTTTGATGGCCATTGACAGGTAATCGTAGAGATAGGTACGCAGATCTGACTATGCCTTGGTGTTTAGTAGGATTTCATGAATATTTGTGCCAAACGATATTTTTGCGCGACCCTCAGGGGCTGAGATTTCGATTTTAACATATTTTCACATATAAAAAAAATGTGTAGCTGGAGTTTGATGGCCATTGACAAGTAATCGTAGAGATGGGTACGCAGATCTAACGCAGATAGGTACGCAGAAATAAATAAATTCAACGAGATTTCTGGCTGGTAATCCGCGATTGGTAAAGTATCTGCAATTGAATTTAAATAAATAAATTCAACAAGATTTCTGGCTGGTAATCCGCGTTACCAATTGAATTTACAGCTGATAATTGTTTACAATAAATTGTTGACATATATTAGAGCTACTGGGTTAACCGTTGCTCTCGAGTTGCTTTCAATAACAGATTCAGATAAATCGTCATGTATTTCCCATGATCCTGATTTCCTTTTTATGTAGGCGGTATAGTGCCCTGGGAATTTTCTGGACTGAGCAGGTTGATAATGAATGATAAAAACCAACACCAGTTTAGTCGACCCAAAATTTAATTCTGCCTGAATTTCATTAATTTGAATATTATATTTGGTATTCGAATTTAGGGGTTGTACATCTATAATGGCGAACCCGTTTCGCGTGCTCGGGATTATCAATTGAGAATTTACAATTGTTGCATTTTGCTCCATAAAAATGGAAGACATTTTCAATTTTTCTTAAGTCCTTTTCTTTGAAATTCACATAATTGATTGGGATGTAAAAGTTGTCTTTCTGGTGTTGTGCTAAAATTCTGGACACTTATAATTTAATATTACTCTACGATTACTTGTCAATGGCCATCAAACTCCAGCTACACATTTTTTTTATATGTGGAAATATGTTAAAATCAAAATCTCAGCCCCTGAGGGTCGCGCAAAAATATCGTTTGGCACAAATATTCATGAAATCCTACTGAACACCAAGGCATAGTCAGATCTGCGTACCTATCTCTACGATTACTTGTCAATGGCCATCAAACTCCAGCTACACATTTTTTTTATATGTGGAAATATGTTAAAATCAAAATCTCAGCCTCTGAGGGTCGCGCAAAAATATCGTTTGGCACAAATATTCATGAAATCCTACTAAACACCAAGGCATAGTCAGATCTGCGTACCTATCTCTACGATTACCTGTCAATGGCCATCAAACTTCATCTACACTTTTTTGTGTATATACTCTTCTGTTGTCAGGTTTTGTTTTTTTTGTCATTTTTTTTTTGTCATAAACTTCACTTTAGTGGCCAAAGCATACAATTGAAATGAGAACAACTTAAAGACTTTCATTATGTTTTTGAATTTTAATTAGCGGTTTTTAAAAACTGTGTGTACTTGCTACTTGGTCTAAATTTCACATACACACTAAGCACACACTAAGTTGATATGACATAAGATGATTTCATATGGTTGTATTTCCGGTACCCAATATTCCAGAACTAGTAAGAAAAATGTACATCGACTAAAATGGTTCCAGTACATACGCACTTATAGCAACAACCACGGAAATCTATACGGATTATCTAATTTTTGCCACAGATAGTGCTCACCGTAAGATTTTGGTCCTGTAAGAATATTTTTTCCGCTACTTCATGTTATTCAGGACGATTAAATAAATTAGATCATACAACTAAGCGCTTATCTAGGATAAACCTTGTAGCAGATAATATTTCTCACTAAATTAATTTTAAAAGTATCTGCTAGCCATTATAGTTTTAAAGTTAACCGAAAGTTACCAGCCAACATATTTCAGACAAAATATATTTCATATAAAATGAAATATTTTCAGAATAACCTATGAACTGGTATTTTCATGGAGTGCATTTACGGCTGAATATAGCCTCATTTTGGTGTGTTACTGTTTACCAAATACACGTTAAGTTTCATGAGAAGAGCATGATACAAAATTTAAAAATTTGTATAAATTCAAGCTTTAAAGTGTCATGTCCGGAAAGTATTTCAATTAGTGTGCCTAGCCAACAGTTACTCCTAGAATAATTATAAGGTTTAATTTTATGTGTGAAGCCCGGGAAAGTTCGTTTGAACTTAAATTTATAATTTTTTTAAATGTACTCAATTTTATTTTACCCTACTGTTTGTTTTATTATGGAACGAACGCTTCTCTGCTAGAATGCTGCAAATGCTACTTAGGGGCGTCTTCAATCTTCAAGTAAGCTCAGATACAATAAGGAGATGCTTTGCAGAGCACAACTTGCATCCTATAATACTATAATAAGTTTTATTGACAGCCTCCATGGAGCTTGATGTAGTAACTGGAAGCTATGTAAATATTTCGCGATAAATTACTTATATCTTAGAACAACTTACGATTTGCTCCGTAAATTGGCTACAATTTTTTCTGCAGGACTGTTCTGAGGCAGTATTTAGAAGGGGTTCATTCTCTTACCAGGCCATCCCGCTGCCCAGGCCTTAACTTTATTAAACACATCAAAACAATACTGTTAAAGTTAGCCGAAAGTTTCGAGCCGAAAGTGAAAAGTCGATAATGCAGATTGTATTATTCCAGCCGAAAGCAAAAAACGGTAATGCAGATTGCGTTATCCCAGCCGAAAGTAAAAAAAATCGGTATTGCAGATTGTTTTATCCCAGCCGAAAATAAAAAAATATAAACGGCTGAAACCTCACGAGGTGATCAGAACTTCGATCTTTGGTATTTTCAATAATGTCATAAAGTTGGTGTGACAGTTTTGACATTATTGATTTTTATTTTAACCAACATATATTTACTTATACAACAACAGCCAAACAGGTCAAAAGCTTCAACATGGGTACAGGCATCCAATTTAAAACGAAAAATCGTATTCTAGAACTTTATACCGAAAGTAGTATAACAAATTATACTGATACTTCTAACCGTTTAACTGACCATATTCCAGAAATTTATCCGAAAACTCATTTTAGAATCCCATTTACAACGCACATGTCTAACACAATGATACCCGTGGTTAAGGCATAGTCAAGTTCCATCCTACTTGGCCATATTCCAGAACCCCATCCAATACTCATTTTAGAATCCCATTTCTAACACACAAATCAAATTTCATAATAATCAGTTGAGAAATAGACAAGTTCCATCATACTTGGCTATATTCCAGAACTTCATCCAGAAATCGTTTTAAAATCCCAGAACTTCATCCAAAACTCATTTTAGAATCCCATTTCTAATACAAATGTCGAATTTCATCGTAATCGGTTGAGAAATGGGCAAGTTCCATCATACTTGGCCATATTCCAGAACCTCATCCAAAACTCATTTTAGAATCCAATCTCTAACACACAAATCAAATTTCATAATAATCGGTTGATAAATAGACAAGTTCCATCATACTTGGCCATATTCCAGAACTTCATCCAGAAATCGTTTTAAAATCCCAGAACTTCATCCATAAATCATTTTAGAATCCCATTTCCAATAAAAATGTCGAATTTCATCGTAATCGGTTGAGAAATGGGCAAGTTCCATCATACTTGGCCATATTCCAGAACTTCATCCAGAAATCGTTTTAAAATCCCATTTCCAATACAAATGTCGAATTTCATCGCAATCGGTTGAGAAATGGGCAAGTTCCATCCTACTTGGCCATATTCCAGAACTTCATCCAAAACTCATTTTAGGATCCCATTTCTAACACACATATTAAATTTCATAATAATCGGTTGATAAACAGGCAAGTTCCATCATACTTGGCCATATTCCAGAACTTCATCCAGAAATCGTTTTAAAATCCCAGAACTTCATCCATAAATCATTTTAGAATCCCATTTCCAATAAAAATGTCGAATTTCATCGTAATCGGTTAAGAAATGGGCAAGTTCCATCCTACTTGGCCATATTCCAGAACCTCATCCAAAACTCATTTTAGAATCCAATCTCTAACACACAAATCAAATTTCATAATAATCGGTTGATAAATAGACAAGTTCCAACATACTTAGTCATATTCCAGAACTTCATCCAGAAATCGTTTTAAAATTCCAGAACTTCATCCATAAATCATTTTAGAATCCCATTTCCAATAAAAATGTCGAATTTAATCATAATCGGTTGATAAATAGGCAAGTTCCATCATATAAAAAATTTGTTAACTATTCACCACATCCAAATCCAACCCCAACTCAACTCCAACTCAACTTCAACTCAACGCGCAAATTGACCCCTAACTTAACCTTCAAATCAACTCCAAATTCTATGCCCAATTCAATAATCAAACCATCATATATAAAAAAATCGTAAATATTTATAAAAGCAGTTATTTTGGGTCAATTCGTATGGCAGGTACCCCACCCCTTTGACGCACAGTCTCCAAAAGCTTTTCAAATCTCCGCCTTGACCATAGAAACAGATTGGCGAAAAAAAAATCCAAATCGGACAAGCCATTCTCGAGATACCATGGGTCCAGACATCCAGACATCCAGACAGACGGACGGACATTTTTTTTTTTTGCTTTTTCAGACTCAGGGACTTTCAAAACGTCGAGAAAAGTGGTTTTGGACCAACCAAATTTTTCGTCATTTTTGACAGGATTTCAATACTTTGGTCTTTTTAGACCGAAGTAATTAAGTTAATATCGATCGGTAATGTTTAGCCTAAAACCTCCTAAGGAATGTAAGGATACATGATTATCATTGAATATCTTTGTTATTATTCTTATATGGCAAAACCTGGCTGCAGTTCCTCGTGGAAAATTATGGAAAATTCGAGAAACCCAAAAAAAAATGTTAATTGGAATAAAAACCGCCTCTAGAATGTTACGTCTGGAGATGTATTTTATTGATGTCACTTGGCAATAGCTATCGCATGGAAAAAATTCAGTTCAAGTTTCCCGTCAGAAATCGCGGAAAATTCGATTTTCCAAAAATCATTAGAAAATTTATATAAAATCAGCCTCTAGAGTGTTATGTCTGGAGATGTATTTTATTGATGTGACTTATCAATAGCTATCGCAGGGAAAAATTCAGTTCAAGTTTCCCGTCAGAAATCGCGGAAAATTCGATTTTCCAAAAATCATTAGAAAATCTATATAAAATCAGCCTCTAGAGTGTTATGTCTGGAGATGTATTTTATTGATGTGACTTGTCAGTAGCTATCGCAGGGAAAAAATTCAGTTCAAGTTTCCCGTCAGAAATCGCGGAAAATTCGATTTTCCAAAAATCATTAGAAAATTTATATAAAATCAGCCTCTAGAGTGTTATGTCTGGAGATGTATTTTATTGATGTGACTTATCAATAGCTATCGCAGGGAAAAATTCAGTTCAAGTTTCCCGTCAGAAATCGCGGAAAATTCGATTTTCCAGAAATCATTAGAAAATTTATATAAAATCAGCCTCTAGAGTGTTATGTCGAGATGTCCGAATTTGATTTCTGACGGGAAACTTGAACTGAATTTTTTCCCTGCGATACCTATTGATAAGTCACATCAATAAAATACATCTCCAGACATAACACTCTAGAGGCTGACATTTATTTTTTACTTTCGGCTGGAAGGTTTTTCAAATTTTCCGCGATTTCTGACGGGAAACTTGAGCTGAATTTTTTCCCTGCGATAGCTACTGACAAGTCACATCAATAAAATACATCTCCAGACATAACACTCTAGAGGCTGATTTTATATAAATTTTCTAATGATTTTTGGAAAATCGAATTTTCCGCGATTTCTGACGGGAAATTTGAACTGAATTTTTTTCCTGCGATGGCTATTGAGAAATCCAAAAAAAACGATTCATCTTCAGATACACAGTCTACAGGTTGATTTTGTTCCAATATTGTGAATACTTCTGATTTTCAAATGTTTTCCGCGATTAGATTAAACGAAGTTTTCCACGTAAGACTATTTACAAAATTGTTTGTTACAAGCGTATCCTATTTACTTTCGTCTGATAACCACAAATTTTTTTATTTTTGGCTGGAATGTTAATACGGTAATCTGCATTATCGACTTTTTACTTTCGGCTGGAAACTTTCGGCTAACTTTAACAGGGTCGTGCATATCAGGGATATTTCATGTGTGGGGCTCCTTACATTAAATTGACCTGTTCATTTTTCTAATTGAACCACTTTCCATACATGACACTTTGTTGAATTTATACAAATGTTTTCATTTTATATTTGGCTCTGCTCATGAAACTTAACCAATAATTCCTATAGTAAGCAGTGACAAACCAAAATGCGTCTATATCCAGCCGTAAAATCATTTCATGAAAATTCTAGTTTATAGGTTGTTTTATTAATTTTTGATTTTATTTAATTTATGTTTTAGCTGAAATATGTCGGCTGTAACTTTCGGCTGAGATAGCCAAGACACTATCTGCATTATCGACAATATATTTTCGGCTAACTTTAATAGTACATAATGTATAAAATAATTCTCATCAAAACAATTCATCTCCAGATATAGCACGCCAGAGGAGGCCAATACCAATTTAACAAGATTTTTCCATGTATGACGATAGTCAAAAGTCTTCAATGCAATCCAGGCCCCTGTGTACTGTCGGCTGAGCACCATCGACTGATATCGATTGTATTATTTGTTGTTTTTCTGCTGTGATATTTACAATCATAAGACAATCTGCACTATCGACTTTTTTACTTTTGGCTGGAAGCTTTCGCCTAATTTTAACTGGGTCTAAACATTATGACGTATGATCAATTCTAATTCAAAAAAATTAAGACGATGAAGTCTTTGTTGTTGTTCGAATTAATTTTATTTCAATCATGTTTTTGTGTTAATTGTAGTTTGTCATAATGCAGCGCTAGAATGACCTTGACATATACAAATAATTGACTATGGGACCAAAAAATCATTAATTCATCAGACAAATTTTAATTGTCTGGCGTGTACAGTCATTTAAACATAATTTAACATAAAGCAACATAACGAGTAAAATCCTTGAACAATCTAATTACATAAAAATAATTAAAACTATTGTATTTAATTTTATCTTATCCAGCATACTTATATTGTTATGTTGTTGCTTATAATACATTTATTACTTACAGTTATTTTACTTTGGTTGTGATTAACGAACTATAATCGAAAGAAACATATTACTTTGGTGTAGTACAAAACCCGTATGTCCTGTCCTGCAAACAGAGATTAAAATTTATGCTCGCATTTATATCCTTTTCGCTACATTTAATTTTTATTCCTCATGTTGTTGTTGTGTATACAGTAAATTAAAACAAAAAAACACAAACGATAACAGCTTAATTAAAGTTTTTGTCTGTATACCAAGTTAGTAATCTTATAGACAGAATTTGTACATAAGCATTGTGCGAATGCGATGAGATGTAATCAATAATTGGAAATCAAATTTTATCCAAATCAATCAAAAATTTTGCGATGCAAAATTTTGTAATTGCATTTTGCAAATTTTTGCCGTAAACGAACAGAAGTGATACACACATATGTATACGAGATAATCTTGTAATTGAATCGATAAATTATATGGATTGCATATGGTAGGTGATTTCAGCATAAACATTAGGGATGTAAACATATCCAAACATGATGAAATAATAAAAGGGGTAGATAAAAAGATCAATCAACCACAATAAACATGGCATATATAGATAATAATCATGCTTCATATTGTTGTACTCAGAACGAACCGTTAAGAAAAAGGATTTGAATCATCAAATCTGTAAATTTATTTGATTCAAGATTCGTGTACGGAAGCCCTGTAATTTACAAAAAAATCAATTACGTCAACAAAATTTTACTCTTTAATTTAAAATTAACATAAATTTCATTACATTTAACAACTGCGATTGTAATTAATAGTTTTGTGATAAAGTTGGAACAAGCATACCTCCTCATAGTTTAGTTTTAGTAAATGGTAACCATCTTGATGATAAATATGTTTGGATATTATGTTGCACACCCTTTTCAAAGACAATTTTTTGTTATTTTTGTTATTGGCTTTGCGGTAGTTTAGAGTTTAGTACACAGTTTGTTGTTTTCGGGTAAAGGAGGGGGTCAAAATTAATTCGTAATTTAGATATCTGGATTTCATCACCTTTCACTATTGACCGACAGAATCATTTTTCATAGAATTCGGAACCATAAAGAATACAAACAAAAAAAAAATTTCGTTTTGATGAATTGATTTGATTTGAATGGTCATTTATTTAAGAGTGTATTGTGCGTGTGTGTGGTGATAAGACGTCCTTAAGGAATTAATAAATTAATTTTCTTGCTGCTTTTTGCTTGAAGTTTTGAAATTAATTTAAATCTTAAAATTGGATAGATTTGGTATTATAAGCAATTTTAACCAAACTCGAACCTTTAATAAACCTTGCTCGATTTTTTTTGTTGACATACTCTGCGAGATTTATAGGGGTTTCCATACTTTCACCTTGCAATGTAAATTCCTTCAGATGGCCTTGGGAGGTCATGGAAAATACATACTCGGACGTAAAATTGATCGCTCTTTTCGATTCTGTCATCAAAAATAGGAGTTCTAATTTAAAAAAATGACTTTAACCTCTAAGTGACCTTGAAAATGAAGGTCAAAGTCACAACCAAGCTCACCATTAATTTCCTGGTTGGAAATTACCTAAGAATAAACCATGCTCATTTTTTTTTTGGACAGAACTCCGCGAGATTTTATGGGTTTCCATACTTTTTCCCGCCCTGTATGTATATCACTTGTGTACATTTTTCGGCCTCTTCCTGTGACTAAATGGGTTTACTGTGTACAGGTGTACTGTGGGTATGGACAGAAATGGGTTCTGCATAAACCATAATGGGTTTGAAAGGATCCTACGCCGGCCTTAAAGAATGGTCTTACAGATTTGCCATAAATTGGTTCATGTTATGTCCTTTATATTTGAAGCACTTCACGCAATTATAGAGACCTTTTTAAATGTTTGTAGTCTAGGATCGAATATTTCTGGTGTGTTGTGGCGAAGTGCTGCTCAGTTACAGTTAATTTGGTAAGTTCATCTCTCGTGCTGGCAATGTTATAATGGATGTTTTATTGCGTAGTTTATCGCCGCATTTGTGATCCTGCCGCCTACTCGTAGTAAGTCTTATTCGTCGAGAAACGGATTAAGATATTTTAAATTGTTTAATGCTGGTCTTTCTTTATTTGCTGTTATTAGTCTAATTTCCAGTTCAAAATGTCCTGACTATATTTGTGTGAAAATAAGACGTTGTGATTTTTGTAATTCTCGACTGGGCAAATATGGTGAAACTAAGCTGATGGGAATAAGCTCTAGTTTTATGTTGTTAAATCGAAGAACGTAGGCTAATAATTTGGGTAATTTTACTGAAGCTTGAAATTATTATTATGAAATCGTCTATTACATTTACTACGCATTTCTTCGGTTGTATCCACTATAAGCTAATTCTACCACAAACTAAAATTTTGCAAAAATTTTTTTTGGAGATTTGTTTTACCGATGCATTGTTGCTAGCTTTTCCTTCAATGGATATTAAATCCATTGGAAAAGTAACATTTTAAGTTTAAAAAAACTCCAGCTATATTCTAACTCAACACTCAACACAACCTCAAATAAATTCCAAACTAAACCTTTGATTCAACCTCTCTCTCATCTCTACTTAACCCCATCTCAACCCTGTTGGGTTTCAACAAACATATACATTTAGATTTATAAATTTACCCTAACTCAACTCTAACCCGATCCCAATTCGTACTTACGTGAACTCAACTCATATCACCTCAAGCTTACTCTAACTAAATCCTTGCTCAATGTAGCTAACTGCGCACTCAAACCTAACTCAACCCACAAATGGACTCCTAGTTCAACCCCCCCCCCCCCCCCCCCCCGGCATGCATAAAAAATTGGTCAACGTAGTTAAAAAGATCACGTAGTAATACCACGTGTTAATAAACACATGGCTTCGGGTCAATTCGGGTCATTACATACAGGTTCCAACTGCTTTTGAATTCTCCGCTTTGACTATATAAACAGATTGGCGAACAAAAATTCCAAATAGGACAAACCTTGTTTGCGATGCCATGGATGAAGAGATCTCCAGACCTTTAAAACATTGAACAAATTGGTTTTCGACAAATACAATTGTTGCGCTCATTTTTGACAACACCTCAATAACTTTGCTGTTTGCGGACCGAAGTTAAAAGGTAAGTGTTGTATCACAAATATTTGTTGTTGTTGTTACATATGTAAGACGCGTGTACGAGCTACAAGAGAATAAAGTTATGCGGAGCATATTATAGAAAGAGCGAAACATCCTGTCACCATCATGATCATTTTTATATTCAGCACCGTTGGCGAAAATTTTCATTCCACTGGTTTTGTTTTATGCAAATTTAAATTTTTGATTGTGGCTCGTAACAAAAGTAATCACGTAACATACAATTTCAAATTTCAGAATGCTGTCAAATATTGATATCAACCAAAAAAATAAAATAAAATAAAACGAGTTGGATATTTACTTAACAGATTTGATTCTAACTAAAATACCCCCTCTGAATGAAAATGTGGGGGAGATTCTTTACCCATCTTAACGGTCGGTCGAAACTAAACTATTTCTGTTTCAATTGGGAAAAATAACGAAAAATTTTACTCAATTGTTTTATTTCAGCGTTTATTTTCCAAATATGTACCAGAACTATTGCCCAAGGATATTTCGTTAGCAGACATATGTTAACGTTTATAAAATAAATTAAAATTCGATGCAACCTCCGGTACATATTTTCAATTTCCTGTAATGGTTTGCGCAAGTAAAAAACAGAAATAGAACGAGTTTCTGCAGCATTATGTGACTGTTGATGAAACATTGTTTCATAGAAACTAAATCACAAACAAAATAGTTCCCGGCCAACCTGCAGCAAAGTAGGCGAAGTTTTTGATAGTACTAGCATAGACATTCATACTAGATTTCTCATTTCATAGTAACTAAAGGAAAAAAACAAAAACTTCTGATAATTCCAATGTATCGTTGTGTTGTGTATTTTATAAGGCAATAATTTTAGAATGCGTTGCAAATATAATACGTATATGCAATACACCGATAATATTTGAATGGAAAATTTTTGTTTTTATTTTCTGTTTTTAGTCAAATGAGAGATCTATTATGATTGTCTATGGTACTAGCATAGACATTCATATTAGATTTCTCATTTCATAGTAACTAAAGGAAAAAAACAAAAACTTCTGATAATTCCAATGTATCGTTGTGTTGTGTATTTTATAAGGCAATGATTTTAGAATGCGTTGCAAATATAATACGTATATGCAATACATTGGGCGCTTTCAGATCCGCAAACTGTTGGCATCATGTTTAGTGAAATCATTGCTAATTTGATTTGAATTACTAATAAAGTTCTTAAATTTCATAGCATTGGCCGTGATTTTACTCAACATGTTGCCAACTGTTTGGTGCTCTGAAAGCGCCCATTGATAACATTTGAATGGAAAATTTTTATTTTTTTTTTGTGTTTTTAGTCAAATGAGATATCTATTGTGAATGTCTATGGTACTAGGCTGATTTATTAGGCCGATTCGTCAAAAGGTTCTCTTTCATCACGACATTGTATGCCGGCTTAGTGTACGGCAAAACGAGTTGAAGAATAAATCGATTTTTGATAAAACATTTTTTCCCAAAATAATATATAATATTCCAAAAATGTCTAGCAACCTGTGTGGCCTTCATATAGGTTCGTTAATAAATTACTTCACTATCAGTGCTCATTATTTAAAACAACACACATGCACACTTAAATTAATTTGATCATGATTCATGTGAACGCATGTGAAGATGCGTGACTAAAACTTTATGTGTCTTCAGATCTAATTATAGTTTTGAATATAAATTTATAAATTAATTTTGGCATACAAGGATTAATTGTTAACCATCAACGATGTCCTTCGCTGGCATTATAGTATATAGGCCAAAAATCTTGTGCGTAAATTATGTAATTAATAAATTATTTAGAGAGACATAGGTTAACTGTATAATTAATCATAATATATCAAATTCTCGCTGCTACCCTCTATATTCATACCATTATATAAGAGTATGTACGAGTGTGCGACTATTTACCCCGTTTAATAAAAAATTTATAAATTTTGATTGTTTTTCCACCAAATAATTCGTCTATTTTCTAGCCATGTGTTTAGTCTATATAATTGTTATTAGTTACGGTATACATAATATACCATGTAACGATTTTATATATGTTTTGGTTTGACATATGTCCTTTCTATTATAAAAATTACACACACACACAATATTTACACAGTACCCTTAATTTATGTTTATACACAGAGTACTATATAATCTTTTTACTTTGTGTGTAAACTGTAAACATTAAAATTACTATTTACACTGTATAGTGTGATAATGTGACCATAAGCTGTCTTAGAGCAATCAATACTAAAAGTCAAATTTCCTGAATATTTAATAGCACTACAAAAAAAATGTCAAAATGCTTTCGTCATTAAAATCATCTGACAAATTGATAATGTTAAATTTGGGTCCCGCACCTCCTTTGGGGATCATATAAAATTTCTCAATAAATTCAATTCGTATATATAGCTTTACTCGTATAAATGGATACGACATTCGTGCAGATATCACAAAATAATTTCTTAATTTTAATCACCCAATAAACAAGATTTAATGGATTTTGACTTATTCATATTCGATTTAATTTGAGTCGGTTGGTTATTTTTTTGTCGATTTCAATTTGTACACGAAGAGTGATAAATATTTTAGCGGTGATAGACTTTTGTTTTATAATCACATTTTGATAATAAACGATTTTTTTATTTTAGGTAAGAAACGATGCAAATATACAGGGCGTATTTTTGAATGTCTTGCTCTAAAAGGAATTGATTGAGAGGACTGTAGTAAATATTACACGCAAGAAAATTTCGTACTGCTTATTTTGAGTTTCGGATTTTTTTAAAATTTTCCGGGTTGTGTAATTCTTTCATCTGGCCGTACGGTTTTTTTGACATTTGATTTGACAAAAATATTCGGTAAGCTTTGATATTTTATCATGGAAAAATACACAGTTCAACAACGGTTAGAAATTATTTGGCGCTGCTATCGAAAATCCCGTTGTGTAATTGTTACAAATAGCTCGTTGCGTGAAAATGTTGGCCACTCAAAAAAAACAACCGTAAAATTCATACCGCTTTGAAGAACAATTTGAGTTATGGGAATTACCTTTGGCTGTCTCTCCTTATCCCATTACCATTTCTCAAAAATAATTTATAAGCAGTTTTATTAATTTAGTTTACAAGGTTTTTAATCTCTTTTTTGTTGATAAGCCAATTTATTTTTCTAGAAGAATAAAATAGTTCTAAACCGCCAATAATTTTTAAATGCGTTACTTCAGATTGTCACTAAATCAATACAACAAATTGAGATTTATTATGGTGACACCTAGGGTAGAATAGAATAAGTTAATTAAAAGCTAAGTTACTATACTAGTGATACTTAGGTTTGGATATTTCAAGCTAATTGTATTAAACTGGAAATTGTCCATGCTAAAACTGTTCTACATTGCACTACTAGACTAATCTTACAGAAAAACGCATGATTACTCTAGAACTTTGGTTTAAGTATAATGTCATGGCAAAAACGTAACAATGGATGACAGTGGTGGGATTGTGAATAATAAAACAAAGGAAATTATTCTTTCCGAATCAAGGGTTCCAGAGTTAAAGAGTATTTGAGAATAAAGGTATACTTTACAATCGCAACTACCTAAGTTCATGGAAATAGAAAGGTTAAACGCAGACCATCATGATTTTGGAAAGGAAATTTCGGATACGACAATGGTATAGAGGATACAGGGGATGAAACACAAACATTGGTCGAAACAGTACAACAGCTCCTTCTGAAAGTTTCGATTTGTTGCAGTTAATAGATGTTATAAACCAGAAAATGTAAATGGAGATTCAACAGAAGGAAGAAAAGTTTCAATGTCTCGAGAAAGAGCCAACTAATGACAGTCAAGTTAAAGCTACACGACAGATGACGGAACAATTTCTATTGGCATTTTGAAATTTCAATTTGAGACAACGGCCAATTAGATCAATTGGAACGGTAAACATCGTGTCGCAGCGTTAATATAGCGGCTCTTAAAGGCGATGTAGCTGAAACTTTACCAACCATTCCGGAACAAGAGCGCAACAATTATCTCGAAATTATGAAGGCGCTGGATAGGAATTACGGCCTTGACCATAAGCGAGGAAATCTACCGCTGCACGAATTTTCATCAGCAATCGAGCGACAGAGAAACGCAGGGTGGTGATGTTTTCACCTAAGGTAACTTTTTCAGAAACCGTTACTTTGCGTTAACGAACGAGGCGGTACAGGCGCCAAACATATGTAGTTACCAACGTGAATATACTACGGATGATACCAAGATTCGGAGGCGGTAGGCTTAGGTGTTGTGAATGTGACAATATTGGGTTGTCACAGGAGCATACATTTCTGTTACGAATATTGTACGGGGTTGTAGCAGGGTAACAATCAAGTTGAAGGAAGAAAGTGTGTCATTACGCTGGATACAGAAGCAACTCGTACGACTGTCAGAACATCAAAACGAATAGCAAATGGAAGAGGTGCAGTTATAATGGATCAAAAGATCGTAAGGATAAGGGTCGGAAATACTGTATTTCAACACGATGTAGTGGTCGTAGATATTGTGGACGAAGCATTAGCAATAACATTGAGCTGCGACTTTAATTCAACGGTGGGGATGCCACAGTAAGGCGGGTAATAGTAAACCATCAGAAGGCTACAACTAAAGTAGGAAACATGCGGAGGAAAGCAACGTACAGCAGATTAAAGGGATACTGAATAAGAAGTGTAGAGTTGTGTAAAGAGGAGTGAGAGTGTTCCGCGTCCAGAAATTTGGGAGACTCTACTTACTGAATAAAAATAATGAACTCAAGAATATGGAAGGCTGCCAACCTGCTGGTCGAGAGGGCCTACAGACGTGTCAGCGCTCCTAAAGCGTGACCGAACGTGACCCTCTTGGGAGGTAAGGCTATTACTCAAGTGAGTCCCCAGTAAATCTCCGGGAGCGACAATTAAGACAAATGATCTAAATGGAGATCTGACGCAATCTCTAGCCCCTTATCTTTTACTCTGACCTTTCGTAAGAATTAGCCTTTCGGTTTTGAATGCCGCCTGCCTTATGTTGCGGAAAATATCAACTTCCGCACCATCTGGTTCACCCGGAGTCATCCGAAACCCTTTGATATTTGCTACGGACCTTCAAGCGTGTTGGTCTTCCAAATCGCAAAATATATACCATCATTTTTCAAAACATTAATATATTTTGATCGTTCTATTTTGTAAATTCCATGCCATAAGTTTCTGATAATGGTTGGTGCGCTGTCATCCCAGTCTAACTTTAGTAACTATACAACTTCTGGAAACACAACAAAAGAATTATGGTAAATCTTCCCCTTGGCCCAACTTGTGGCTTCAATACTTATCTGGACCTTGCAAGAAAAGTGTCCAGATCAGCATGCCATATGATGCCAAGTGTTTTGATGGTTGAATCTTCTTCTATTCATTTTGTAGTGTTTTGGATTTCTTGCTGTGAAAATGACTTCAGAAACTCTAGGGAATTGGATTTCCATTTTCTCAGGTTGAATCCACTTTCCTTTAATATGCTATATTCTGCTGTTCCTTAAGGGTTATTTCTTCTTGCACATTGTCACATCCAGACAGCATTTAATTTGTAATGCCTCCGAAACCGTAAAATTAATGTCGTTAGGTCGCTTTGTATATTTGGCCAAATTTGTAAAATGTCATTAAGAGACAGTCCCGTGCTAGTTTTACATGACGAATTAAACACGACTCTGAGTTTCGTGGTTCTACTATGCAACAGTATGATGATTTAAATTATATTTGTATCATCTTGTTTTGGTATTGCTTCTATTGGTAAATAGCTCATACATTCCATAGCAATGTACTCGCGTTGATGAACGACTTGTATAGTTGATAAAACACCGGTACCCTCGAAAACTTTCTTTCCATTGCCAATAGTCGATGATGCGCTGCCTAACATGAACTTCCTAATGCTACTTTTGGCTTTTTACACGGAAGCTTCACGATCTTTTAGTAGTTTTATCGTAAAATGCTTCACATTCATGGATGTGATGCTTGAATTGGTGTGCATGCGATTTCCTCCACTTCCCAGAATTTATTTAGCTCACGATGCTAATTTTCGTTTGTTATTTGACTATTTGGTTCAGTGGTAATGAGTAGATTGGTAAATTGAATAGATGAGTTATGCCATGTTCCGGCAATTCTGATTGCGTAAAGTTGCAGGAGGACTTAAATAGAATTTGCGGTTGGTCAATTAACAATAGATTGGCCCTGAACGTGAGAAAATGTAAGACATATATGCTCACTTATTTTTCACCAATATCAGCTGTACAATGTAGACGTTGACCGAATTGAGTTCATTTCCGATCTTAGTGTGATTTTTGCATCCGACGCTATATTTACTAGACATGTTAACAACATTATTTCAAAGTCGTATATTATGTTGTGCTTTATTAAACGTAACTGCAGGGATTTTAGAGACCCGATTACTTTGACATCACTCTACGTCTCGTTTGTTCATTCTATTTTGGAGTATGCATCTCCAGTTGTTTTCTGTCCATGCGTGCTGTGGAATATGTCCTCTCACCTTATCAGAATCGATGTAATCTTCTGAAACTGCAACTGTTTGTGTGCGATATCATCAATTCCCGCATCGACTGTACCGAGTTACTTGCACGTCTAAAAATCTATGCTCCCGAACGTCGAATGCGGCAACGTGATGGGCTTTTATTCATTGACC
Organism: Tipula helvola; assembly: GCA_963556165.1. Lineage (NCBI taxonomy): Eukaryota > Metazoa > Arthropoda > Insecta > Diptera > Tipulidae > Tipula > Tipula helvola. The sequence goes on from OY744482.1 coordinate 112,243,293, forward strand.
CGGTGCCAACTAACTACGGTCTTTCGGAACCTATCCTGAGAACATCTCGGATGTTCAATTCAGTATTTGAAATGTTCGATTTCCATTTGTCGAGAGATTAGCAAACACTGAATTGTTTTCAATAAATGTTGTAGACATACTTATACTTGCTTAGACATTAAAATAAAAATTTGTTTAATTGTAAAAAACCATAAAAGCATAAATATTGATTAAAAAATACAACATACATTGCTGTTATTTCTCTTAATTAAAATTTATATACATAATCAAGTAAACATAAACATAATTATATTTAATGTGAATGTACATACATACATAAAAAAATATTTATGATTTTTTATTACAAAAACAAATATAAAAAATTAATACTACCCGTACCTTGCCTTGTTAACCAATACTTAATACACATTTCTCACATAAGATCACCAAAAACACAAAACTCTTATCTTATATGTAAAATCAATTTAATATTAAAACGAACAGTTTTTATCGAATGATGCAGTAGTTAAGAATACGAAAAAAAAAAAATTTAACAGACACAATAAATAAATGTTTGATGTGGACAATTTAATTAAGTTATTTATTGCTGACATTTGTCACCGTACAAAAACTTTAACATTATGCTGTGTTTATCAATACAAAACTATATTGTACACATATTCATTTGAAACACAATGAACATCATAATATGTACATATAGTATATATATAGATGCTATTTAGGGAGATCTTAGGGTATTACATACAATAGAAAGTTTGTTTTCGATATGTTTAACTTCATTCCCCTTAAACACAAAAAATTAACTTTGAATTAACTGATGTTGGGCTGTGCGTATCGATTATATGTACAAAGATATATTTTCAATTTGTTTCCGAGTTAATAAATGCCACTCATTATTACACACAGAATATTTTTTCACTATACTCATATATATTTAGCTCTAGCGAATTATTAGATCGTAGAAACGCATAACAATACTCTTGTAACAAGACCCAGAATTGGCAATATTCTTGGTCATGTATCATAACAAGTAGTTTTTTTGGATATTGACACTTATTACAACTTACCTTTGACTGTTGCTTAAGTGGTCATAGTTTAATTTTTATAATATTACTAGTTAAATGGGCTAGGTTTTAAACCCTAATACGACCCCCAAAAATAGTTACACGTGTGACTCTTGGGTGAAATTTCACCCACATAAAGAAAAATAATTATTTATTTCAGACCTTTGACAGGTATGGCAAACGGAATAAGCTTTTCTATCTTTTCTGAGATTTTTCTTTTTTAACTGATGACTTGAAAGATGCAAAGTGTAACTGAAGCAGCAAAACATTCAGAAAAATTATTTTTACAGATGAGAATCTGTTCACAATTGAGCATCACTTATATCGCCAAAATGACTGTATTTCCTTAAAAGCATCTTCCGGAGAAGCATCTGTTATAGTTTAGGCTGGATTTATTGCTGTGGGAAGCTACAAATTCATTATCTATCGACGTTATACAATGGCCACTACATTCTCCAGATTTAAATCCCTTCGGCTATTTAGTTTGAGTATACTTGGAGACTATAACCTGCGCACATATCACATACAAATTTGGAGTTATTACGTGCTATCATTGTCAAGGTCTGTGATCAAATGCCTCGCTCACAGGGGCTATATGAAATGTTGATATGATTTGGTCCAAATTCTTTAGAAATATTTGGAATTTAATCAGCTCCGTATTTTGTTGTGATCCGGTACAATGAGATATACCCTGGTAGATTAGAACACATTAAATATTATTATATTATCGAAGCTTTTATATATTTACCTTTGTATCTAGAATTACTGCGTGCTTAAATTTGTGAACAAATAATTACATGATAATAACCATTAACGCTGAAGTTAACAATGACTGAATTAAGAACAGAATGATGATATTAAAATTTACGCTGGCGTATTGCGTGAGTTCTTTTAATGGTTTATATTATAAACAATTTAATGAACTCACGCGATAAACCAACGTAAATTTCGTGTTACAATCTCTGTACGGCGAAAAATAATTTTCAAACAATTGGCTTTATTGATTTGTTGAATGAGCTTAAAGGATTTTTTACTTCAAAAATCTTAAAAATAAGTTAAACGCGGTGGCTATATAGTAAAACACGGAATATAAAGCAACTCAATGGTGAAAGTACAGTGATTTAGTTTTACGAAATGTGACACTTACTTTATACGATCCTTTGGCGCTGGAATTTGCAAGGGTCCGTCTACCAATTAATTAATTATTATCAAAAATTTTAAATATCGGGTGGTATATCTAACGTTTGCAATTTCATATTAAAAAAAATAAGTACAGTACAGTTTACAATGTTAAGTCATATTGTCATATAGATTTAGGTACGTCCTTAGAAATTAATCTTTCCACATATGATTACAATAAGGCTTTTGAACATTTCACAGATAAAATGTTATTTTATGCCACCATTGGTCATTAAGTGCGCAGCTACTTCTTCATTTAAACCATGAAAACTAATTACGATACCATAACAATATTTTGCGCTAAATCCGAATCTGGACACGGAATTATCCTAATCACGTCAGGTTTTTGAGATATTGTAACCTAAAACGGAATCGTATATAGGTCAGTCCGTCATTATCATCGGAATACGTGAAAAGTGCGCTAGTTGTCCCGCTGCTGCCCAATAGTGAGAATTGTTATTTTGGCCCACAATTCTGGCCTCTTCTTGCGAGAAGCTTCACGCAAACGATGCATAACACTCAAATAATACTGTTTGTTGACGGTTTCGCCGGGTGTAAGGAATTCTGAATGAACAACGCCACGATAATCGATGAAAACTGTCAACAAGACCTTCAACACTTTCACGACCTTCTTTGAAATGGTCCCAGAAGGCTTTCTGCAACATCCTTAACGTTTCTGCACCCGAAATTTCATTCCGCAAACATAATTTAATCCAACTTTTTTGCTCAATATAATCAGATATTGTAAAAATTCGCCGAACACACTTTTATCGTCGTACATAACCAAACGTAATACAAAAACTAATGAATGTTTTGACATAAAATTTGTCACAGATGTCTATCACAATGCTGCCAACTTAGAAAAAAATATGATGTTCGGTTTATCCGCGCGATTTAAATTGAAAAGTGGCTTTACTTTTTGGACACAGTAGTACATTACTTTCGAATTACTATAATTGAGAAGTGATTTTTCAAAAGGTATTTCCATAAAATAAATTTTTAAGAAAGTGGAAAAAACTTGGTCGATCTTTAACATCAGATCGTGAAATCCGTACATTATTATCTAACTACTTAATCGCAAGCAGCACGTAAAATATATTATTGAAACTACCGCCTGCCACCTCTTTTTATCTTAATTTTTATTAACTATATCGCTTCATCTCACATTGCGATTACCATCTGTATGCAGATGATCTTCAAATTTTCTTGAATAGCGCTCCTCTAACAAATTTTCATACGGCGTGGCATATAAATGAAGATCAATGCATATCAATGAACATATCAATGTCGGCAAACAAAATATCGGCGTGGCATATCAGTGAACTGGAGTAGGTCCAATAATCTTGTTTTGAATTCGTCTAAATCGAAAGTACTGTGAGTATTGCAACGGGCACTTGTCATCCCCGTTACAAAATATACCCAATTCACCGAAAACCCAAAAACACTGCACCCAAATTTTGAAGATATTTTTCTTCTAAACATTCCATGACAATATTCGGATGCAGTGGATATTCAAATTACGTTAATTATGAAACCAACAGATAATTTAACGTAAATCATCTTTCCCGTATTGGCACGCGAGCCATAAAATTTCATTGCATTTATGTTTATTTTCGAGTTTGTTTGTACACAATAAAATTGTATACTCCCAAAGTGTGTTCATAAACTCTACATTGTAACAAGCCGTGTTTTTTTATAAGTCTCGATAGATCTCAATAGATCGCATCCAGATGTTCTCTATTTTTGTGGTTAAACTGCAATTGATTCAGTTTATTTTAATCAAGAATAACATTTTATTCAACAGTTTATCATTTTTAATTCATTTCCTTGAATTACATAACTTATTAATTGTACATGAAAATCTTGCTTTTTATCCAGATATGCTATCGAGACTACAGATTTTCCCTTTTATGAGTAAAGACACAAATTAAAAATTTGTATTTTAGCATGGACGCATACCAAAGTCAATTTTTAGTACATCTATCATACAATAGGAAACTAGTAGCTGATTTACATTTAATCTGTTGCTCTATTTTAAACGACAGAATATGTACGATAAAAGTATTAATTTTATTATTATTTCCTTCCATTATGAAGATGCATATTAAAAATGTGTTATTTAATACTACTTACCGCAATCCACAACTTTTATTAGCGAAAAAGAATTGAAAAATCGAAAAATGAACCTGTTTATCATTTTTCGTAAAAGTTGCTCAACATTTAAAAGATCATAGTAGCATTTTGAAAGAAAAAAAAAAGTTTTAATGTGTCCGTCTCATTTTTATTTATGGATAAAATGTATTCGCACTTTTCCTCATGTATTTATACTTTTGGAATAACAAAATATAATGAAAACAACAATGGCGTAGCATTGTCAAAATAAACACAATTTTTAGTGCTGCGAGTGCCAGTATTTTTAAGTGGATGATAGGAGTAGCTACAATTTCCCATTTTTTATTTTTGCAAATATCTGAATAGATCTATCGAGACTTATAAAAAAACACAGCTAATATGTGTTTTTTTATAAGTCTCGATAGATCTATTCAGATATTTGTAAAAATAAAAAATGGGAAATTGTAGCTACTCCTATCATCCACTTAAAAATACTGGCACTCGCAGCACTAAGAATTGTGTTTATTTTGACAACGCTACGCCATGTTGTTTTCATTATATTTTGTTATTCCAAAAGTATAAATACGTGAGGAAAAGTGCGAATACATTTTATCCATATATAAAAATGAGACGGACACAATAAAACTTTTTTTTCTTTCAAAATGCTACTATGATCTTTTAAATGTTGAGCAACTTTTACGAAAAATGATAAACAGGTTCATTTTTCGATTTTTCAATTCTTTTTCGCTAATAAAAGTTGTGGATTGCGGTAAGTAGTATTAAATAACACATTTTTAATATGCATCTTCATAATGGAAGGAAATAATAATAAAATTAATAATTTTATCGTACATATTCTGTCGTTTAAAATAGAGCAACAGATTAAATGTAAATCAGCTACTAGTTTCCTATTGTATGATAGATGTACTAAAAATTGACTTTGGTATGCGTCCATGCTAAAATACAAATTTTTAATTTGTGTCTTTACTCATAAAAGGGAAAATCTGTAGTCTCGATAGCATATCTGGATAAAAAGCAAGATTTTCATGTACAATTAATAAGTTATGTAATTCAAGGAAATTAGTTAAAAACGATAAACTGTTGAATAAAATGTTATTCTTGATAAAAATAAACTGAATCAATTGCAGTTTAACCACAAAAATAGAAAACATCTGGATGCGATCTATTGAGATCTATCGAGACTTATAAAAAAACACGGCTATTGTTACAACTGGCATTGTACGAATGACGTCAAAACAATATTTAAGTGGAATATTTAAAAAATACAAGATGTACAAGATGGAAGAAGAGAATAATGAATTATTAGTTCTGGCTTCATTAATAAATTCTGTGATTTTGTAGAAACTAATAGTTAACTGCATTTTTATCGATTTTGAGTTATGAATGAAAATAACTGGACAATTGTCTAAAGTTTCAAAAATTAATTTAAGTTTTCCAATATTTTCATTCAGTTTCCTGGATTTAATTGTGTTTGCTGGTTATTCATTTTCGTACTTGGTTTTTATTCGCTTTATTATTGAGTTCTGACAGATAAAAAGGCACTATTGGGTAGAGCTGTAAATGAAGTTTATAACAATAAGGGGAAATTTTGGTTTAGGTTTATGAACAACAAAAAGCACGTTGCTGTGGTTACAACCGAGGTTTATAAACGCTTTAGTACTGTCATGCCGAGTTCGCGACACTATTCTGCTGAAAAATTTTCAGCAGGCAAAAATTTAATCCAATCGTCGTAGTCTATTTCGTAAACAAATTTCCCCTTCCGAATAAAATATTTTTAAATCGCAGACAAATTTTCAGAAGCGGTACCAAACTAAAAAAATAAAACTGGCAAATTTTAAGAAGTGGTACCAAAATTGACAAATTAAATGTTGCTGATATTTTTGCTCATTGTCAATTTTGCTATTTATTATTTTGCTCAAATGATTAAAATCAAAGAAAGCCATTCGCGTGTTTGACTTATACAAAATATGACAACAAAGAAAATTATTAAATTTATTTTTTCACAATTTGTATAAAAAAATTCGTTTGTTGATTGAATAGATTAAAATCTCACAAAATTATTTAAATTAATACAAATTACAAAATATTTATTTTAAGTGCGATTAAATAAACCAAATAATTTAATAGTTTGTATATATTCATAAACCAAAAAAAAAAAATTGGGCGAATTATGTCTCGAACCACAAAACACGTAAACATGTCCTGAAAGAGATTCTGGGCGATGATTGGGACCCACCAAAATCAAATCAACTAATTGTTCGCGTACTAGGAAGTCGTGGCAATAATTTACATGAAATTGAAACCGCCGATGATGAGCGAACAACATATTTGGTATCAATGCCGACAAAATTTCGTAAAAATGTTTGGATAAAACATGGTGATTTTGTGATTATAGAACCGATTGATGAGGTTGATAAAGTTAAGGGGGAAATTGTAAGGATATTAACGTCAGAGCATATTAAGATATTTACAAAGGATGGTCTTTGGTCGAAAAAATTTACAGCCAAACGAGAGCTAGAGGAGGAATATAAGATGACCGATGATGATGAGACGGAAGATGCGGATGAGTTCAGTGTAAGGAATTCGAATCGAAAACATTTTACTACTGATGAGAAGGTGGGTGATTCGACTGAATCGGATTCAGATTAGTAATACACTTTAATTGGAGTCAGCTGGAATGACTTAGCTGTAAAAAAATAAATTAATAAACTTATTTTGAAATTAAATTTTTGATTTTTATTCTTTTGATTTGATTTTTGCTGCTGTCTCTTTTTATGATCATCACCTTTTCCAATTTCAAATATTTTCCAAATTTATCTTCATTTCCCTGTAAATAAAAATTGTTAACACAAGAAAATATTTTTGTAAATAATAAGAACAACAACAAAATTAACGTCAAAAAATGTAATTTAAAAATGTAAAAAATTAAGTAAATTAATGAATTAAACGATTTAAAACGTTAAAGAAAAATAATTTGAAATTAAATTTATCACAATTTATACTCACAAAAAAAATAAAAATTTGCACTTTTTTATTGTGGTCGCACGGTAAATTAAATTTAATGAATTTCTTTTATTTACCTTTTTTGACATCATAAAATTGAGCAAAAACTTTGTATACCAACATAATAATTACAAAACCTCCCGTAACGCGGCTAACTTCACGATACTCTGGGGACAATTTTTCAGCAGAATATTTGTCGCGAACTCGCACTCAAGGAGTACACATCCTGGAGTAAACATATAGAAACAAAAAGAACAAAAAAAGAAACAAGAAAAAAAAAACATTGTTTTTATGGAACAAAAGTTTTTTGTTTTTTGTTTTCGTTTGCGTTTATTTTATTGAATTGGGAGCATTTACCAACGGAGTGAAATCAATAATTCGGTGAATAAGCGTAAACCATGTTTTTCGTAATATGATTTAATAGATTGCAACTAGGGCTTGCGTCCCGGGATTTCCCGGGACGGATTTCCCGGGAATTTAGTAAATTAAGAGTATTCTCGCTTCCCGGGAATGTTGGGAATATTTCCCGGGAATGCAAAATCCAATTTCAAGACTGTTCTATGCCGTTTATTAGCTTCATGAATTTAATTAGCAAGACTTAAGGCGGATTTATGGTTGCCTTCGTTCGTTCGTTCATTCGTTCTGCATTTTTTTTTAAGCAATCATATTGCTTGAAAATGAAGTTATTTTTCATTTATCTTCATTTGATTGGATAAAAAAAAATGTCAGAACGAATGAACGAACGAACGAAGGCAACCATAAATCCGCCTTTAGGTGAGAAGTGCAAAACTATAAAAAATTGACAGATAGGATACATATTGTTATTAGACACATTATTGAGTTATAGTGTAAAGAACTGAATATTATGTTAGATGGCCACATCCGCTGGAGTACTTTAGAGAGTACGCTGGAACATTTCCTTAATAAAAATAGCACTTATAAGGAACTGCGTTAAATGGGTTTCACGAGAATTGAGCAATGCTGTCCAGCTACAAAATGTTCTTAAACCGCTGAATGTACCTTCAGATGCGTTAGGTAATCAAGATTGATATACCCAATGCTGTAGCAATTTCGGCAATATTGTTTACAAATTTAGAAGAACACGGAACTATTATTGATCACGATCGTTAAAATTTTTAAAAGAAAACTAAGCCATTAGAATAAATAAAGGTGTTGCCTAGCTAATAAAATTACTCCAATAGCCAGAATTGGGGACCTTAAAAATTATAGATGACCCATTTGGGACGAGCTAAAAATCCGAAATAGCCTATTTTGGAAAACAATGTTGCAGAGATTATATGTGATAGGGGCAGTTGCATTTAAATCTCACATAAAAAAATTTAAAATATAATTTTTGAATCATAATTTAATTAATTTTTAAATCATATTTCTGTTTCTTTTAAATCTGGGCGTGAGCAGATTTGTGTTTTGCATTTTTTTAAATAATCTTTTGTGCTATTTTTAATTTTTCTGTCATGAACGTTACCTAAAAATACGTTTTACGTTATTTTTAAAATTATTAATTTCAAAATACAAAAGATTAATATACCATTTGCAAGTAGACATGTCATAAATGAGAATATACATCAATAAATTAAACTTATGATTTTAAATTTCACAATTTATCTAAAATAAATAAAGTAACGTTCATGACAAAAAAATCCGTTTTTTTAAAAATAAAAGTCCAATATTATTTAAAAAAATATATTTTCATAAATTTCTGTATTGTGATCAAATACTTAACTTATACCCGTTAAAAATTATCTGGAAAATGCTAAGGGGACAAAGAAAATGCTTGGGGACAAAATCATGTGAGATTTAAATGCAAATGCCCCGGTAATTCAGTTAAAAGAAGAGTTGTTAAACCAAATTATCGCACTGCGTGATAACACAAAACACAAGGAAAAGCTAATTTAAGCCAGAAATGGAAAAATAACCAATTTAAAAAACGACCCAAACGACGCACTCAGCCCAGTGGCAATATTTTGAGTAAAATCAACGCTGGTAGTTTAAATTTTCTTTTCTCCGAAGGCAGATTTCTCATGATGGGAGAACGGAATACGCCAATTGAGTGGATCAATCAGTACATCAAATTTTTTTCAATTAAAATTTAAAAATGTTTGAATTTTAATATAATTTTTCATATGTATATACATAATGAGACATTATCGTGCCCCGAATCCCGGGAATTCCCGGGAATCAGAAAATCCCAATCCCGTTTCCCGGGAATGTAAAATGTCCGGGAACGGGCAAGCCCTAATTGCAACAATGCACTTTTTTACCTTTAATTATAACCAACAGAAAATATTGGAGGGGGAATTATGGAATTTTCGTTATGAAAATTGTATAAAAACCTGACGATTTTTCTGTTGACTTTTTTTGTTTGTGCTTTGGGCTTTCAGTGTTTCAGTAATTTACGTTTTTGGTTAGTTTAAATAAAAGTTAACCAAATTAATTTTTTTGATAAGTTGCCGGTATACCTGTTAAGTAAGTTTAATTATGTGAATGATGACTAATTAAAAAAGGGCACAGGTTGGGTGTATGTGGACTGTCCCTTATGGGACTTCTGTTAGCAACATCCAACAGCCTAGTTCATTACTAACTAACTGTTAGGGGCCAATGGCCAACTTATTATTAATTTTCTGTTATTGTTAATTTTGTTGTATTTGGGATTTTCCGTACAATTTCTCCACCCAAAATAATTCCCCAACGGTAAGCCACACATCAATTATGTGGTTGATCCGGCCCTAAATTCGGTTTTCTTTTTTTTACTTTCCCACCTTTTTGGTTGTTTACAACCCAATTTTCGAAGAATCCCCAAACTACGACTACACCAATTCTTAAGGGGTGCTACACAAAACCCATAACCGCATTCCTCTACTCGACTCGAATACAAGGTCAAGTCACAGAGTAGCATTCCCTCCCCCCCCCCCTTAGGATAATTTTGTAATGGCGTGATTTAGGTCTAACCTGAATTGTGTCATAACGTTACAGTATACAGAAGGATAGCTAATTTATCGTATTCACGAATCGGATTAGACCATATTACTATCCTTCTGCTTTTCAGAGGTCAAGTTTTATTTACATATGACCCAAATTTCCTTTCCTTCCAAACGGCTTTCCAAATTCAAGTATTCTGCTCCATTCAATATGAAAACATGCTTGCACAAGCGATACTCTCGAGTCACATATATTGTTAATCAGATCTTGTTCTTGGTAAACTTGATTATGATTCTGAAAGAAGGTTGTAGGTCGCATTTAATTCGATTAGTCGGTATGCCTATAATTTAACATTAAATGACTAAAGCTAAAAGTGTAAAACTAAACACCCCTTTATAATTTGCCGAACTGATTACTATTAAAAAAATATAAAGGGCTGAAACCTTATTAGGTAATCAGAACTTCGGTATTCAAAATTAAGTCTACTCCCAAATCAATCCTAAACTGAATCTCTTAAGTCAGTCTTCAGCTTAACCTTCCTCCAGACCCAATAGTTGTGTAAAGTTTGGTTCAAATTGGTGAAGGCGTGTGGATTTGTTTAAATATCTTGTATACAGGTTTTACAATGGCCAATCAGGATAAAACTTAACTATTTCATAATGGATTTTAGTGAAATTTGACATCCGTGATAGAAATGCGATCCTAAAATGATCTTTGGATAAACTTGAATGAAATCTGACATGTGCGTTGGAAATGGGATTCTATAAAATGGTGTTTGGATCTGGAAGAGGCCAAGTCTGAAAGTTCTGGAATAGGCCAAGTATGATTGAACCTGCCCATTTCTCATCCGATTATGATGAAATTCGACATGTGTGTTGCAAATAGGATCATAAAACGATTTTTGGATGAAATTCTGGAATATGGGCACTTACGATAGAACTTGGCTATTCTTTAATCGATTATGATGAAATTCAAAATTTGCGATGGATACTCTACACTACCGTTAATAGTTTTAATTTTGCAGCACGTGCCCGCCATACACTTTATTTTTTTAAGCATGGCCAAACTAACAACTCTGACAGGAAATACTCAAGAACATACCAAAACGTTTAAAGCAAAAGATTGGTGAGAAAATTTGTAGGCGAACTTGAATATTATATCGAAGAAAATCTCGATCGTTTAGCAATAGAAATAGATATTTACGCTGCCTCAAAGAAACTTCATTAGCTGCATGATTTACATAAACCTCGTCAGACAACAATTTAAAAACCATATTGACATATTCCCCACAACCTCATCCAAAAATAATTTTTATGTCACATGTCCTTCTATCAGTTGGAATCCTAATTGCCCATATTGCAGAATTTAATCTTAAAATCATTTAAGAATGCAGTTTCCAACCCATTTGTTGAATTTTCTCCAAATCGGTCCATCATACTTGGCTATATTCCAGAATTGTATCTAAAAATAATTTTAAAATCCCATTTCCAAATCATTTAAAAAATTTCATAATAATCGGTTAAGGAATAGCCAAGTTCCATCATAATTGGCCATATTCCAGAACTTTATCCAAAAATAATTTTAAGAAACATTGCTCGTATATTTAACTGGACCAGCTGGTAGTGAGAAGACTTTTGTAATAAAAGGAATGATGGTAATATACAATGGATTTTCAGATACTGTTGGCATTTTCAATGTCTATATAGCGTGTGCATCAACTGAAAAGGCTGCTACAGCTACAGATGGCTTAACAGTTTATAATACATTAAGCATACCATTGTCCAGGCTAATCCCACTTAATATTAAAAAAGTTAATCAATATAGAACTTTATTCAAATTGGTTAAAGTCCATATTATTGATGAAGTAAGCATGACTTCCGCAGAATTATTGGAACAGATTGATACTTTTGCTGGAACAAATTGCTGGTTTGTTTACGAAAGATTTTGGAGGATTATGTGTTATACTCATAGGGGATTTGCGACAATTACCTTTGCGATAATGACTGGTAAAATACCTGGCCGAAAATTTAAAAAAATTGAATTGAAGCAAGTAATGAGATATGGTCAGTTTGTCGAAATTTTAACGAAGATTGGAAATACAAATATTTCAACGGAAGAAGAAATACAAATAAAGGAATCAAGATTTATCACAAACGACTTATATTTACAAATTCAGCGGTAAATGAGTATAATCATTCCAATTTAAACTGTGTTTAGAAAATAAAATAATATCTTTGGCATCGGATGTTTTCGTTGGTTGTCATTATGCTGAGCAAGAAAATTTCTTAAGGCAGAAGTTCCATAAAATTAGAACTAATGATACTCGTGGTTTGCCTTACGAATTAATGTTAGTTCTTAACCACCCTTACATGATAACTAATAACATAGATCTTGCAGATGGATTAGCAACGATCACTGTAGGACAATTGTATCATGTGGAAAGAGATGAGAATTATGACATCATACGAATTCGGATGACAATCAAGAAATTCTATAGTGCGCGCCTCAATCTTAACGATGATGTAGTGCCAATCACTCCTCACCTCAGTCATCATCCATACCATTTAATAACAATAAAACTAGACTAGCGAAGCGAAAACATTTTCCACTTATTTCTAATTTGGCAATGACTATTCACAAATCACAGGAAAGTACTTATGATGCTATTGTTTACGAATGTGATCAAAAAAAGTCACAATTCTATTTTTGTCAGAAACTCGTATGGAAAACGAAGAACCAATTGATTATCCGAATTTCAATTTTGTTGTAAGTTACAAAAAACCTGAATCTCCACCGGCGGGAGTAGCTATCTATCATAATACACAAGATACATCCATACTAAATTCACTAGAGGGATTGGCGTTAATGTTCCTGATATAGGCGAAATATGCGTTGCTCGTTGCCATTCCGAAAATGGACGATACATTTTAATGGTTGCCGTTTATATTTCGTCTGGAAAATCCATGAGACAGATAAAACCATTTGTATTCAAAAATTTGACGATATATACAAAAGAAGGTTCTGAAATATTCGAAAAAAGATTTGGCGAAAAATTTGACGTTGTACCTATGATACTAAGTGGAGACTTTAATATTAACTTTGCAGATGATAAAAACCTACCATTAATTGGATTTTTGAACGAAGCATTTGGTTTGGTTGATCTAACGGTTTTTATAAGATATTTATATAAATTTCAATCAAACATTTTGGTTTCTTACTTCAGTTATCATAAGTACATTGCATCCTTTCTTGAACATAATGAAATAATTGATAGTGCGAATGACCTAAGTATTGTTAAAATTAATGATAGTAATGATGCAAACAAAGAAAATAATGTTGAAAATTAAGTTTAAATTCTGTTAAAAGGGTTATCCTATAACTATAAGAATTTTTTCATTAATTTACACAATTTTTACGCACAAACACAAATCTTTTATTGTTGATGTAGTTTTTAGGAAATTTAGGAAAAAGTTCACAATCATTTGATAGTAAACTTTCAATCAAGTGCGAAAATATACACTTTTCATCCTTAAACTACATATACATAACTATTTTGCCTTTTACAGTGACTCTCATAATTGATCACACCTCATAATTTTTATGTTAATTTATTATTGATATTTGTGATATTGAAAATGAATTGTTTTTTTAATTTGTTAAATAAATATTTAATAAACTGTTGAATTTTAAAAGAAAAACTAAAAAAATTAATTTTATTTTGGTGTAATAAAATTATAGCATCTTATAAAATCGTGATCAATTATGAGAGTCACTGTAAGTGTGTTTTAATAAAATCCACAAAAAGATTCGTTTGATTGAACTTGGTCCGCCTTCGCCTTTATATTTCCGAAGAAGAAATCCCATTGAACTTCAATTTCTGTATCACAATGAACATCAAAATGATTATATGCTCTGTAGCCTAGAGATCGTTCAAATTAAAACCATTTTTATTTTGTGCTCAATCTTTTTTAAATTTGAGAACTCTTGAGTTGGTTTAGATTCTTCGAATTTGCTCGAAATTAAATTTACGATATATTCTTGCGGACTTTTCATAAGACCCTCGTATTGCAACCATATTAAACAACATAATTCTAACAAAATGATGTAAGAAAGATAACGAAATATGGAAGCTAAAAAAAATATTATTAACTAAACATGGTATAACAGTGTGTCTAATGCGGGAATATAATGTACATTTAACCCCTTTTGATGTCATAATATACAAATTTGTCCTTTCTGTTAATAATTACGAGTCTTGGCTATTTGTTTTAAATGACTAACCGCTTTAATTAATTTGTTATCAGATTCAATTGTTAATATTGATTTGTATAATGGGTGTTTAAATCAAATATCAATCACTCATCTTTTAACCTTTACCCTATATTGATATGTATGTATATACCTTTAACTAATCTCCATAATTAATTTCTAATGACCATCATCATTCTTATTCTTTATATCTTTAGGTATTTTTTTTTGACCCTGACAATTGTCCTAATTGTTATTCATCCCCGAGAAAATAAAATATTTGAATTCCATCCCCGAAATTGCAATGTACCATTTCAAGACTTGATGGATTTTTTTTTGTTAAATTTTTTGCTGCTGTATACTTTTCGAAATTATTCATTTATCACCTAAACAGCAGAAGGACAACCAAGCACCGAACTCTGTAATAATATGTAAAATAAAAATAAAAGGGTTGCATAATTATTCATTTGGTATAAGATCTGCCATTTAAGAAGAAGAAATTCAACCATTTGAATTGGTTGACTAAACTGTTTCTATTATAAATTATCATTTGCGTTTCGTTATTACAAACAACATTTTTTTCAAGTCTGTCCTCCAGCATTTGGTCGTTTACTTGTTAATTTGTCTTATTTTTATTTTATTTTTTTGTTTGTTTGTATACACCATGGTGATATAGGATCAAGGAGTAGTGTTCTGTCTTCTTGACATTTGTGTTATTGTTGGCGTAAATTTAATTTGCTTGAACAATCAGAAAAATGGTTGTTAGACTCGTGCATACATAAAACCAACTTGAAATAAATTAGTTTAGGACGTTTTTCGCTATTATTAAAAAATACGTTTCCAACCCTTCGTAAATTTTTTTTTTTTTAGTTATAAACAAGGCAAAAGTGTTTTCTGATAGCTTATATATGATAATCTTAATTCTTGACTAATAACAGTCCAACCTTAAAAATCCAAACACAACAAAAATGTTTTTTTTTCTAAATCTCAAAGTCTCTAATCGAATGACTAAAATATATCGGGGACACGCAAAAAAATTATATTTTAAACCGTACACGATTGACCGACCTTCTTCAAACCGTCAATTTGGTTTTTCCACAATGTACATATGTGTGATGTGTCTATGTCATATTCCGTGTGCTAATCATATTCTCATCGGTAATTAACTATAGTTGATGAACCTTTTATTCAACAACAACAAAAGGTTTGTTCATGTGGTGGGGTAAATTCCCAATTGAAATCAACTAATGCGTTTACTTTTGATAAGACAATTAATTTATGCAAAATTTATAAATATGTACATACAATAGGCAGGGTTGAACAAATATAAAGCAAACAATCTGATAACAAATTATATGAGTATGGGATTTCAACTCTGGATTATTTCGTAGACCCCTCCCGAACACGTTATGATGAACACTTTATGTATGTCAAGGATTGTACATTTTTGTGTTGTGGAAAGGTGAAGATGAACGAAAATCTGAATTTGATTATCTAATGGATTTTTACAATTTTAAGTTTTTTGTTTTTTTTTTTTTTTGCGTTGATTTATGTCATATTATAGACACGCTAACCATGTCAAATCGGAAACATATTAAAACAAAAACATATACATGTATGGTTGCATGGTTTTGGAAAGAAGATAAGCATACATGTTTGTATACGTTGTTGTTCGCTTGTGTGTCAAATGAAAATTTTTGTTTTTCTTGATATCCTTTTTAATTATTTATTCATTGATTAGAGGAAATTTTTATATTTTTGGTTGATCCAATTAATTATGAACTTTGATTTTTAGATAATTAATTGCTATATGTTTAGTGAATTCAACAGATCAGAGGACACACAGGAGACTGGCACTAATTGTTTTCCAATGAGGAGGACAGCTCAAATTCGATTCTAATGGTATGAGAAATTGCAAGCTTAAATCCGAAGGTTTCCATGCCGCCGTTAATCGTAATTTATTGAACAAAAGGTGTCTTGGATGATTCAAAATGTGTTAATAAATTTTCTGGTTTATTAATAAAACTATTCGAAATTTATATTTTTGTGATAAGTACAAATTTCTTCATTGTATTTAGGTAATAACTAAAAGTCAATCTTTTTTTGATTTTCGTTTAAAATCAGGTTTTATTTTTGTATTTTTTTACCGTCTTTCAGGCGGAATATGAAAATTATTTTTCCATTTTTTCGGCTCCTGGACTAGCAGTATTTTTTTCCAATACAGCACAAATCGGTTCTAATGGTATGAGAAATTTCAAGCTTAAATTTAAAACCCACATTAAACCCACATCCTAAGCATTTTATTTCACTATTCTGTGTCCAAAAGCGAAAACCACTTAACTGAAAAAAAGCTACTTTTCAACTGGATTGGTGTTTCTATCAAAATGTATGACTTATAAGTGGTTTTAGAAATTTGACAGTGCGATGCAAACATAACCCAGAAAACCAGAAATCACATAAAAAGTATTTAATTCCATTATACATAATTTTGAATGGTTCTCTTATATGACGTGTCATTAAAAGAAATTATATAATCATCATCATTTACCAAATAGTGATGTTTATCTGATCGAAATGGCCCAAATTATATGATTAAAAACGGTCCAATAA
This sequence comes from Tipula helvola, assembly GCA_963556165.1. Lineage (NCBI taxonomy): Eukaryota > Metazoa > Arthropoda > Insecta > Diptera > Tipulidae > Tipula > Tipula helvola. The sequence goes on from OY744482.1 coordinate 112,260,470, forward strand.
GAAGCATATAAAGTTCAGTATGTCATTGTTGTATGACTTGAAACTGTATAGCGAACCCTGTTGAATATTGTATTATTTTGTTTGTGGCTAATTAATGATCGATAAAAGACGGATCACAAAATAAATATGTTATGATTGTTATATGATCAGCAATAGTTTTACTATATAATGCTGATATATGATTTTCAAAATTTTCATAAAAATATATTTTATAATTCATTAATTTTCTCTTTTTTTCTTAATCAACCAATTATTACGCGTTATTACATATTAATTAATTTTTCTATCATTACTGAAATATTTATATTATTATTTTTTTGGATTAGAATTACCTTATTTTATTTTACCTGTGATATGTCCCTCTCTCTCGCTGTATTTCGAACTCGTGCCATCTAGAGAATACTAAATGTATGAATATATGCTACGCCTTAATCACCTTTGCTATTGTTGCTCCTAACCTCCTAAGTAACAAAACTTGTTTATTTTCGATATTAATATTGTTTAATTTACGAAACGTATACAAAGAAAATAGATGCAAGATATTATTATTCTGGAACATGGCGCGATAGAGAGAGATATCTATATTTTTGTATATGACCATTATGAAGTTGTAATATGATCAAAAACAGGCTTGAAAATATATTAAAGCTAATATAAAGTATTCATATGATCATTTTATGACTGGAAAAACGGTTAATTTTTGCTTGTAATAGAGTTAGCCTTCATTCTAGCGGTATTTAAGTGACAGCATTTAATGAGTTTACAACAGAGTGTATAAACGTGTGTTTTTTTAATTAATAAAATTAAATATTATAATCACAAATATGGCGTATAGTATTGTACAAACCAACGAAAATAATAAACCATACCTTACGGTTGTGCCTAATAATTGGGTAGATGAAAATGGCTGGGAAAAATTTATTACTGGGTGTTCGGATGGTATTGCTGCGAAATTAGATGGCATTGATTTGTTGTATTGGCCACCAGAAAAGGTTAAAGAACTTTTAAAACTAGCAGAAAGTATACCGCAACCGAGTTGGAAGGTGGGTTTTATTATTTTGTAATATACATGTATTACAATAATAAACAATTTTATTGGTTTTAGCGTAAATGTGTTTTAATTTTAACACATCAAATCAAAACCAATAAAATTGCTTATTAATAAATAAAAGCTTACAAAATAATATTCATATATTTATATATTTGAATGGTTTTACTTGTCCATATATTCACTTTATTCGCTATTTATGTTGAATTATTTATTTTAGATATGCGATGTAAGATAAAGAGGCAGGGGTAAAAAAAAAAAATTGATGGAATGAGGACTTCTGGACTTTCAAACAAAACTTTTAAATCTCAGCTCATAGATATTAATGGTAAAAATTCATTTATTTCAAAACATTGCTTATTCCTTCGTTTCAAATATTTTAGGCCCTACTGTAACGTCTAATGCAGAAAGGAAACCAAAACTAATTCGAAAGTTATACGGCCATCCTTCATATATCAAAAAAACGCCCGCGCTTATAGCTAAAAAAAGTAATTCGTTATTGAAAATACCTGTTGATTCAGAGCAACAACAAGTTCCAGAAACCAATAGCGATCCTTATGTCCAGCCGATATAAATCGTTCTGAATCGATTTTGCACAAAATTTTGGAAAACGTCACTTCGTTTAGAGACAACATGATGACTAGGATGTCAGCATTGGAAATGAGAGTCAGTTCCATCAAAAATCAGATTGGAAAATTACCTTCCTTAATGACGGAAGCTGCCAAGTACGGTCCACTTAGAAATAAATAATGTGTTGTTTTATTAACTTTTTACTAATTCTAGGCCTTTGCTGGAAGAATCAGCAAAAATACAAACAACTTTGGAGCAATTTTATTCGCGCAAGGAGTCACATACCAAAAATTCATTATTTTGCGAGCCCTCGGTAACACCAACTGATTTACCTGGATTTACTATCATCGATTCATTATCGAAACTAGAGGAATTCAAGGAAAATCTAAAGGATTTAAACTATTTTCAAAATTTGGTAAGCAGTTTACTCATTTTTATATAGATAAACATATTTGTAATGCTACCATTTGTCGACCATATAATTTAAATGATGTAGTCGAAAATTTAGGCGCCGCAATGGAATGTTAAGAGTTGCAGCTAAAGTGAACGTTTGCTCTGCTTGCAAGTTTTATGTATTTCGCCATTGATACTGGTGTTCTTCGTAAACTGTACAGCATATGCATTTTTGACCTCACCCAAATAGCCATATTTTAGCTTGTAATTTTATAAAATGCGTTTATGTTTTACAATTTATTCAATAATTTACATTATGTATTAAGATAATTATTTTTATGTTTTAAGTTTAATCGATTGAAATGCTTCAATGGCCAATGCAACGGTAGTGGGCGCACTGTTTGTTATGATATTTTAGACCGGATTTTAGCGCGCTCATTTCTGGCTACTTGTTCATGGACCGAAATAGGACGCCAAACTGCAAAGCACAGATTCGACAACCAACACAATGTAATTAAAATGTTTTGTGATGTTGTTTTGGTGGCAGATCCAACATTTTCAGTGTCTCAATGCGAAGATTTTTAAAAAAAACAGTTACGAAACTCTACGGCTCGGCTTAACTCCAAATTGCTTCGTCGACCAACACAACGTCAACGCCTGCGTTGTGCGACTTCTACTACCACGTTAGATGTTGGCCAAATTCAGTAAGTGATATATTAAAATAAATGCCTTAATTTGCTTTAAATATTGAGTCATTTCTTCTAGTTCTAGTAATATGTTTAAAACGCCTAACACAATATTTATCACGTGCTCCTCAGATTTGTATGCTGTTTGATTTTATTCCTTCGTTTTGTAATAGCACAATAATTTCATGTTTCTTTTTTACAGAAATTCGCCAGATTTGAACGAAGAAATCATGACAGAGTTGGTATAGGAAACCAGAAATAATCCATCGTCAGACTCATCTTTTTCTCCATCTACTCCGATGACAAATTAATGTTAAAAGAATTTTTTTTTTTATATTGAATGTGTGCTCCAGTGGTATAAACACAACTTGGTTATTTTCATTTTTTATTGCTACTAGCTTGCACAATATTTCTTCAATTGGATGCAAATCACTAGAAATAAACTTAGTAGAATTTGTGGTATAAAAAATATTAAGATTAGATGATTCTATGGGGTCTGAAAAAAAATCATCCCGATATTTTATCTTTTGTCCAAAAATAAAATGTTTTGCATCGATTTCAGTTCCATATTCCATTGCAATGATGTCTTTGTTTATATTCAGGAACCACTTATTCTCAAAATTATTTTTGAGGATGAAATTTTCTTTTAATTGTATCCACCCAAATTTTTTTATATTCGATTCATCAAGTTTTAAACGATATTTATAAAATGGATAATTTTTTCTGAATTTATGGGGTTCGACACGTTTGGTTATTTCGGATAGTCTGTTTGCTAACTGAACTAGCGGCAGGCGACCATTTTTAATTTTTTGTTTTATTTGATACAACATATTTTCAAAAAGATATGTGGAAATTGTTGGCAATGGTCCAAAACGTTCAATTTCATCTGGTACATGCGAAAAATTATGTGGGTTTGATGTCAAATGATCGGGATATAAGAAAGTGTAGTTTTCTACAAAGTGCTCTGACAAAGATCTTCCTAATGGCCAATATTTTTTATAGTAATTAGAGGAGAAAATTGTAGTTGCACAGAATAACACAACAAAATTATAGTAATCATCTACAGGTAAGTGATCTTTTAGGATGACTATGCCGATATAATTAAGAAAAGAAGCAAATTCGCTTCCCTTTCAAAAAGCAAGAACGTCTGTACCTCTAACACCGCGATGTATTTCGTCCGGTAAAATAATTTTCAATAATTTTTCATTGAGGATATGTATCGTTTTAGAATCCCACTTTGTATTATATCCTAAACTTCTATCTTTAAACCCCAGTAAATATTTTTTTACAATTCCGAGATGTAGAATGTGTAGCGGATCTCCAACGATTACATCTTTTATCATATCTAACGACTGAATTCGTTGTAATGGTGATATAATTGGTTCCAATTTTGTTCGTAAAATTGGTCCTTCAGGTACTTTTATTTTATAGTTATTGTGGTGTAACCCATATATTCTCGATCGGAAGCTTTCGTTAGTTCTGGGAGGAACATTTTGATTATGAAATACGGTTGTATTTGAATTATGCGAAAAGTGTCCTACCGTTGTGCATTTTAGGCAACCGTGCTTTGCATTAAAATAAACTGTTCCTTTTATAAACGACCGTGCCGGCGTATCACATATAAAATATAGTATTTTCACAGATACTTTATGGCCATTTAGTTGTATTCCATTGTCCAGAATTGGAATGGTTTCATCAACAAATGGTTTTAAAAACTGTTCTATTTTTGTGGTTTACTGGTTCCATAAAATACTCCAATTACCATTGGTTGAAATTCCGGAATTTCAAAAATGTTAAACAGTATAGGCCAAAATTCGGATTTAGAACTTCTAAAAATAGGTAAACCATCAATATTAATATTTAAAGAGATCACAATAGATTCCTTAAGTTTTGCAAAATACCTTCTTAAACAAACTTCCAATCCTTGATGCCAATATTCACCACCTTCTATTTTTATAAAGCTCTGAGCTGTTTGACGTGGAGTTTGCATTATTGATCTTGGATCGTTCTATAAATTAGCTCCAAAACTTGTATTAACGTTTTTAATTAACGGTCTTAAAGCAGCTTGGTTTATATTATATTGATGTGCTCATGATTTTAAAAAATCTTTGAATGGTACGTTAACTTCCTCGCTATCACTGCAACCAGATAACTCATTTGCACTAGCATTACCACCACTAACTTCAATTTCATCATCATAAATATCTTCCTCTGGATTAAAATAATCAACGTCAAAAGTAGCATCAGGATTTTTATTATCGCTGTCACAGTAGTCTTCGGGAAAAGGGCTTCTCTCAACTTCAGTATGCTTAACCATAGTTTCTGTATTAGATGGCTGAATAGATACATTATTTAATCCTGATGTGGATGGGCCGGCGATGGACGAGTTTTCATTTTCCAAATTATGGACTGGTTCGCTGAATTTATTATTAACCCTTAAATGACACATGGGGTCCAGTGGACCCCAGACCTTTTTCAATCGTACATATTTAAATGTTTCCGCCGGAAATGCATCTCGTGTCCCCACCCTTGCTACAGTTGAGATATTGCACTACCTGTTTACGTACTCAGCGCAAGCCGATTGACTGCTAGCAGCTGTGTAGAAATGTCTAAAATCACGGTGGGGTCCACCGGACCCCAGTGTGTCATATACGTATATTTGTGTAAAAATCGGGATAATTTTTAGGCATCTCAACTCTAGCAGATTTAGAGCGAGAGACATCCCTTATATCCCCGCTGCTGATATCTGTCTGTAAACAAAGTAATTCGAAAGATACTTATCCGATTTTCAAGAAACAAAGACAGACTAATATAGACTTTGACCAGACAAGAAAAATGTGATATGACTAAGATCTCTAGGGCAGTGGTTCCCAAAGTGTGGGTCGCGACCCACTGGTGGGTCGCGAGCTGACTCAAGGTGGGTCGCGAACAATTTTATTATTTAGTTGTTTGTATTAATTTACTTTTAATTAACTTGATGCAATATTTGTAGATATAGGCAGGCATGTGTTTGTAACATATTTTTAGGCGCTTGTAAAATATTTCTTAACAAATTTCTGAATTAAAAAGGTTTTCTTATTAACAACTTATTTTAAATAATTGCATGCATCATAGGAACCATTGCATACTATGATTTGCATTGTAACTATGCAACACGACGAAATGAAAATTCTCGATAAATATACATCGGTTATAAGTCCTTTTCAAAATGGTTCAGCTACTGATATATGTATCGACAAAAGCGAATGAAGAATTGATCGAGTTGTTTGAGGATAGTGATCTCAAAATTAATTTTGACCGAAAAAAATTGATACAGTTTTGGTTGCCAGTACAAAATTTATATCCAATTTTACACACTGCAGCTTTAAAAGTACTGCTTCCATTCCCAACGTTTTATATAATGTGAAATTGCATTTTCAGCAATATTTGCATTAAAAAACAAATATCGCAATAAATTACAATTACCAAACTCACTTCGCCTGAAAATAACTAATACAAAAGTATAGATGTTATTAGCAAAAATAGAAAACAGGCCCATTCATCTCATTAATTAATTTTGATATTAACCCTTTGCGGTCGTATTAAGTTTATATGTATATGGTGCATGCTGGTCGGAATTAATTTTCGTTGAACGAACAGTAATACATAATGGGCCAGATACACGATACTCTAGCAATTCGCAAATCGATAAATATGGCGGATTTGCTAATCGAAAATTTGCTGGCGTAAGCTACTCGATTATTTTAGCAAAGTAAAATATATTTTTGTATTCAGCACAAACGATAAAGTGCATTAAAGTATCTCATTTTCTGAAATTCAAAAACAAATTGGGTTGCTAAATTATAGTGTATAACGTTTCTAGCAAATTCGCAAAAATTAACTGCTTATCTGCTTATCTGAGTATCGAGTATCTGGCCCAATATGCAAGAATATTAAGAAAAACAAAATATATTAAATCTTTTTTAAAATATTTTGAGAAGCGAAAATGCCTTATTATTTGCGTGCGAAATATTCTAAAATAATTTTCCGGCGAAGTTCTGGAAAAAGATTTATATATGAAGTCAAGGAATATAACCAAGTAGGGTGAAACTTGGCTATTTCTTACCCGAATATGATGAAACTCAACAGGTACAATGGATATAGGATTTTAAAATGATTTTTATACGAAGTTCTGCAATATGGCCAAGTAGGATGGAAATTGGCTATTTTTTGTTATTTTTCTTTCACATTTTATTCGAGAAAATAAATTTTCGATTAATCGAATAGTACCCACCTATTAATCGGACAATCGATTTATCGATTAATCTATTCATGCCCTACAAATTACAATTAAACACAATGTGGAACTTTAACGAATTCATTTGCGACCAAAATCGATGTCCAGTATGGTTCTCTGCTGTGGTAGCTGAGAGTATATGTACATACGACCGGAACGGTAAAATATCTTTGGTGGCTGAGAGTAGGCATATTACCACAAAGGGTTAATAAATGTATGAATTAAGCATGGTTTCCACGATGGCGAGGCGAAAAAATTAGTCAATCTAAAAAGAAAAAGTAAAAATTCACCAATAGTACGATAGAGACAAAATACGATTTTGACAGAAAAATTGGGACGTCCAGTTTTTAATATTTTAATTCAGCACTCCGAAATTGGACGTCTAATCCGAAAAAAAGATGAAATGGATCATCTTTCTTCGGATTAGCCGCTGATTTTCGGAATTCATATGTCAATTTGAAGAAAATTTTCGGAACAAAATAAATTTCAAAATAGAACCGTTAATTTGGAAAGCATTAATCCAGTAATGGATGTTAATAAAGTAAAGAAATGTAAGTTAAATTATGAAATGTCTCCAAATGTATATCAATCCAAACACAAACAAAGTTATCGGTGATGAAATCTCGAAACGTCAAAAATAAATGAATAAAAATTCGGTGTAACGACTTGTTGCTGTCTCACTCACTCTCATGTTATTTTTTTTATTCCTTCCTCTTTTTAGTTTGACTAATTTTTTTGCCTCGCCATCGTGGAAACCATGCTTTAAAGTTTTTACTTTTTTGCTTTTTACTTTTTCTTACAGGTGGGTCGCGAAAACCTTAGGGTTTTAATTAGTGGGTCGCGACTGGTTAAAGTTTGGGAACCCCTGCTCTAGGGGATCGAATTTGATAAAAATTGAATGAAAATATTTGTATTGTATACGAAATAATTTTTCAAAGTAGTTTTTGCCGTGTTTTGTGTTGTTTTAGTGTTTTTGGTCGTGAGTAAAACTGCGCTCTTTGTTAAAATTTGTTTAGTTTATCATAATTCTTTTGATTTTGACGTATTATTAGATGGCGTATAATTTGCAGAGTCGAACCGTCCGAGGAGTGCTAGAACCCATCGACGAAGCATCTTCAGAAGGAGAAGATAACGTATTTGAGGACAGTAAAGACAATAATTCAGACTTTTCGATGTGCAGTGCTCCAGAGAGTGCCATGGGAGTAGACCAGAAAGATATGGAAGAGGGTTCTTTGGATCAACAGGTTTGTATGTAGGAGAGCGTCAAGCGGCTGGCCAGAGCCGTGGTCGGCCATCTTCGACGATAAGAAAAAATTCAACGTTCATATTGCAAAATAAATACCTTTTTTTAAAGATTGAGTATCAGACTTATTTTTGTCTTATAAAATACTATCTCAAGGGTACACCGCTAAATTTTTAACTAAAAATATTGAAAATTAAAAAAATACGGTTATTTTATGTAAAACAAGCCATTTTCTTATTTTTTTCACAAACCTTTTTTTTTTTGGTATCATAAAATTAAAATTTCATTAATGTAATTATTTGACCTCCTTTAGTAAGCTTTAAACTATATTGGAAAAAATTGTCAAAGCTAAATATAGAAAAATTCAAGAAATAATAAGCAATTTTCATGCTGGGGTCTAAAAGACCCCAGTGTGGCATTTATGTGATTTTTCTTAAGTGTGTCATTTAAGGGTTAAATATTATTTCTGCATCCTTAGTAAACTTTGACATTTTATCATGTCTTATTTTTCGAAAATGTATTTTGTATGTTCCGCTGTATTTTAATTGTTTCCAACTAAATTGATTCGTTTTCGGCTTATCCATATTGTTAATTTAATTATATTTGTATACTTTGGAAGCTGGAGCAAATGAACAATATAATAATAGCCAAACTTTTACGTCACTTGTGAAATGGATTTGTTACAAGTATGCGGCAATCTAAGAGTCATAAAATATGCTACTTTAGGACTATTTTGTGGCTTAAAATCAGGCCGAGTTGTACTTCGATCATAATACCAAACAATATAAAATAATACGTATTCGAAAAATGACCGACCAAAATTATGATTGAAATAAGAGATGTCATCTAGTCTAAGTCAATCTAATGATCAATATTTGATTCGTTATGGCTTTGTATCAAGTTTAAAACCGATATATGACCACTGCAGATTTTGTAGTCAACATAATGACTAATTTGTGACGTTCGAATCACCAGATGACTAAAATAGGACCAACATGTGATCAATCAAGAAAATTAATATGACTTCTGGGAAAATTGTATTAGACTGGGAAAATTGGGAAATGTAATAGATGAGCTAAAAATAATAAAATCGCTTAAGCACACTTATATGGTTTTTGCTTTTGGACACAGATTACTGTACAGTTTTGTAGTTTATTAAAAAATCATTTACCTCTTATTTGAAGTGATTATAGAGCAAGAAGCTCTATAGCTATCTAGCTCTCTGCTATTGAATTATGTATATCAGAAAACAAATGAATCGTTTATTCTTGAAAGGGTTCATGTCCACTTTTTCAAATTATTCAGGAAATAAAAAAAACTTTTTTGACATGAGACCTTTCTAGAAATAAATGATTTTTTTTGTTGCAAGGTAGGCACCGTTCCATTAACCATATGGTAATTTCGTCTTGTCATAAAACGTATATACGTGTCTGTGGTACAAAACCGTCATAATACTAATTTTGACAAAAAGTGGACGTGAGCCCTGAAACAGTCAGCTCTATATTAGATGTATTTGATGTTTAAAGCGTTTGTGATCTCTTTAATAGAGTTAATGGCTACTTAAATCGTATAAACTCTAAAACCATCGTAAAAAATACTCGTGTGAAACACTGAAATTGGTCAATTATATCGATTGTATTTATATTTTCGGGTAAACGTTCATGGTAAAGTATTTTATAAATTATAGAATTTAAACATTAAAATTAATTAGTCAACTTAAGTTTACACTTCATAGTAGTTATAAGCAATTAAGATTTGTACTGGTTATTATTCCGGATTTTGGTATCCATCCCCCAGATTGGAGCACTAAAAGGCGAAATTCCATTGTCAAAAATGCATATGCTCAACCAGACAAAGCTAATTGGATTGCTCGACCAAGCCAGGTCAGTTCAATTTTAACAAGAAATATGCTTAAAAATGTTCACTCATACTTTTTAATTCAACAGCAGAAGATGAATTATATTTTTAATTTATAAAAATTAATTTATTATTTTATTATACAATTAAATTAATTTGGTAGTATGCGATTTAGTGGTATTATAACTAAATTATTATTATTCTAAGGAATTCTGGATTTTCTATTATTATTATTTATTTTTCAAAAATGTCATTGTGGTTTACATTGCTTTGATTATAATTTCATACTAACCTTAATAGGTTTTTTATGGCTTTATTTAATTTTTAAACGTCTGTTGTTAAGATTTAAATAGTTTTGATTTGTACGATACACGTGAGACTTAAAAACTAACTTAAAACTATCTGAAAAACTATACCTTAGACCTTATTCGAGGTTAAATCCAGCATAGCTATACTTATGATCGAGTTGAGTTTTTATTAATTTAGCAACCATGCTCGATGCTCTGCATAAATTCGTTTTGCAGACTTAGTAATTTGTTTAAATTCGCTTCAATTTGTCTTGCGATGAATTCTTCTAGACGAGTCAATTCTGCCTGTAGGGTTTGGGTCGGTATGTTCGTGTAATCAGGTGGTCTTGGCCAGCTGTTAAATATGAATCTAAGACCTTTGTACTGTGCTATTTGTAAGATGTTTTTGTCGGATTTGGACAAGAGGTTCTACCAGGCCGAATGTATAGTTTGAAAATTAATCATTTGTTTTTGGGGCTTAATTTACTATTGAAATTTAAAAAGAAATACAGTGAGTTGAAAGCCAAAAATACTTTTCCTCTTACGCTGGCCACATGCTTGCTAAATTTGAGATTTTCTGATATGCTAATTCCAAGATATTTCACCATCCCGACCCTATTTATGATGTGGCAAAACCCAGTTGTTTTTAGCTCGTACTGTAGATAGTAGCATCATCCGCTAAAACTGAATTTTTGTTTCATTTGGCTGCAGGTTTGGAATATCTGATGTACAGAAAGTATACAGTATGGAACCTAGAACCGAACCCAGAGGTACTCCTGCACCAGTACCGTGTGTTCCTGAGTTTTGTTCGTTTATAGAGACAGAAAACTTCCGTTCATTGAGGTATGATGCCAGAAACTTTATTATATTGGTCGGAACGCCCTTCTGGATTAGTTTGCATAAAAGCCCCTCGTGCCATACTGAGTCGAACGCCTTCTGAATACCAAGAAAACCACCGCCGTGACGCTTCCGACGTCTTTTATTTTCTTTTAAATCGTTTACCAGCCGGGCAATTTCCTTGTAATACTCAGTTACACTATTAGCTATAATGACAGGGTTCACAATGGGACCATCAGCTCTCTCTAGCACAATGTTTCTATCAGATCTGATCGGCTTGATGCTTTTTATTTCTCTGAATAGGTTCAGATTATTCGGCTTTAAATTTCTAAGCCTGTCCTCGAACGATCTTTCATAGTGTTCATTCATTTTGCAATGAATGGGTCTTGGTAGCCTGTTCACTAGGGTGCTGGAGAATAGAAGCGGAAACCTGCGATGAAACTTCCTAGTTCTGTTTCTGATTCTAATCATCTCCACTATGTCTGCGGGCAGGGTTACATGATTAAGAAACTTACTCATTGACGCGCTGGTCAATTTCTAATGTAGACTTTATTGAGACATTTAGGATTTCTACAGACTTCATAAGCATCTGGTGTAATAAGAGCCGTTGTCAAAATCAAGAATTGTGGTAGGAGAAACCGTTTTCTTTATCGCTTTTACTAGTATTAGTGAAATTTTATTGGCAAATGGTCAGGAGCAAAAGTCACAAATGATTTTAATGCTTGTGACTGTTATGTTTGTTGAGATGGCGAAGTCCAGAACAGCATTTCGCCTTGTAAATGCGTTAGGGTCGAAAATTTGCGTGTTATTGCTTTCGCAATATTTCATGAGATTTTTGTCGTTCAGGTTGCAGTCCAAGCAGTTCAAAAAGATGTTATGGGCATTGAAATCCCCGGTGATAATCACTCTCATCATTGGGAGTGACCCTCCAGAAGTAAGCTGCAACAATAATGAATGAGGTTGTTTCGCCGTTAATTTCAACGGAGGTGGCTGAATGATTTTTGTTTTGGAATACCTTTGGTTTGGTATGAGCTATGTTATTTTTTATTACAACCGCTGTTCACCCTGTTCTGACTTTACTGGTGTTTGTTCCATAGACTCTTTAGTTTGGTATTGTCACTTTGTGATTATTTGATAGTTTTGTCTCATTGAAACAGATGATATCTGGCTTTAGCCTTTCGACTAGCGCTACTAACTCTACTCTAACCTTTATTTTAAGTGCTGGAAGATAAAGTTGAGGTACATGCTTTTTTGTACCGAGATGTCTTGGATCTTGTGGATTTCATTCATAAAATTAGAAATATTTTCCGTCAAGGTAATAAAATTTACTCCAAATAATGTATTTGACGATCTGTTAGGCCATTTTGTTCGTAGTTATCTTCGTTCATTTCTGAGTCGGATGGATACTCATTAATCTCATTATCATCTGTGTTTAACACATTTTGAACTTTTGTCGCTATGTCGTTTTCGACCGACAAATTACTAACAGAATGATTGCCTTGACTTAAGTACTTTATTAGCTCCTTGAGCAATTTATTTATTTGTTTGTTGATGAGTGCTGACATGGCGCTGACCAGTTTATCGTCTAGCACTGTCTTTGCTGATTTTTTAGCTTGTAGCATATCTGTAGTGCGCAAGCAATTGCGCAATTTTTTTTTTTTTAGTTTTAAATTTGAATAAACAACACAACTAAACAGAATAGTAGAATGTCGTGTATGTAATCTGTATTTAATTTTCATGTATTTTTGGTTTTAAAATTTTTATTTTTTCAAGAAAAGAAAAACATGCGCAAGTCGAGGTTGAAGTCTAAGCCCTCTTCTGGATTTTCATCAATCGTACATATTTAAATGTGATGACTTAACAGGCGTTTAAAAAAAGTCAGCACTCCTCTTTAAAGGTGGATTTACATATCCGACGATTTTTCTTCATCGATCGTCACGTGACACATTTAACCAATTAGAAAGAACCGCTTCGCCGAATTTTCGGCACGGAGAGGACATGAACAAAATTTATGTTTTCGGCGCGACGACACAGACACATGCATACATTTTTTTTAGCATCCTTTTTTTTCGTTTTTCGATTTGTACTATTCCTACAAGTAGCTTGTATTTTTATTTATAAATTATGTGTCAAAATATGGGATACCGAATTAAAAAAGGTGTTCATTAATGAAATAAAAAAGGCGAATTTAGTATGACAAAGGAATATGTACCTTCATTTCAGAAAAAAATGAATTAAAAAAGGTAACAGGTGTTCATTCAAATTCATACAAAATCACCATTTTTAATTCACCTTTTTTAATTTATGTAGCCTCAAAATATTGTTTATGTATGTTTGTGTGAAAAAAATGCGCTGAAAATTTGTCGAATATGTAAATCATCGATAATACAGCGTTCGCCGAATTTACTGCGATAGGCAGCCGCGCCGAAAAATCGTTGGATATCTAAATCCACCTTAAGGCCTTGCCCTTTATTATGATTTGATTATTTCCTGATTTAATTATTTTTTGAAGTCCAAAGATTTTTTTATCTTGAGTTAAAACCATTTATTAGACATATCATTTGATAAGATAAATTCATTCAAAACGATTTTGTTGTAAGTTCCATTTTGCTTTTTTCCAATTTTGGAACATCCTTTTTAGCCGACTTGTATTTATAAATCTTACTTAGCTCTCCAAATCTTCTGGCCACTTGAGCCACCGAATAAGTTTCAGTTCGTAACAATCCTTTTAATAAATTTTTTGTTAACTTTTTTAAGTTTTATTATTTAATAAAAATTATATTTATTTGGTTTTAAACTTAATTTTTATATTTTTTAAATCTCCGGCACTTCGGTGGTATTTTCCACCATTCTCAAGGAGCAATCGAAACCAACAATAAAAATTCTTTTCAAAAATTTGAAAACTATTTTACAAAAATCTTCAGTGTAGCTTGATTTGAAAGCTATTTTTTCAAAAATTATGTATAGCTTGAAGAACTTTTTAATAATTATATAAAATAAAATGAATTAAAAAAAAAAAAAAACAACTTATAATTGACTTTAATTAAATAATATATGATCATAATAATTTAACAAAAATTTGGAAACTTCCTGGACGTTTATTTATTTTGAGAGTTTTGTTGAATTTGTTTTATGTGTATACTTTCCAAAATTAACCTTTTGTGAGATTTGATTCTCTATCCAGTATATCAATATTGTCAGACAATAATTGTCTACTTTCACGTAAGTGATTCGATATTGCACTGTGTGATAATTTAAAAGAACTTGTCGAATCGTAAACATGTTGGTAAACCCGCTTTTTGATGTGAAAACATCTTTAGCGGCAGGAGTAAGTAAAAAATTGTATAGAAATCGGGTTACGGAAACAAAAGTGCCGAAGAAAAAATATTGCATGTATGTGTGAATATCGACAAGAACAAAAAATAAATAAAACGTAAAATCAATGCAAAATTTACGCATACACATGCAATATACAACTTCATCCGGCATTTCAAAATCATCGTGAGCCGAATACAAAAAAAAAATCTTAAAAACACCGCCTGCTTTAATTTATTATTTTTAAAAATATCTGCTATATATGGCCGCAGCAGCAAGTGTTTTTGAAAATGGAATTTACAACAAGCAAAAGGACCACAAATTATGCTTGTGTAGTGTACAAAAATTAAATGGAAATAGCGAGCTGTAAAAATTGCACATATACATTGATACATAAGAATAATAATTTTAAAATTGTTTAATCGGTATGCTTTCTTATTACGTGTTTCCAATTGGAATGATTTTACGGTCAACATTGCGCTTAAATAAAACCCCTCAATTTATTTTAAACTGATCAGTAAGACAAAGCGATGCGATTTTGCTTTTGCTTTGTTCAGCGAGTTTGCCGTAACCATTTACTAATAATATATATTGGTATCGTTGGATGTAGTGTCTTTGTTTACAAATGTGGATTCATCTTTGGTTTTAAATTTAATTGGACAATTTTGAAATGAAATAAAAATTAAAAGTAACACAAATTTGAGTTTGAACGAATTTTTGGAAGCGTTAAAATTTGTTCTAAATCATACGGAATTTAGTTTTAATGGGAGATGGTTTAAGCAAGTATTCGGTTCGCCAATGGGTTAACCAGTTAGTCCAACAGTAGCCAATTTATTAATGGAATATGTTGAAACTGAGGTTTTGAAAGCATCTTCCATTAAACCTATTTTCTTTTATAGGTATGTAGATGATATTATTGCGGCTATTCCAAATTCAGAAGTGGATAATTTTCTAAATATTTTTAATAGATTTACTCCGCGATTAAATTTTACTTGTGAAATTGAAAACCAAGGTCGTTTAGCCTTTTTGGATGTTATAGTAATGCGAGGTGAAGATGGAACCTTAAAAACAGATTGGTATCATAAAAATTCATGGTCAGGTCGTTATATAAATTATGATTCTTGGCTTCCATCTTCATACACAAATAATACGGTATTCTTGTTAGCAGACAAAATTTTGAAATTATCAGATGATGGTTATCATTCTAATAATTTCAAGAAGTTAACAGACATATTAGGAAAAAACGGATATCCAAAAAATATTATTATGAAGAACATTATAAAAGGCTATAGACAAAAATAACAATTGTTTAGAAAATTTCCGTGAACCTCAAAATTTAATTGTTGAAAATACCAGCAAAATTTTGTTAACCATACCTTACGTGAAAATTCTTTTCGAAACAATGAAATTAATGTTAAAAAATTACAATATACAAGTTGTAGGTAGAGCATTTCGAAGTTTAGATAATTATTTGTTTACAAAATTAAAAGACCAAATTCCAAAAGTGTTACAATCCAATTTAGTTTAGGTAGTCCCCGACTTACGACCGTTCGACTTGCGACTATTCGCACTTACGACCATTTTTTTTTTTTCAATTTTTTTCATAGAAAATGCTTAAAGAAGACAAATATATAGTTGCAGGGAATCCCTAAAATATATGAAACAAATTTAAAGAAAAAAACAAGCTAAGTCGCAATTTTTTTAAGTGAATAATTTACTTATTACTTATTTTTTATGAAATTCGACTTACGACTAAATCGACTTACGACCGATGACCAGGAACCTATCTCGGTCGTAAGTCGGGGACTACCTGTAAATTGAAATGCTCTTGTGGAAAGGAATATGTTGGGCAAACCAAACAAAATTTAAAAAAGCGGGTTTACCAACATGTTTACGATTCGACAAGTTCTTTTAAATTATCACACAGTGCAATATCGAATCACTTACGTGAAAGTAGACATTTATTGTCTGACAATATTGATATACTGGATAGGGAACCAAATCTCACAAAAAGGTTAATTTTGGAAAGTATACACATAAAACAAATTCAACAAAACTCTCAAAATTAAATAAACGTCCAGGAAGTTTCCAAATTTTTGTTAAATTATTATGATCATATATTATTTAATTAAAGTCAATTATAAGTTGTTGTTTTTTTTTTTTAATTCATTTTATTTTATATAATTATTAAAAAGTTCTTCAAGCTATACATAATTTTTGAAAAAATAGCTTTCAAATCAAGCTACACTGGAGATTTTTGTAAAATAGTTTTCAAATTTTTGAAAAGAATTTTTATTGTTGGTTTCGATTGCTCCTTGAGAATGGTGGAAAATACCACCGAAGCGTCGGAGACTTAAAAAATAAAAAAACAACGAGCGAGTTCACGCTCAACTCGCAAAAGAATTATGTGAAAACCCTCAACTATTGAATCATTTCAAGTCTCTTCGAATAGAACTATTCTGTTCGCTCAGTATTTAAATTACGGTACAATGTTGGTTTAAAAAGTCAATAAGTTATTCTAGTTTAGATTTGGAGGGCGAACCTTACCGTCATTAATGGTTTAATTGAAAATTGAAATTTATAACCGACTACAACTTGGTGAGCTTGAGCAAAGTACAGTTCTGTTAAGTTAATCAATGTTAAACCTGCCCTGAACGCTTTAAAATTCACCACTACTCATATACGGCAATTGTTGAAGATTCCATATTTAGACTATTTAGAATGGTCACGGAAAACCAGGGCCCTATCATGATTTCGGCCAAGATGGAATTTTTCACGATATCATGAATTTGGGATCACAAAACACGATACTTTTTCGCCATCTATTCGATTGCGAGAAAAATTCCACCAAAAAAATAATGCGGATAATTTTCCGATTGATTTATTGTTGAGGATTGTGACAGGTCACTCGTTTCGTTTGTTGAATTTAGCATCTAAGCTAAACTAAAATCAAAACTAGTCTCAAAATAAAGCCGCGTACACTGACAAACGTCATTAAATGAATGCGTTTACAGCTTTTTCGATAGCGGAATTCATATAAGAAAGTTGAAGCGGGTTGAATAGAACATGATAGAGGCCCTGGTGAACAAAGCAACGTGGCATCGCTGATTTAATCTAAATGAAATAGGGCGGTTCTATTAGATAAAGGCACTATATTAACTGTAAAATCATAGCAGCTGGGAAGACAGTAGCATGTCTCCCTGCGGCTTCGTCCTTGCGCGTTTCTTTAGTAAATGGCGTTCGAATTTGTTTATTACTCTTATAGTTTTTGTCTCCCGCATACCACATATGCCCCGCATAACCATACTCAGCAACAGCATGAGCAATACTAAAAATCATGATAAAGCAATTGAATAGGTATGATTGACATCTGTTTCAAATTAGTCTTTTCTTGCGCATATCGTCATTCGGTGCGATAAAATCACAAGGCTTCGTTGTTTTCACAAAATTTTCACAAAAACTATCGCCGCAAAACAATTCGATTTGTTTTTGTTTGCTATGAACTAGTGTTTATAATATCAGAGCCTACTGTATAAATAAGAGCCTCCAGTATCGACTGTATTTTTTACTAAGCTTAAAATAAGGTACAAACAATTTTTCCTTTACTATGAAACTATATGGGGAAACGGTTATTTTCATTTACAGTTTTAGTTTATTAGAAATGTGAGCTTTTGTTTTGTTTTTATATGAAAATGTTCATGAAACATGTAATATTATTTGATTGAAAAATCGAGTCTTGAAAATGTTTATTTCTAAGTGAAAATCGTCATGAAAAATAAGGCACTTTTGAAATTTTAAATATTGTTGTTTTTGTAATATACTACGTCATCAACATAATTCGTTTATAAAAAATACAATAATCGTCTCTTTCATTGCCTCCATTCTAATTTGAATTAGAATATGTTTCTATAGTTATTTTGAATTTGCAAAGCATGCTAGATTGTTTTGATTTTTTGTTTTCTTCGCACTCATTTTATTGATTTATTTTTTTCTGTTTGCTCTTTCTGATTTATTTTAGTTTAATTGTTGAGCGGAGGCCTGTTGTCTTTTTTCTTACCATTAGTTTTAGATGTGGAGATATGATGTCGTCATTAAACTGAATTTTCTCTTTTTAATACACATTGTTGTTGTTGTAGAATGTTTTTTAATTTAAATTCCCTTATTTTCTTTTGATTACTACTGGAAAATATGGAAATTTGAGAATCTGTGTTTTAAATGAGTAAGACATTGAGTTGTTTGTTAGCGATTTCTTAAAAAATTATTTAACTGGGTTTAACTTTTA
This sequence comes from Tipula helvola, assembly GCA_963556165.1. Classification (NCBI taxonomy): domain Eukaryota; kingdom Metazoa; phylum Arthropoda; class Insecta; order Diptera; family Tipulidae; genus Tipula; species Tipula helvola. The sequence goes on from OY744482.1 coordinate 112,279,264, forward strand.
ATTCATATTTTATCGTCAATCAAAATCGCGTTTTTTCATATAACACTATGAAAATAAATGAATTTTTAGTGTTTCTATATCCCTTATTTTAAGTTCATTTTTCACATGCCGGCTCTATTCACTTCAAGATGGTTCTGATAATATCAAGAAAAAAGCACCAAATGACAGAATTTTTTAGTGAAATAGATAGCAATACATGCGCTTGATCATACCTACTTAAATTGGTTTATCATGACTAAAAATAGCATACCGATTAAACAATTTCAAAATTATTATTTGTATGCATCAACGTATGTGTCATTTTCACAGCTCGCTAAGATGTATGATATTTAATATTTTAAGTATGGGTGTATTTGTCTTTGTTTAACGTACTTCCATTTCAGTTTTTTTGAATCACTTACACTACACATGCATACTTTTTGTGCTTTTTCATTTTAATCTGACGGAAATTGTAATTCGAATTATGTATATAGTATGCAAGTTCGGTTCATTTTGTGTTCGTTTTTCTCGTATATAATTTGTAATTTCGGTCGTGCCGGATTTTCCGTTCCTTTTTTTACATGAAATTTTTGACTTACCCCCGCTAAAGATGTTTTCACATCAAAAATAAGTTTAAAACCAAATAAATATAATTTTTACGTTTTAATAAAAATTATTTATTTTCAAATTGGTAAGAATTGAGTGTGTTTAAATTTCCAAATCTAGAAACTTCGTCAACGAGATGAAATAAATTTGAACGTTGCTTGTAATTGAGCCCTGTTTATATAGTTCAATGTCTCTCTCTACATAATGATCCTCCAATGTTCCCTACATTCGTTCACAAACTGTTCTAAATAATTATTATGGTTTATCGGTTTTCCTTTCCATAGGAACATCGTCTTTTTTTTTTGGTGTTTTGTTTACGTGATATTTCGTCATATTTTGAGGTATGTTTAAAATTTTTATCTCACGTACAGTGGTGTTAAAGTGAAAGATTGTGTAAGATTATCAAATTCTATGTTTCCGACAAAAATGGGTGGAAATTACATCAGCGACAAAGAAAAATCTAGTGCAACCTCTGTTATTGAAACTGGGCAACAATCTCATAGTCAATCTTAAAGCCAGAAAACTGGGCATATTTTTTCTAAATTTAAACAGTGTAATCAACTTTTAAAAATAATATTTATGTAATTTCAATAGGTGCGTAAGTTTTTGACCAAGGACTGACTGTACATGCCTATTGCTATTTTTATGTTCTTTAATTTTAAGAGTTACATTTTGTCACTTATTGATCCCTTTTGATTAATTACAATTTGTATGAGAATCACGATACAACCAATATGGCTCCCTCTATTAACATCCACTCCAGATTTAATAATGGTTGTGTAAATGATTGACCTTTCTTGTCTTTTGGGAAAGGTCTTTTTGGCTTACAAGCGCCTTATTTTGTAATCCAGTCCTTCATATTAGTTGATACATTTTGACGATAATTACTATACCAGTAGCCTAATTCTCTAAAAACTAGGTTAATGTGTAAACGAGAAAACTTGTAAGTAGCAAAGCTTACTTTTCACCAGTTCACAGTTTTTAGATATTATTTTATTAAGCTTTGCTTTTTACAAGTTTTCACGTTTACACACTATCTTAATTTAAAAAATTAATCTTCAAAATTTTCTTGTAGTTATCTCTATGTTGAAATTAAATTGATGTTCCGCAATATAAAATATTTTTGCCAAGCCATTAATAGGGTTGTTCTCTCCGTAATTTGTGGACTGGTGTTCTAAGTCCAAAACTTAATGAAAACTACGCGTTTTACTCGGAACAGGAATTGAGATGTTTTCAGTCTTTTATTTTCAAGGGTGCAACGTGCAAGTACTAAACCTAAATCACCCGGAGAGTTTTCATCGGCTCTTTGAACAACTATCTAAGTATAACGGGTGGTCCATTTGTTAGAATTATGCACTCTTCCAAACAAAACAAAAATTTACTTTTCTGTTATTTTCAAGTTATTCGCTTTTGCCAACTTAAATGGCCCATCCGGTATAATCTCGACCTACGGACTATCTCTCTGGCACAGAATCACAGAAATAACATAGATAAATATTAAAACGGTGTCGGTCACCAATGTTATCAATTCATAACTGATTTAATGCATCTCAAGCGCGTTCACAAAGTCATATATAAATCAAACGCATGGTTAGTACCATCTTGTGTGTTGAGAAACATTGAATTTATTTTATACGATCCATTTTCCAATTACCGTGAGCCATGTTTCGCCCCGCAAAGAATAATCTAGCGGGAGACTCTCGGGCTTAACCTTCCAAGAAATGTAAATATGTACTGTTGAAATCCGTTTCCAACATTAATAAAACTTAATATTCGACTATCATGTCACAGTTTATTGTTTAAATACGACACAATTCCCATCTCGAAATTTTTTCCAATTATTTAAAATATTTCCATTCATATAAAATGGTAAGAACTGCTTTTTTTCGTTTAGATTACATAATTAAACTAAAAACCTCTATTATACAAAAATATTAAATATTATAAAATGTACAACAAATACTCTATACAATAGAGGTATAAACACATAGCGTGCAAATGAATTACATGAGGATATTATATATTATGAAAGGGTTAATATTTTGATGTTATCATTATTTTCACGTATGCGAGTTTATTATTTATAACATTATTTAACCTCATCAAACGCGTGTACTCGAAATAAATTAAAAAAAAAAACCTGAAAAATTGAATAATGTGAACACACCTAGATTTTGCTTCTTTATTAGTATATAATGTACATACATTCAATGGCACTATATAATGCACGTTAATAATTATTATTTCTCAATCTGGATTGTGTGGATAAATTAATGTTCGCGTATTACAATTTAGGAGGGTATTTTGGAAAGTTTATACTTTGGAAGCAAACTTGATCTTTTTTGTCCTCAATTTCAAACTGTTGCTTGGAGTTGTATTCGGTTGCCTGGCCAGAAGAAACGTTTCATATTGAGCTGTATTTTTTAGGTTACCTCCACAAAAATAAGGTTAACGTATTTCAGTCGAAATAATCCTCGATAACAAAGCATAGTACAGAGTGAACTGTTTTACCTATCTTCGTTTTTATTTTGCAATAAACAAAGACAAGAAAATTAGCTGTTAATAGAAATATGTATTGTATTCTACAGGGTGGGCTATCCGTTGGTCCTTTTTTCAATCAATAGATTTTAGTACTTTATGTTATCTATGTTTAAAAAATTCTTTGATATATGAAAAGCCAAAAATATGCTATTTATCATCATGGAGTCGCTAACAACACAACAACGCACTTTGATTGTTCAAATTTATTATGAAAATAATCGTTCAAAAAAAATAAGATTTCGTAAATTACGTGAGAGTTTCGGTCGACATGGACGTCGTACTGAACGTGCAATTGGTAAAATTATTGATCGTTTTGATAAAACTGGTTCACTGGAAGGTCGTTAACCGTATCAACATGTTCATTCAGTTCGTACTCCTGATGCAGTGGCAGCTGTTAGTGAAAATATTCGTAATGAACCAAGCACATCAACCAGGCATCGTTCAGAAGAACTAAGCATTTCACGAACCAAATTACGATGCATTTTTCATGTTAATCTTCATTTGCATCCATACAAAATTCAACTAACTCAAAAATTGAGGCCACCAGACCATTTAAATCGTCGTCGTTTTGTTAATTGGATGCTTCAACGAAATGAAGGTTTTCGTTTTTACCACTTGATTATTTTTTGTGGGGTTATTTGAAAGGTAATAAGGTTTATGCTAATCATCCACAAATAATTCAACAACTTAAAAACAACATTCGAGCTGAAATTGATAACATTGATCCGCTTTTATTGGAAAAAGTCTTCGAAAATTTTTGGATGCAGATTTGTAGACGAGGTCGTGGTGGGAACGATATGAACGATATTGTTTTTCATACATAAATGACATAGAAGAGAAAGGTGGTTAGAAACATGGCATAGAACCACCTATCATTTTCAATAAAAAATTTTAACTTTTCATCCCAAAATGTGGGTTTTATTTACAAATAGAAAAAGGACTAACAGATGGCCCACCCTGTACATCCCCTCTCGCTCTATCTTTTTCAAAACACAGTCGTATTTCATATTACTTTTTGGTGGTTATGTGAATAACAACAACGTTAGGAAAAATTTTATTCTAGGTGGTTAATGGATATTTTCATTAACATTAACGGGTTTTAAAACAAATATATAAATATTTTTCGCATTGTGCTTTTAGAATAATATAGCGGTGAAACGTATTAAAATTATAAATTCAGTTTTCTTTGCTGTGATTCTTCGGATGGAAACTTAATCGCCTTATTTAAAGAAGTATGTTGACAAGGTAACTTAAAATAAGTACTAGTTTATCCCTTTCTTACAAAAAAAATTAAAGGGAGGTTCTCATAAAACTCCATCCGAAAATCCGATTTTTTTTTTAATTTCATTTTTTGTTATTTTCTACTATTATCAGAGCCTTCTAGAGTATAGAGCCATAAGCATCATGAGCACGACGTAGTTTTTAGAAGTTTTTTTAGTGCTAAAACTTTTCACTAATTTTTATAGGAATCCATAGTAAAAATGGTATTTTTTAGCTTCAAGTTTTTCAATGAAAAAAGCAAACTATCATAAAATGTTTATATAAAATTGTTCTACATATCTTTAACAACAATATACATGAAGATTGAAGACTACATTTTTATTAAGAAATAATGGTGCAGAAATATTAGAATTAAATTATTTCTAAAATATATCATATTTTCGAACTTTCATTTTGAAAAATACATAAAAGTTGACTCTGACGAATTCAAATAATACTTGCTAAATTTATCTTTAGTTTTACTAGTATACGTCAGATGTCTAAAATGTTTACAGAAAAATACGAAAAATAAATATTTAATCACAAAATTAAAATTTTACAAAATACAATTTTTTGAATTTGTTTTGCTTTTTCTACAATTTTTGAACTTGAAATTTCCCGATAATTTTTGATACGATTTTACCAAATTTTTACTGTCATCACTGCCATCTATGTAATGTTTCTTGTTCAAACGATTTGTAGTAAGCTTTTATTTCAATTTCACCAGAATGCTGTTGTTATAATTTTTTTTTTTAAATTTTGGTTTAAATAAATCAATCATTACAAGAAAATGAAAACGATTTACAAAAACGACATTCATATATGTTGAAATACAAACATATTTCAAAAATCATAATTAACAATTTGTAACGTTTTCATTTAAAAATTTGTCTTAGGAAAAAACGTGATGTCCTCATATGTTTTGTGTGGTTTACTATGAAAAGTTTGGTTTGTTCCTCTTTTCTAATTCCCTTACAAAAGCTTTATTTTTAAACTATGGCTTTGTATAATGAAGGTTGCTTTGCTATTATGTGTAAAATATATTCTCCAAACCGTTTAGGTTCTATCACACCAAGCACGGCGCGGCATGTTCCACATAACCCATAATATATATCACCCATATCCTATCACATCAAGCCCGGCGCGATTATTTTATTGATGATTATACCGTGTGCTCTATCGGCCGAAAAAAAAGCTTCGTACCCAGATTTGAAGAAAATTATCGCAGTAAAACAACTTCGCAATATGAAATTGATTAATATTTGACATTTTCATTGTTTTGAAAAAATTGTGCTACAAACAAACAAAATGTTTTGCATGCAACTTCATTCGATATATTTCTTAAAATTGTAATTTTTCTAATAAAAATATAAAGTTTGTAAATTGTTTTATGAATAAAAATTTTATTTTTGTTCAAGTAGATTTCATATCACTATATAAGCAAAAAAACGTGTAGGTATTTAAATTATTTAAAAATGATAAACGATGATGTTTATATCTGCCTCCACGATAACTCAAAAACTACTCAATGGATCACTATTTTTTCATTTTAGTTTGAAGTTCATTTAATTTATTTATATTTTTATTTGATGATAAACCTCAACGCTCCGCCATTTTTTTTTAATTTTCGATTTTTTATTGATATTGTTGGTACAACCTCCAACAAATATTATATATTATATAAACATTTTAGATTTTTTGATGTCAGATAATTTTTACAAATGCTACAATGGAGACCGATAAGACACCATTACTTAAGACAATCAAGTTACAACATGTAGGTATAAACAATTCTCATGACGTTATTATTTTTAAAAAACAACTTTTTTGTACTTTAAAACTCAATAAATAAGTGACAGAAACCCTCTATGAAAAAAACAAAAAAATCAAGAAAATCACCTTATTTTTGGTCGCTTGTGATGAGAACCTCCCATTTAACTTTTCATTATACATACTTATACTCATTATGTAGTTTCTTCAATAACTATTTACACACAATTTTATAAATCAAGACATCATTCTTTTCGGCTGGAATTTTCCCTTTTACCTTGGTATGTTTCAGCAAAGCAACCTTGATTATACCAGAGCCTACTGTATCAATAAGAGCCTCCAGTATCGACTGTATTTTTACCAAGCTTAAAATAAGAACATATCATACAATTTTTTCTTTACTATGAAACTCATTTACAGTTTTTGTTTATTAGAAATTGAGCTTTTGTTTTGGGATCGATCGTTGACCCTCGAAGAGGTAGACAAGGTTTTTGTCATCCTCTTCGTCAATTTAATTTTATTTATTTTTTTCTATTTTTGTTGTGTTTTGTGTATATTGTTGAGGACACAGAACGAATACTTACCAAGAAATTGCGAGTTAACGCACTAACGTACTAAACCAAAGCTCCTAGATATACAAGCCATCAGCATCGACCCTATAAATTAAGAAGCTTAATTTAAGGGGTATACATTTTACCTTTTCGCATAAGAACCCATGTAAAATTGATCATTTTTGATTACAATTTTATGAATGAAAAATACTCGTAACAGAAAATATTTTTAGGTTTATATTTAAATCAAACCTTTTAGTATAACATATTTTAAAACTAATAATTTAAATTTAGTAATTTGTTAATTATAATTAAAAATAAAATTGTACAAATTTACTTTTTCTTTGGATGTAGATGTAAAAAAGTAATGTAAATACAGTATAAAATTAATAAACACTAAATCAATGACGTAAGATATTATGAAGTTAGCTAAAAAAATTTTTTTCGTTTTCGAAAATTCGAATTTTGAAAATATTTTTAACAGTGCAATAATTCTGTTAAATATTAAATTAAAAACAGTATAAATTAAAAAATTGCAAAATTTTAAAATTAAAAATATATTTTATCCTTTTCTGGTACAATACTGTTTTTATTCTGTATTACCGACCAGCCAGCATATTATGTATATCAATTATTTTATCATATCGGCCGGATTGACCCCGTTTAATTTTAACGTGTCATAATGTTTACAAGTATTTTGCAGGGAGGTGTTAAATCTTATTTGATCGTATTCATTTCGATGAGACCAACAGTTTTAAAATTACCGATCGAATTTAATAACATCCCAAAAATATACCTATTCTACAGAAAATTTCATCAATTTTCGATAAATTTGAATTTAATTCATAAAACTATCGTTTTAAACCAGATTTTTATTGAAAGTTTAATAATTTTTGTATTACATTTTTTTTATTGAATGTTAATAATATTACTAGGTTCCTTTCTGTTAAATTCGTTATAGATGTATTTAATCAACTAGGTAGATGTAGGAGGGACATGCTCATTATTCTCATATTATTGTAGTAGCTGGAGTTTATACTGAAACACTTATTAAGTCCTGTTCGCAGAATATTTAATCCTTTGATTCAGAAATATTCTTTGGATATATCGATTGTGCTTATGATTGGTTCAATTGTGTTTTTTCCCCGAAAACCTGTAAGATTATTTATAAAAAATTCAATTTTCGTTAAAATATCTACTGAAATAATTCCTTGGACAGTGTTGATATTTTCTGCCGTCAAATCTCGCAACCAGTTAAATTGATCCACTTTCGTCGAGTATAAATTTAAAAGCTCAAATTTCGGTTGATCCGTAACTTTCTTGTTCCTTATCAAACTCAGTCATTTTCTCGAACACGGCGATTTCTTCGGCATAATAGAATGGCAAGCAATTTTTATATGTTTTTTTAAAGACTCCGAATTCCGGTTTTAATCAGCTGCAATAAGTAATTCTCAAACCCTGATAAAAATTCATACATATTGTTGATGAACACATGATTTAAAGAATCAGTAACGATTTTCTCTTTGACCGCCTTTGAGTATAGGACCATACTGTTATATGATCCATTTTCATATTGTCGTCTGGCTGAACTACATTTAAAATCACCCGCAAAAGCAGTGTTAAGCTCAACTTTAGCCTGTCTTGCAAATCGATCGTCCCATTTCCATTTGTATTATAATCTCTAAATTATATTTTTAGTAAAAGCTCCCATGTTATTATTTGCAGCTGGAACGGCTGGCAAATTTTGGGAATTATTTTTCCTTTGAAATTCAACACATTTTATCCCAGTGTGAATCGTTTTGCAATCGATGCAATTAAACTGACCACATTCGGGACAATAAAGGAGTACAATATTATCCCGGTTAGTTCGATTAATCGGAATACATCCATTACACGACTTATTTGTGCAGTAGAATAAATTGCCAGCCTCAGTCGCATGCAAACTTTGTAAATATACTTGAATTCTGGTTCGGTCATATACGCATGCATATTATTTTCCTTCAATTTATGTGAACATTTTGCTACTGGACAATTTCATTACTGGTGTCTGACTACTTTTTATATGGGACATCATGCAATTATTGAAAAATACATGATGACACGTTTCCAACGAAATTTCTTGAGATACATCCACGGCTGAATTACATTTTTTACATAACGTTTTGAAACGATTTTTATTAATCGTGATATTTGCACGAATCGTACATGCATAGTAAGGTTCACACTTTTTATCAAGATCGATTATTTTCGTTTTATCTTGATCCGTAACAGCTAAATATGTTTTCTGGGAATGAAACATTAAAACCAGATTCTTTAATACAGCAATGAAAGCATTAAATTCTCGATTAGCCCCATACAACTTTGACGTGTATTCTTGACAATCACCACATTTTACTTGAAGAATTGAGCTGGTATAAAATTCTGTGTGGCCATCCCATTTATATTCGGTTTCATGACGTTGTCGTGTTTTCAAAGGGCAAGATTTTAAGGAGCACTTATATTCTGTAAGCATTAAATAAACAATATGATAGTAGGTATATAAACAACAAAGCGTACATTTTTAAATACTTACTCTTTTGTGGTGCTACTACTTAGTTTTTGATTAGGAATGGCAACAGCTTGGTTGACGTTTAATCCATCATTTTCTTTGAACCCAATATTCTTAAAATTCTTCAAATTATCGAATTCTTTTTTCCAAAGTTCATATTTTTGTCTTAAGTTGTCACGATTTACATTTTGTGTTGATTTATTGATGATATCCGCAACTACTTTATTCGGAGCCGGGGTAAATTGTAGTTTGACCTCAGGTTTTGGTAGCTGATATTCTAATGGGTTCACTAATTGATAAAGGGGCTCCACATTATTTGTTACTCGCATATTACATGCTGAATTATAAAAGTTTAAGGTCTCGGTGGTTCTAGTTTTTTACTAGGTTGGATATAATTTAGAGTTACTGGTTAGTGGTTCAAAGCTAATTAAATCCATTCCAGATGCACTAGAAATGGGTATGTATAATACATATATATATATATATATATATATATATATATATATATATATATATATATATATATATATATGTATACAATATATCGCACAACACAATCCAAATCATTTTGTCTACCATGAAACGATGTTTTTGGAATCGAAACACTTTGGTTTATATGGATATGTAGCACAAACGTCAATTGCTCGTCATGGGTTAAATTGCACCCCACCTTTTTCAACCGAGTTCTACTCTCATTCTATTTGGAACAATGTTCCAGCGCTTAAAAAACGCATATTGTTCATACGTTCTGGTATTAATTGAATAGTGCATGGTTGTAAACAAATACCGTATTTTCCATCACCCATCGTAAATAAATATAAATATTCGATTTTATTTTTTAATTTAACTTTTAACATTTCTATTTGCTCACGACTTGATTTGGTTTGTGTTGTATGACATTTGTTGATGTAAAATGTCAAAAATTAACATACAACTTTTCCAATTCCATTTCCAGTGACATCTGAAGTTTACCACAAAAATTATATATTTCGGTTACTATTTTCTGTTCGAGCGAGTTTTAAAAATTAATAATCAATAAATAATAAATACATTATTTTATTAAAATCACAAAAAAATGTTTTGTAAATTAATTAATTTTTAATTGACGAATGGTACCTTTTACTTGAATGAATTTCCTTGTTTTTATTTGAGCTGATGAATTCTTTTCTTGTTAAACTCATTTCCACCGTCCAGGAATATCATTCACAAATTTGTATTTCCATCGTTGCTTTCCCGTTCGGTACTACATTGCATCAGAATCCTACGAATTGGCCACGCCATCATCTTTGTTAAATCCAGCTGATTATATTTAGAATATTTTTTAGCGTATTTCTTATGAAATACATTCGCATGATCGTTAAACTTGCTAAAACAAATTATAAATATTTACATTTTTTTTATTACCGCCATCTGATTTCAAACACGGAAACTACACGTCCGTTTTGTTTCTTTAAATATATTTAATTAGTCGAGTTTATAAGTGGTGGCACTAACGGCTTATTATAAAAAAAATTCGAACAAATGGTATGATGACGTCATGACATAAAGATGTGTTTGTTTTTCATATTAAGTTCAAATTTAACCTGACGGCTTGTGTTCGACATTTATTGTGGAAAACCAGCAGACGAATCAGAATTAAGTACGTCTATTTTGTCGCGAAAATAAATAGTTTTTCTTTAAAACACGTTCGCGGACACTTTTTTAATACATAATCTACTCAGAAACATACATTTAATAATTGTAGAAATCTGAAGATATTTTATCACGGAAAGTGGGGATATCCTTATAGAATTAAATAATAAGTAGGATTTAGATCATTTTGAAAGAAAAATGGTATAACTGCTACAGCATTCATTTGCACAGTATAACTTTTTTTGCTCCTTATTTTGCAAATGACAAAAAATTTGAATGCTATAGCAGTCATGTACACGAACGGGTTAAAATTTTTGTTTTATTTATGTTCTTTACTTATTATCACCCTTTGATTGCAGTTTGAAAGTTTTTTTACAGGTAGTTATTTTTTGGGCGTTAATAACACATTTCATTACACAATTGCCATTCAATTTTGAATAATTTTGTTGCAATCAGCTATTCAGTTTCTGCAATGATTGAGTTGGCAATTTGACTCTATAAAATAAGAAAATATCTATTATTATTATTATTAATATTCTAAGCAATACATAATGTACTTAACTTTATGATAACACACTGGCTCACCTAAAATTATAATTGAAAATTAATTCGCGTATAAATTTAGATTATAAAATATTATTACTTACCAAACGTAAACAAATGCCTCGGCTGATTGATATTTTGTCATTTGCTGATCAACGATTAACACTGCCTTCTCGCGTAATTCAGGTGAACTAGATGTGTTATAATTTGTAAAACTGTTAAAATTTAGTTGAGATCAGCTTACCTTAGAATTTATTTGTGAATAAGGTTTTGTGGTGTTTTGGAAATTGCGAGAAACAGTCGTACGTATTTACGTGGTTGATGAGCCGTTATTGAAGTTTTGAAGTTTAGTGATTTTTCAGGTTTAATTCGCGTGAAATCTAGTGGTATACCAAACTTTTGTGATTTTGTGAAAGCGTAATCTTTGCGTAGTAATCTTACGGTATACTAATGTATCTGGATATAAGCGGAACCTCGCGTGATTTATAACGGTTTGTTAGAACATCAACAAACGTTGTGTATATGTGCAAGTGAAGTTATACGTAGAATCTAACCGTAATTAAGAACGTTGGTCATTGGTGATAAAAATATAGTGTTGAATCTATTCAACCGAGTGTAATTACAGTAATACAATACAGCATAATGACGGACAAGCATATAAAAGGAATCACAGTACAACGGGCGGCCCACATCACGAGTTCAGTCTTACAATGGACGATAATGAACGTCTTCCACGTTACCATTCGACTATCGGAGGCTCGAGAAACTGCAGCTCAAATCAAGAACTTAGACATGAAGTTACTGTCTTTAAAATCGGAGGAAACTATTAATGCGGCCGACAATGAGACGATCTATTTCGAGATTGAAGTTAAATTGGGGTCGTGACTTGGAGCAAAAATCTAAATAAAACTATAAATAACACACAGAACATATACAATACCAAGAGTTACATCTACCAAAAACGAATGTCCTTACCTTCGAGGGGAATTAAATGGAGTGGCAAAGTTTTTATGACATGTTTTGCGCAAACATCCACGACCGTGCCAATTTGTCTGCTAGTCAAAAATTCCAGTTTCTTGGAGGGTACGTTAAAGGAGAGACAAGCAATTTGATCAAACACTTGTTTCTTACAGAAGCTAATTATTTTGAGGCGATCGAAAAACTTCGAGATCGTTATAGCCGAAAGAAACAGATCATCAATTCATATATATGTAAATACGTTTCTAGATCATCCGTCGGTTCACTCATATAACAACACGTCACTTAAACAACTATTGGATACCTCGGATGAAGTATTGCGGAGCTTGAAGGCGATGGGATCAAAGGCGGAATCGAGAAATCACTGAATTATATGACTGTTGCTATAAGTAAAGTAGACAACAATACCAGATAAAAATGGTCCAATGATTCCTGTGACGATGAATTTTCTACCATTCAAAAGTTTTATGAGTTTCTTCAGGGAAGGATCGATGCGCTTGAATACCTCAAAACATTCCAAGTCGAAAATGGAAGTACGATTAAGAAGCAACCAGTGCGTAGACATACCTCGTCAGCAGATGTTATGTGTCCATATTGTCATCAAGAAAGTCACAAGTTTTATCTCTGCAATAAATATAAAGCGCTATTCATTGATGATCGACGTGAGGTTATTCAGTCCGAACGAAGATGTTTTAATTGATTGAACCTGAATCAATCGGCGCTCAATTGCCTCTCAAAGAAACGTTGTACTAGCTGTAAAAGGAAACATAATACGTTGCGTCACTCGGAACAAGATACCGTAGACAAACAAGTTAAGGTAGCGCATAAGAATCAACATCGAGTTCTACCAATAGTCAAAACACTTAATTCGGAACATGTGCATTAAATGTCCAAAAAGTAAGCTGTAGCAGTAATACTTTATTACCAACCGCTGTGTGTCGAATACTCCTTGATTCTGGTAAAATTGTAAATAAGACTTGTTGCTATGTAACTTTGTGATATTGAAACAAACACTTTGTGTGTTACTTTTATTTTAAATTAGACATATTTGATATTCACTCTACTTAGTGGTACTTATAAGAATAATTGTTTGAATTAGTGATTTTCTAAAACTAGTTTTGTTCATAGATTAAGCGGAGACAAATATTGAAAATTTTGACACGTGTGATAACTGTCAGTAAAAAAGTATACAAAACATTGTGGTCTATTAAATAAAATAAAATAAAATAAATAATAAGTGCATAATCCTGGAATTTGTAATATATAAATAAAATTCTGACATTTTTGTGTACATTGTTTTCCGACGTTTTATCATTTATTTCAATGACAATTAATTTGTCCCCACATCGTACAGTTAACGCTGTCCAAGCGAGTAATGAACAAATCATACAAATTTTACGGAAAATATTTCATTACTGTTTAAGTTAGACATATTGTCACTGACGGCTCAACGTATGGCAAACCGGGCCGTTGCCCGGGGCGCAATCCTGGTTAGGGTGCCATCAAGATTCTTCGAAAATAATAAAATTGGAGCATAACTTCACTTTTCCGTTAGTAATGAAAAATATTGACTGATGAAAAAGAAAAATAGAAATATATTTAACGGAAGGTGGATTGGCGGAAAAAAATACAACATTACTTTAGTACACATGTTCATATTAATATTTTTACATGATTGCGATATTTCTTGTACTAATAATTGATAACTGACCTATCTTTTATAAAGAGTTACAATTTCAATCAAAAAACGAAATTTTATTCCTTTACTTTACACATTGTATATGTAATAATTTAAAATGTTTATAACTCGTTAATCGACGCGCTCGAACTTCGTAGCCATAAATTAAACCTTTATCACGACGGTAATGACATCTGATGTGCGGAAACAAAAACAAACTGTTTTGCATGCCCCATTCGTGCCATCTAATTCCCAACAAAATTTAAGGGGAAAAGTAAAAAAGCAAAAATGCTATAAAATGGAATTATTTTCTCCCCACTTTTGAAAAAAATACCAAACGTCGCAGTATACTTTGGAAAAAAAGAATTATGGTGCTATTCCATGAAAATATTTTACTGAATAGTAAAATTAAAGGGAGAAAAAAATATATATTTGATAGATGGGGAATGAAACAAAAAAAAGAATCAGTAAAAAAATATTTGTGTCTGTAGTTGTGACACTCCTCTAAAAAGTATCAAATCGAGGACTTTTTATAGGAGTGTCACTAACACACGTACGTAAAATTTGTATATGATGAAAAAAAATTCTCGCACACACTAATAATTTTAATAGAATGACGATTTTATGGTAGAGATTTTTTTAAATTTTTTATTCTGTGACGGAAATTGTTCGAAAAAATGAAATTCTGAAGTGAGCATTAATAATATTTAATTTATTAGATAATTTTGAGACGAAAAAATTATCGAATAAATACTTTATTACTAAATATTTAATTTTTTTTAGCAATTATTGGTTATGTTTTTGTTTATTGTCAAATTTCCCCTTAAAATTTTTGCTATAATACAATACAAATAAAAAACACATGACGTTTACGTTTGTTTCATCAAATTTTCATTCCGACAAATTTATTTGTACGTGGGACAGTTTTTAATCATCAACAAATGGAATCTAAACAGCAAATCGAGATAAATTAAAAATGTGAGTGAATAAAACTGTGTGTTTGATAAGAATTCTATGAATTTATCGTATTTTTCTGTACTTTTAGCAATTGTAAAGAGTACAATGTAATTGGATTCGATTGTGAATGGTTTACAGTTGGTGGTTCAAATCATCCAGTAGCACTTAACTTGACAAGGATTCTGTGCTTGACTTCGATTGTGCCACTTGAAGATGATTCCACCGGAATTATGAGAAATCGTTTTAAAAAGAAATGGAGACTTTTTATTATATTGTAAATCGTGCTTAGCTCACGAGAAAATCAGATCTTCCTAAAATTCTACTGTTGTGTATCCAGTGTCATTAGACCAGTAATATGAGCGATCTCCGTGTTCGTTGCACATTAAGGATAATCAACTTAAGGGCATCGAGATACCAAATCTCTTAAGGACATTGAGATACAAAATCAAAACTGGATAAATCAAATTCAGAGAATAATAACGTGTCTCAAGATACGACTATTATGACATGTGATTCGTTGGCCGACGATGAAATGTCAACGAATGATGAAAATTTTAACCGAAACACGCTTAGTTTGGATACTACGGTTACGTTAAGTAATTCAATTTTATCATTGGAACATGAGTACGATTCGGACGATTTGGATTCATTGTTGTCGCAACCAAGCTCACTATCGGGAAGTTTATCCGATGAATTTGAAGAGGAAATGAATTAAATTCGTTGTACATATTTCTAAATTGTAACATTAAAACTAATAAATTTTATCGATTATAAATTGAAATGTGGTTTAAAATTGAAATCGGTCGTTTAAATTTTATAAATTCAATTTATGAATTTAATTTACAATTCATGACATGTTTTAACTTTTTTCCTTGGTGGAACCCTTCCCTCTATTTAGTCTTTTCGACGAGTCTTCCCCCATCACTGGTCTCGACAGCAAACGTGACGCAATTCACGAATGCACATACAAGCATACATTAGCAAATTCACTTGCACAATAAGAAATATGTAATTTTGATTTTTTGTAGGTTAAGTTACAATTGCTGTCAAAATTCCCCTTAAAATTTTTGCTATAAAAAAAAAATAAAAAAAACACGTTGTCTTTGTCTATTATATGGTGTATAATTTTTTTTCTCTTTTTGGCGTATTTTACTATTCAGTAAAATATTTCCATGGAATAGCACCATTAAACTACTGAAAAAATTTCCAATAAAACAATTTCCAATTCCGAATTCCCTGGGGAAACCAGAATAGGGTCACAGGTAGATATATTAGGAGTAATTGACTGCTTTATTTTACTAATTTAGGAAATCGAAAATATGGAATATGTCATTACAATTTATTATTGTCTATAAAAAACCAAAATGCTTCAAATTAATAATCCGACAAATTTTAACTTCGTAATAGATTGTTCTGTTTACAAACACAACGGTAAATTTTTGTTTTCGCGACAGTGTTCTAGTTTTTGACCTGCCTAGGTAGATTAATCGAATTAACTTTCTTATCGCATTATAGTTTCCGTTTAAATATTTATTGTACATATCTCTTGTTTATTATTTATCTTGTAATACAAGCTTCTAAAGATTTTAAAGTTTAATTTTTAATTACCTTCAATCCTATTCGATATTTTAGGTTTACAGTATATTTATATTTTTGTGGAGTAGGAAAGCGTGTTTTGAACCCTAAAACATAGTAACAAGTTCAAATACTGTATATGTAACTAAATCATGTAGTTGATCTAATTTAGGTAACATATGCCCGTTATTTAGTTTGGTGGAACGCCACAACCATGCGATGACAAATTACGAGTAAACTTGCTTATATTTAAAATAAAATTACATATCATGCCATTTTAAAATAAAAGTTTAGATTTATTATTTATTTATTTACTTATGAACAAAAACAAAACTAAACCATATTAAAAAAATCACTATAAAACATAAAGAGTCCAGATATTAGGTGTATATAGGTAAGTACTATATAGAGGTAGGTAGGTATACCATACATTATAATAACAGCATAGCAGCATTTTTTAATGACAAAATAAACAGAAAGCCTGGCCAGTGAACAATTATTATTAAAAATTCATTTGAAATGGCAAAATATTGATTTCATTTAAACACAATTTTATCCTACTTGCATTGCGGTGTTTACAACCAACACACGGTGGTGCGGTATGTAGTATATTAGCCTCCGCACATTTTAGTAAATTACCACTGATTAAATAATAACATTTGTATAAATATAAACATCTAACAACAATATACTATATAATATTATATAAGGACATGAATTTACGGTAGCAATAGATAGTCATAAATTTTAGTGTTTTATATTAGAAAAATCGCGTGATCTAATACCAAATTGTTCACATTAAAAATCAATGAAAATGTTTTGTGACAATATTGTACATGGAATTGATGATTATTTTGGATTTTATTATCGTTATCGTTGACCGTTTATCAAAAATCCTTTAAATACAATGAAACTTTGTGTGTGTGCGTGTGAGAGGTACCGCCCACCATAAAATAAAACCTCATCATCATTAAATTTTATTTTAATGTGACACACTTAAGTTGTGCTTTTAACAAGCTACAAAGGCCATAATATCGAGTGACCGCATCATATAAACCAACCGGAAAACCATAACACTTTGTTAACTAATTTTAATGGTCCTCCTTTTTCAGGCTATAGTACATATTTATATTTGGCTATGTCGCACACCAACCAATAAAAGTCAAAACGTTAACATTGTAATAATCATAAAATTTGAAAATTTATTCGTATATGGCCGTAAATGGTAAACTGATGAGTTTTTGTAATGATCATGTTGATGATTAGGAAACATTTTACAGTTAGAATTGCGTTTCGATTACAAATATTTATTTTTGTTGTTTTTTTTTTATTTCCAGTGCCATAAATGGTGACATTAATTTTTCGATTTTTTTTTTTGGGTTTGCGTATTTTTATGTATGTGATGTGCTAGCCTGTTTAACGTATTTGTGTGTCTTTATACACTTTTATGTTGAAGCCAACGAATTATCCACTTGGGAATATTCACTTTTTGCATGTTGAACGATTTTTTTTTTCGTTATGGTTTTGTTGTTTTATTTGGATGGACAAGAGAGATAACAACTTATTGAATGTCATTATCATTAAGGTGAAATTGGAAAAATGTAATGTGAAAACGTAATATAAATAAATTATTTAATTAAAATGGATAATTTTGAAACAAATAAGTGATAAATCAAAGTTTTGAAAAGAATTTTGGAGTTGGGTATATAAATAATGAGGGGTGCGATTTTATTTAATTCGAAAACTTGTACAAATAATATACAGGGATACGTAGAATATTTGTATACTGTGAAAAACTGCAATTGAATCCAATTCATTGCACAGTTTTCTTATCTGTTTAAGTTCTCCCATATTTATAATTGATACTACCTCGCAATATTTCCCGATTTTGGGCGAGCAGGGTTGGAGAACACCTTCAGTTTATTTTCGTGCATTAGACCAGGCCACTAAATGTTGCTAACAATAACCATTTCCCGTTAGAGCGCTGTCATCTACCCGGGCGGATTTTGATTCATCCTTTGGTCATATTATTGGCCAATTTTAGTGCATATTACAACCGTTTAAAATTGTAGTACAATTCGGTCGAAATTAAACGTATTTGTGGTATAAAAATCATTTCCCTTTTTCTTTGCCGCTCATTATACTCGTCTCGATGATGTTATTTTGCAGATGTTTGATGTATGATTTTTGGTCATTCCACAATTTTGGCGAGTTTAAATTCGGCAACAAAATGACCATGTCGGGCCATAAATCGCGTGGCTGTAAATAGAAGCATTTGCCCTAGCGTCTCATTCTTGAACACTCCGTCGTATCCTTGCACTGGCACTCCATGTGTTGTAGCTTCACATTTCTGGGTAGAGTAAAGTCCTGACAAATGTTCCGTCACGACTCTTTCTGCCGTTTCCCTGATGAAATATACACGTTGTCCAATTTCTAGGTGGACGGTTAAATGGACAATCGCTGGATCTCGATCGTGTATCGGGACACTTAAAATTCGACAAATCGCTTCATTGATGTTAATGACCCATTTGATAATGTAATATTTCGCGTGCTGGTCTTCATTGGTCACTGTAAAGACGACCATATCGCTGCTCTTGCTGATATACTTGCAGACGTATTTGACCGATTTTACAGAATTGCAGTATTCGACGTTTGAAAAGGCGTTAAACATTTTCAATGGGAGCGGATAATATTGTACGAAACCACCCATTGATTGTTAATTTCGATTCCTTCGTGGTCTCGCGTTTCACCTTTGCCGCGAATCCGCGCTATTCTGCTGATGGGTGTCTGTATTTTGGATAGGTGTTCGCCAATATGAGTCTCGCTTAAAAATAGTTTCGTATAATGTTTCGAGCATTTGTTATCCTTCCTTCATGCATGGCGAATATTTATTGCGCCCAAGGACAATGAACCATGTTTTTCACAATTATTGTGTAGATTTCTAGAAAATTTTGGAAATTCCGTAAAATTCTAGAAAATATTTGAACATTCTGAAACGTACTAGATAACGATGGAACACTTTAAATTATCTAGAAAATTATAGGAAATTCTGGAACATTCGAGAAAATTTGAGAATTTTCTTGAAAATTTGAAAATTTTCTTGAAAATTCTGCAACATTCAGATGCATTCTAAAAAATCATGGAACATTCGATTGTGACTTCCTAGAAAATTCTAGAATATTCTGAAACTTTCTAGAACATTGTGGAACATTCTGGAAATTTTTAGAATATTCTGAAACATTCTGAAATTTTTTGGAAAATCCTAGAAAATTCAGAAACGCGCTGGAACATTCTAGAAAATTTTAGAAATATCGGAAAATTTGCTAGAGAATTCTGGAACATTCTGAAACTTTCTAAAAAATTCTGGAACACCTGGAATTTTCTAAAAAATACGATAAAATTCTGGAACAATACGAAACATTCTATAAAATCGTAGATCATTTCAGTTGACCTGGAATTTTCTAGAAAATTCATGAATATTCTGGCTATTTCTAGGTATCTTTGCAAATTCCGGAAAATTGTATTGTAATAAATTCTGGAACATTCTAGAAAATTTAGAAATATTCTTGCAAAATCTGGAACAGTTATAAATATTCTAAAATATCATTTAACATTCCAATACACCTGGAATTTTCAAGGAAATTCTGAAACTACCTCGAAAATTTTGGAAACTTTTAGAACATTCTGAAATCTTTTAGAAAATCCTTGGAAATTCTGGAACATTTTGGAAATCTCGAAAAATTCTACGAAATTATGGTACATTCAGAAACTTTCTAGAAATTCTTTAAAATTCTAGGAAATTTGAGAATATTCTTGAAATATCTGGAACAATCCGAAACATTCTAGAAAATCCTGGAAAATTCTAGAATATTCTGAAACTTTCAAGAAAATTCTGGAAACTTTTAGAATATTCTGAAACATTCTGAATTTTTTTTTTAAATCCTAGGAAATACTGGAAAACTCTAGAGAGTTTTGGAACATTCTGACACTTTCTAAAAAATTCTGAAACACCTGGTATTTTCTAGAATACTCGATAAAATGCTGGAATATTCTAAAGAATAAAAAAATTCTGGAACAATACGAAACATTAGACCTGGATTTTTTTAGAAAATTCATGAATATTCTGAAACTTTCTAGAGAATTCCTGATTCTTTACAACATTACGAAACATTCCAAAATCTACAAAATCTTAGGAAATACTGTAACGTACTAGTAAAATTTTAAGTATTTTTTGCAAATTCCGAAAAATTCTGAAACATTCTGAAACATACAAGAAAATTCTGATACACCTGGAATTTTATAGAAAATTGTAATAAATTCTGGAACATTCTAGAAAATTTAGGAATATTCTTGAAAAATCTGGAACAATCATAAATATGGAAATTCTGAAACTACCTCGAAAATTCTTGAAACTTTTAGAACATTCTGAAATCTTTTAGAAAATCCTTGGAAATTCTGAAACATTTTGGAAATTCCGAAAAATTCTATAAAATTAAGGTACATTCAGAAACTTTCTAGAAATTCTGGAACATTCTATGTAAAATTTGAGAATATTCTTGAAATATCTGCAACAATCCGAAACATTCTAAAAACCCTGGAAAATTCTAGAATATTCTGAAACTTTCTAGAAAATTCTATAATATTCTGAAACTTTCTAGAAAATTTTAGAATATTCTGAAAGTTTCTAGAAAATTCTAGAATATTCTGAAACTTTCTAGAAAATTCTGGAAACTTTTAGAATATTCTGAAACATTCTGAATTTTTTTTTTAAATCCTAGGAAATACTGGAAAACTCTAGCGAATTCTGGAACATTCTGAAACTTTCTAGAAAATTCTGAAACACTTGGGATTTTCTAGAAAATTTGATAAAATTCTGGAACATTCTAGAGAATATGAGAAAATTCTGGAACAATACGAAACATTAGACCTAGAATTTTTTAGAAAATTCATGAATATTCTGAAACTTTCTAGAGAATTCCTGAATCTTTACAACAATACGAAACATTCCAAAATCTACAAAATATTAGGAAATTTTGTAACGCTCTGGTAAAATTTTAAGTATTTTTTGCAAATTCCGGAAAATTTTAGAAAATTCTGGAACATTCTGAAACATACAAGAAAATTCTGGAACACCTGAAATTTTATAGAAATTGTAGTAAATTCTGGAACATTCTAAAAAATTTAAGAATATTCTTGGAAAGTCTGGAACATTCCGAAACATTCTAAAAAATCATGGAACAAACCAATGCACCTGGGACTTTCTAGGAAAATCGGGAAAATTCAGAATCTTTCTCGAAAATTCTGGAAACTTTAGAACATTCTGAAATCTTCTAGAAAATCCTAAGAAATTCTGGAAAATTTTACAAATTCCAAAAATTCTAGAAAATGATGGTACATTCAGAAAATTTCTAGAAATTCTGGAACATTCTAGAAAATTTGAGGATATTCTTGAAATATCTGGAACAATCCTAAACATTACAAAAAATCCTGGAACATTCCAATGCACTTGCAACTTTCTAGAAAATTCTAGAATATTCTGAAACCTTGTAGAGCATTCAGGAAACTTTTAGAATGTTCTGAAACATTTTGAAATTTTTTGGAAAATCCTAGAAAATTCTGAAATGCGCTGGAACATTTTAGAAATACCGGAAACTCTAGAAAATTCTGGAACATTCTGAAACTTTCTAAAAAGTTCTGGAACATCTGGAATTTTCTAGAAAATTCTCGAACATTCTATTAAATATGAGAATATTCATGAAAATTCTGGAACAATACGAAACATTCTATAAAATCCTGGACCATTCCAGTAGACCAGGAATTTTCTAGAAAATTCATGAATATTCTGAAACTTTCTAGAAAATTCCTGAATCTTTAGAATATAACGAAACATTCCGAAATCTGCAAAATCTTAGGAAATTCTGTAACGTCTGGGTAAAATTCTAGGTATTTTTGGCAAATTCCGGAAAATTTTAGAAAATTTAGGAACATTCTGAAACATACAAGAAAATTTTAGAACATCTGAAGTTTGAAACATTCCGAAATATTCTAAAAAATCATGGAACATTCCAATACACCTGGAACTTTG
This sequence comes from Tipula helvola, assembly GCA_963556165.1. Classification (NCBI taxonomy): domain Eukaryota; kingdom Metazoa; phylum Arthropoda; class Insecta; order Diptera; family Tipulidae; genus Tipula; species Tipula helvola. The sequence continues at coordinate 112,301,967 of OY744482.1, forward strand.
TAGGGAATTCTGGAATATTCTGAAACTTACACGAAAATTCTGGAAACTTTTAGAACATTCTGAAATCTACTAGAAAATCCTAAAAATTCTGGAACATTTTGGAAATTCCGGAAAATTCTAGAAAATTATGTGAAAATTTCAAGAAATTCTGAAACATTCTAGAAAATTTGAGAATATTTTTTAAATATCTGGAGCAATCCGAAGCATTCTAAAAAATCCTGGAACATTACATTAAACCAGCAACTTTCTAGAATATTCTGAAACTTTTTAAAACATTCTGGAAACTTTTAGAATATTCTAAAACATTCTGAAATTTTATAGAAAATCCTAGAAAATTCTGAAACGAACTGGCACATTCTACAAAATTTTAGAAATATCGGAAAACTCTAGAGAATTTTGAAACATTCTGAAACTTTCTAGAAAATTCTGGAATACCTCTAGAATTTTCTAGAAAATTCGATAAATTTTTGAAACATTCTAGAAAATATGAGAATATTCATGAAAATTCTGTAACAATACGAAACATTCTATAAAATACTGGATCACTCCAGTAGACGTGAATTTTCTAGAAAATTCATGAATATTCTGTAACTTTCTAGAAAATTCTTGAATCTTTAGAACATAACGAAACATTCCGAAATCTATAAAATTTTAGAAAATTCTGTAAAGTCCGGGTAAAATTGTAGGTATTTTTCTCAAATTCCGGAAAATTGAAGTAAATTCTGGAACATTCTAGAAAATTTAAGAATATTCTCGGCAAGTCTAGAACATTCCGAAACATTATAAATAATCATGGAACATTCCAATGCACCTGGAACTTTCTAGTTTCTTCTAAATTTTGGAAACCTTAAGAATATTCTAAAATCTTCTAGAATATCCTAGGAAATTCTGGAACATTTTGGAAATCCCGGAAAAATATGGAACATTCAGAAACTTTCTAGAATTTCTGGAACATTCTAGAAAATTTGAGAATATTCTTGAAATTTCTTTAACAATACGAAACATTCCAAAAAAACCCTGGAACATTTCAGTAAACCTGGAACTTCCTAGAAAGTTCTGGAATTTTCTCAAACTTACTAGCAAAATCTGGAAAATTTTAGAACATTCTGAAACATTCTTAAATTTTCAAGAAAAACCCACAAAATTCTGAAACGCCCTGCAATATTCTAAAATTTTTTTCTAGAAGATTGTAAATTGAAGTTTTTTTTAGAAAATTGTAGAAAATCCTGGAACGTTCTAGGAAATTTGAGAGTATTCGGGGAAATTCTGGAACATTCAAAAACATTCTAAAAAATCCAGTAGCACTGCAATATCCTTTAACGTTCTAGAAAATTCTGGAATTTTCTGAAATTATCTAGAAAATTCTGGAATTTTTTAAAACATTCTGAAATCTTCATAAAATCCTAGGAAATTCTGGAACGCCCTGGAACATTCCAGAAAATTTTATAAATTCCGAAAATCCTAGAAAATTCTGGAACAACCTGAAATTTTGTAGAAAATACTGATATACCTTTAATTTTCTAAAACATTCTAGAAAATTTGAGTATATTCTTGAAAATTCTAGAATAATCCGAAACATTCTAAAAATTCTGGAACAATCCAGTAGACCTGGAACTTCCCAGAAAATTCTAGAATATTCTGAAACTCTCTAGAGGATTTTGGAATCTTTTAGAACATTCTGAAATCTTTTAGAAAATCTTATCAAATTCTGGAAAGTCCACGAACATTCTAGGAAATTTTAAAAATTCCGAAAAAATTCTGAAAGTTCTGGAACATTAAAGAACTTTCTAGAAAATTCTAGAATACCTGAAATTTTGTAGAAAATTCCGGAACATTCTAGAATGTTTTGAGAATATTCTTGAAAGTTCTGAAACAATCCGAAACATTCTAAAAAATCCTGGAACATTCCAGTAGACCTGAAACTTTCTACAAAATTCTGGAACCTACTGAAATTTTCTAGAAAATTCTGAAATCTTTCAGAACATTCTGAATATTCTAGAAAATCTTAGGAAATTTTGGAACATTCGGGAACATTCTAGGAAATTTTGCAAATTCCCGAAAATTTTAAGAAATTTTGGAACATGCTATAACTTTTTAGAAAATTCTAAAAAGTTTGAGAAACTTCTTGAAAATTCTGGAACAATCCGAAACATTCTAAAAAATTCTGGAACATTTCAGTAGACCTGGAATTTTCTAGCAAATTCTGGAACCTACTGAAATTTTCTAGAAAATTCTGGAACATTCTGAAACATTCTGAAATCTTCTAGAAAGCCTTTGGAAACTCTGGAACGTCCGGCAACATTCTAGGAAATTTTGGAAATTCCCGAAAATTTTAGAAAATTTTGGAACATTCTGAAACTTTTTAGAAAATTCTAGAAAATTTGAGAATCTCTTTGAAAATTCTGGGACAATCCGAAACATTCTAAAATATCCTGGAACATTCCAGTACACCTGGAACTTTCTAAAAATACTGTAGTATTCTGAAACTTTCTGGGATCTTTTAGAACATTCTAAAACATTCTGACCTCTTCTGAGAATCCTAGAAGATTCTGGAACGCCCTGGAACATACCAAAAAATTTTGTAAATTCCGGAAAATCCTAGAAAATTCTGAAATTTTATAGAAAATTCTGTAATACCTTTAATTTTCTAGAACATTCTAGAAAACTTGAGAATATTCTCGAAAATTCTACAATAATCCGAAATATTCTAAAAATCTTGGAACTATCCAGTAGACCTGGAACTTCCCAGAAAATTATGGAATATTCTGAAACTGTCTAGAAAACTCTGGAATCTTTTAGGACATTCGGAAATCTTTTAGAAAATCTTATCAAATTCTGAAAAGTCCGGGAACATTCTAGGAAATTTTAGAAATTCCGGAAAATTTTAGAAAATTCTGAAACATTTTGAAATTTTCTAAAAAATTCTAGAATACCTCGAATTTCCTAGAAAATTCGAGGAAATTCCGGAACATTATAAAAAATTTGAGAATAATCTTGAAAATTCTGGACCAATCTGAAACATTCTAAAAAATCCTGGAACTTTCTAGAAAGTTTTGGAACCTTCTGAAATTTTCTAGAAAATTCTGAAATATTTTTGAACATTCTGATTCTTAGACAATTCTGGAGCGTCCGGGAACATTATAGGAAATTTTGGAAATTCCTGCAAATTCTAGAAAATTTTGGAATATTCTGAATCTTTTAGAAAATCTTAGGAAAGTCTGGAACGTCCGAGAATATTTTAGGAAATTTTGGAAATTCCCGAAAATTCTAGACAATTTTGGAACATTCTGAAAGTTTCTAGAAAAGTCTAAAAAATTTGAGAATTTTCTTGCAAATTCTGGAATAATCAGAAACATTCTAAAAAATCCTGGAACATTTCAGTATACCTAGAACTTTCTAGAAAATTGTGGAATATTCTGAAACTTTCTAGAAAATTCTGGAATCTTTAAGAACACTCTGAAACATTCTGGAATCTTCTAAAAAAATTTAGGAAATTTTGGAACGCACTGGAACATTCTAGAAAATTGTGAAAATTCCGGAAAATTCTAAAAAAATTCTGAACAAAAATTTACTAAGTCGCAATGCAATCAAATGAATCGCCAACCCAATTCAATCATCAATTCAACTTTAGACAAACCAACTATCAAATCAATTCTCAACCTTATCCCTAACTTAACGCCAAACTCAATCCACGAATCAACCTCTAACCACGAATAATTTCCCACCCGACCCCCCACTCAACTCCAGTGCAAACTAGCCCAACCAGAGCTCTGAACGGAAAACGGCCAACTTAATCGCGAAATCATCACAATTGGAAAGCTACATGCGTGAATGAACTCAACTCAATCTAGCTTAACACTAAACCCTCAACTCGATTCCAAATTAATTCCCGACGTCTAATACATATTCTTGAACGTTGTCTCCAACTGCCATTAACATCAAATTGTACGATTAAAATTCAAACAGTTGCTATATAATCATGCCAATATGTTATTAATTAGTGTGGCCAAACGTCAATTGTGCAATTCTTATAAAAAGTTGGAAAGTTTGGTAATAACAATTATTTGTTTAATTAAGTTATTAGCAGAAGAAATATTTTTAATTCAATTTTAATTTTTGGGTGTTGGGTGCGTCTCAATAGGGTAGGGGTTGACCGTCTATAGCCATGTATCTCGTGGTCTATATTCCAACGCTGCAACTATGTAGAAACCACCAAATGTGTCTAGTATACCTCCAAGTGGTAACACCCGGGCAACGATGTGAATACGTCGGCTAAATACTAGATGCGAGTGCAGTACACTATAAATGAGCAATGAGCGGAACGGATATGGAAAATAATACCCCAGGTGGTACACCTGTTAATCAGGTAAATCCACCCTCTTCGGAGGTCGGTCTCGTGGATTCTGGGGGAGACCAGCCATTGCTAAACTACAAATATTTTAACAAATCACAAGATATGTTGGTGAATAAACAAGCTCAACTGAGCGAATCAGAAAATAATATTATAAATCCCTTCGATAGGAGTAATAAAGTATCGTATTCTCCGATAAGAGGCCGTAGTCCTTCCATTGGGGCCAGTAGCAAGAACATTCGTTCTACAAACGAAGAAAAGCTTCACAATGAATTGTGTAGAGCTAATAATGCACTAGTTGAAGCCAACAATATTAACAAGCAATTGAATGATACAATTGCATTGATGCAGGAGCGTATGAAAATGCTTGAAAACGAAGTTAAAGCTCTTAAGCCAAAGGAGGCAATCTATCCTACTCCTAGCCAGACTACAATTGAACAAGAGTACCATACGGATGAAGACGAACTAGCTCGAGAAACTGAGTGGATAAGAGTTAAAGGAGTTAGAAGAAAAAAAAGAAAATTGAATAATACGCCCTCCCCACCTCAATTAAAGGATGATGTTCCTAATATTATCCAGAAACCATCAAAAAAAATACCTCCACCACCACCAATAGTAATAGATGAAGTCAAAGACTACGATCTACTCTATGAGAAATTAAAAAAAATTACTACAACTGATAAGTTTAATGCAAAGGTGATGAATGGAAACACCATCAAAATAAACTTGGAAGATGGTGAAACTTACAGAAAAATGACAAGTATGTTAAATGAAGAAAACCGTGCTTGGCACACGTTTGAAGATAAAAAACCAGACCAATAAGGGTTATGGCTAAAAATCTACACTCTACGTGTAAACCAGAAAAAATAATTGATGATCTGAAAGCAAAAGGGTTTAAGGCTACTGAAGCATCAATTAAGCTAAAACGGAGAGGCAAAGTACCTCTCAACATGTTTATGTTGACCTTCGATAATGATGAAGATATCGAAAAAATTTATCAAATTAAGTACATCTTAGGGTGCAAAGTAGTTATTCAGCCTCTAAGACGGTCTAAACTTATACCACAATGTAAACAATGTCAAGCCTATGGACATACACAAAAATATTGCAGCAGGGAACCCAGGTGTGTCAAATGTTTAGGTAAACATCATACCAAAGATTGTGTAAAAGATAGAAATGTTCAGCCTAAATGTGTTCACTGTGGAGAAAACCATCCGGCTAACTATAGAGGATGCAGCGTTGCCATTGAACTGCAAAACATCAAAAATAGGAATGTGATTGCTAAAAATCCAAGATTATTCAGGCAGCAGGCAGTTAAGATGACCCAACCCGAAGTAAATCGTAGAGAGTTGGGAACTACTCATGGACAATTGGGTAAAATGACTTATGCTCAAGTAACGATGAGTAACGGAAATCCAGGGAAAACTGGTCAAAATGACGAAATAAGTCAAACACTTAAATTAATTTTAAGCAGGCTCAATACATTTGATGAGCGATTACAGAAATTAGAATACAGCACTAAGGGAGCCATCCCTAAACAGAAAAATGGCAGGTGATCTTAGAATCTTATGTTGGAATGCCAATGGACTTATGCAACATCAACAAGAATTGCAAGTGGTCCTGGACACAGAAAAAATCGATGTATGTCTCATCACGGAAACACATTTCACTAGACAAACAATCATTAAATTTAAAAATTATCATATATATCATACCATTCATCCGGAAAACACTGCTAAAGGAGGTAGTGCGGTTATAATCAGAAATAGTATCCACCACTATGAAGAGTTAAAATATGAAACAGAAGAAATACAAGCAACTGCTGTTAACGTCAAAACCAAAAATGGTTCTATTTGTATTGCTGGTGTGTACTGCCCACCGAAGCACTCGTTGAAAGAAAAGGATTATCTCGAGTTCCTCAGTAAATTAGGAAAACGGTTTATACTTGGAGGAGACTTTAATGCCAAAAATGTCCACTGGGGCTCCAGATTAACAACAACTAAGGGTAAAGAACTCCTAAAAGCCATTAGGAAATGCAGTTGTGAAGCTCTCTCAACTGGAAAACCAACTTACTGGCCTACTGATCCAAATAAAGTACCAGACCTGATTGATTTCTTTATAATAAAGAAGATATCTGTAAATTATATACAAGTAGATGAAAGCCACAACCTAAACTCTGATCATTCACCGATACTTTTAACGTTAAGTGAAAAAATTATTCAGAAAGAAAGGAACCCTTTTCTAGTAAATAATCACACTAATTGGGAATGCTTTAGACTATCGCTAGAAGAAAAAATTAACTTAATGGTTCCATTAAAGACCGAGGAGCAATTAGACAAAGAAGTTCACAAATTTGTAGACGATATACAGCAATCAGCTTGGGAAAATACCCCTGAGGTTAAAAAGAAAATCAAGGGAAACAACTACCCTTTGGAAATTAGGGAACTCCTAGCAGAAAAAAGAAGAGCGAGAAGAGTATGGCAACAAACAAGGGCCCCTCAAGATAAAACTAATTTGAACAATCTCACTCAACAATTAAGAAGAGAAATCAAAGAATTGAAAAATGAATCAGTCAGCAACTATTTAAGAAAATTAACTAATGATAGCAGTACTGATTATTCTCTTTGGAAAGCAACCAAAAGAATTAAAAGACCAATAATACAGAACCCTCCAATAAGAGTAGCAGGTGATAAATGGGCTAGGAATAATGAAGACAAAGCTCGAGAATTTGCTGAACATCTTGAAAAAATATTCCAGCCACATCAAGATGAAACATTAGAAGCCGAGATAATATCTGTACAAGCTGTCCAAGAAAGTAAAGAAATCCTACCGACAACACCAAAAGAAGTCGCGTGTGAGATAAAAACTAATATGAATATGAAAAAAGCTCCTGGCTATGATCTTATTACAGCAGAAATCTTAAAAGAACTGCCAAGGAAAGCTCTGGTAAAGCTCACCAATCTTATAAATGCAGCATTTAGAATCAAATATGTACCAAGCTTGTGGAAAATTGCAGAAGTAATCATGATCCCAAAACCTGGGAAACCACCACACATAACCTCATCTTATAGGCCAATTTCGCTATTGCCAGTCATGTCCAAACTCTTTGAGAAGCTTCTGGTAAAAAGGTTAAATCCGATAATCGAGAGTAAAAACTTAATCCCAAATCATCAGTTCGGTTTTCGTAACCAACACTCAACAATTGATCAAGTTCACCGAATAACCAGTATAATTGAGAAAGCACTAGAGGAGAAAAAAATCTGTTCAGCAATATTTCTAGACGTTGCCCAAGCATTTGATAGAGTGTGGCATGAAGGACTTAACCATAAATTAAGAAATCTTCTACCAATCCAATTTGCTAATATACTGGAATCTTACTTAAAAGATAGATTCTTCAGGATTAAGTTAGATGACACTTTCTCTGAATTGAAAGAAATCAACGCAGGAGTTCCACAGGGCAGTGTATTAGGGCCGGTTTTGTACCTAATATATACTTATGATCTTCCTGTATTAGAAAACAATACAGTGGCGACTTTTGCAGATGACACGGCGATCTTAGCTGTTGGCACAAGCAACGAAGAGTCAACACAAGAGTTACAAACAGCAATAACTAAAATTTATAAATGGACAAAAAGTTGGCGAATAAAACTAAATGAAACTAAATCAGTTCACATCAACTTTACAAACAGGCGATTCGAACATATCCCGATTACCATAAATCAAGAAATAGTACCGTATGCGAACACAGCTAAGTATCTCGGCATGACCCTGGATGCTAAACTGCGATGGAAAGCACATGTCAAAAAGAAAAGTGAAGAACTAAGAATTAAATACAGAAAGATGTATTGGCTGATGGGAAGGAACTCTTCTTTATCAACATACAACAAGCTGCTACTTTATAAGCAAATATTGAAACCCGTTTGGACGTATGGTATTCAACTTTGGGGTTGTACCAAACAGAGCAACGTAAATATCATCCAAAGATTTCAGAATATGGTATTAAGGAACATCGTTGATGCACCTTGGTATGTCAGGAACAATGATCTCCATAGGGACCTTAAAGTGAACCTCATCGTAAATGAAATTCAGGAGAAAGCGCGGAGACATGAAGAGAGGCTCCGGCATCATGTGAACATTGAGGCAACTCAGCTTCTAAGCAACACGAATTTAATACGTAGACTTAAAAGAACCAAACCTTTTGAGTTGGTGTAATTGTTAGCTTAAACAGCATTGTGCTGTGTAAAGCCCACTACAAAGATGTGGTTTAATTCAATTTACCAGACTCTATGGAACGCCAATGGGAAGAAGCCATAGATTAATATTAAGTTAGTAAATTAAGTCAGAAACAAATTGCTCATTAGTCCAGGAGACTAGATTGTAATAACATTAAATAAATAAATAAAATTTATTTTAACAAAAAAAAAAAAAAAAAAAAAAAAAATTTTAATTTTTAAATTTGCTTATTTTTGGTAAAAAATCGACTTTGCAGGTTTACCACACCCGACGCCATATTTCACATTTTTTTTTTTGCCCGATATGTTAATGTTACCAGAACAATGTTAATGGTAAAATATCGCAGGTGGAGGGCTGTGCTTTATATTCCAAATATACTTTTCCATATACAGCTAGGATCACTCTGTATTTCATTATAATTATAACTACAAATAATTATTAAAGATTGCGATTGTTGCTCACTTAAAAAACGTTAAGAAATTTTATGTTCTCGTGTATAAAGTTTAGAGACCGATAGTACTGCAAAATTTGTTTGTTTGTTTTCAAACGACGCTATGTATTTACTACGATACAAGTGTTTTTGCTGTCTCAAATATCCCCCCGCATACATATATGTATGTATAAGTATATGCATGTTTGTATTTGAACTCGTAACCTAAAAGAAAAGAAAATCAAATTTATTTAGAAATTATTTAAATAGAATTTATTGAAGCATTAATATGTAAATATTAACATAAAATCATTTACCTTAAAAATGTCGTTTTACGTATAAAATTTCACATTTAAATGCCATCCATTTTGCCATTAGATTTTCCGTTTATACATACATACATATAGCTTTTAGGTTAACCAAACTTTTTTGTTTCTTTGGTGTTTCATGTGATTCTTCAAATGTGATGATTTGAATAATATCTAAATATGTTTCATTTAAATGAGAAGATTTAAATTGAGATTAGATGTGTAGCAAAAAAAAAATTATCACACATACATAGCCCGGGAAATTTGTTGGGAAAATTGGTTTTTCTATAAAATGTATAATAATGTGTTATATTGTTATTGTTCCTCGTGAAAATACCGTTTTCTTTTGAATTTATATTTTGGGTTCGTTTATAATCACAAACAAAATGTAAAGTGATTATTTAAATTATATGGCTCAACCCCTCGACGTAGTACAAACACATATGCTCATAACAACCTTCAATAAAAACAAAAAAAAAATTCGCGTGCTATTTATACATCACTACAGTGAATTATAATAATATAATCCTTGAAAAATAGGAAAAACCAATCGTCAAATTTTCAATATTATCAGGAATTGGATTTTTTTTTCTCTCCCATATATTTAGATTGTCCCAATGGGATAATACAATTTAAACTAACTATACTCGAACAAATTTTTTTTTCAATCTTCTCCGTCTCGTGTAACTGAATTTCATTATTAAGTTTTTGAGAAGTACAACGAAAAAAACTTCTGTTTAAGTGAAATACTGCTTTTTGGTATACATACATATATGTATATACACAAAACACTGCTAAATTTTGCTAAGGTAAATAGAAATTTTCCATATATATTTTCATCAGACAGTGTACCAAATAGAAAAAAAAACAGAAACCAAATAAAAATTAATTTCAAACCAAAAAATATATTCGAGATGTTCGGGTACAAAAAAAAAGTTAAAAAGGGTGTTTAAAATCGTTAAACGGAATCGATTGGGAAATTATATTTAAATATTAAGATGTTAGATAATACCTATGTAGAAGACTATTAGTGTGTATAGAAAAACCAACTCTTGATATTTATAATGTTTCAAGAAGGTAGAAAAAAACTTATAGAAACACATAAATGTTTTTCCAATTGAATTATCATTTCTCTCTCCCTCTCTCTCTCTAAATATGTTTGGTTTTTGGCTTTTCAACATACTCTTTCCTTTCGACTTTTAAATTTATTTGGTTTTTCATTTTTCTTTCGAGATATAATTGAGATTATGTTAAAAGATTGTTTTTATTTAGATAGATTTTCGATTTTATTACAGAATTTTTGTGAGTATCGTTTGTGGACTGATAAAAATGATTCGTTCTACCATTTATCGGGCCATACTTAGTGATCTGATAACACATATAGAGATGTCTAATAATGGAAAAGGTGTTTTCATCAGATGAAAACAAAAAGCCATACTTTTTTCTGAATGCATTTTACCAATATAAGCAAAATTATACAATCGTACGCTCGTTAAGCTTAATAATTGAATCGTTTAGTCTTGAAAGGACTTTTTCAAATTATTCAGGAAATAAAAAAACTTTATATTGTCAGCAAAAATAAGTTTAGGAGGAAATTTGGGTTTGTTTATGAAAATGTGAGTCGTTAAGAAATTGTAAGCTGAATTTTGGGGTTATTTTTAAATTATTTCAGCTGGTATGCTCGGTTTTAAAGCATAGACATCATCAGCCCTTTCAATAATAAATCCAAAAAATATATTTCAATTTCATTTATTAAAATTCATTAGGATCAAAACAAATTAGAAAACCTTAAAAAAGTAAAAGTATATAGTTTAAAGACTTCAGTAGTCATTGCCCTCACTATTATATTCTATTCCAGTTGGAAATTGCATAATTTCGTCGTAAAAACACAGACACTGAGCAGGTATGTACTTTAGGACTTTTCCAGGTCACATATTTTTTTAATATTTATTACGTTTACAGTACCGCTCTTTGAGAAGGTACTCTTACCTCGGTAGTATTAAACCGCAGAAGTTTAAACGTAAAACTTTCCAAACTATCAATAAATTCCCGGGCTTCCAAATTTCCGTCGCTGGTTATTTCAAAATATGAAAATTCAGAAACTTTAAATTTGATATTTTTTTTTGCTTTACGTTGATCGGGGCCCCATATTTCTCTGGCAAATAAATTCTGTCAATTTTCTTTAAATTTCTCTTGATTACAAACACGCGATCGCAAGGTAGAAAACTATGGCCTCGAACGAGAAAATACTGATAGATTTTGGTCAGGTGTTTTTAGAAATCGTAATACCGTGTTATTACGATTTTGACCAGGACATGCATTAGAAAAAATATGGAGTTCGGTAGTCTCAGGTGGTAAATATTTTTCTACGAAATAACTGATCAAAGAGCATATACTTCATTTGCCCCTTTTTTTGCTATTCCTTCGTGATAAAGGCACATTTCGCTACATTTCCTCTTCAAATCATACAAAAAGAATTTATCCAAAGCTGCCGATAGTAAAAAATTTCCTGGGTGTATGTCCTGGACATGCGCCTTTTCTATAGATAAGTTTTTTTTGTTTGCAAGGTAGGTGCCGTTCCATTAACCATATGGTAATGTCGTCTTGTCATAAAACGTCTATACGTGTCTGTGATACAAAACGGTCATAATACTAATTTTGACAAAAGGGATAAAACTCTCGTTATGCTCCTCATTATCAAAAAAAGCAACGTATCAGAAATCCTGGGCGCCAATTGTGGCTTGGATACTGAGTAGAAGGATAAAAATGGTAATAATTAATGCATTTATGCATTAACGATTTAATGAGATTTAAAGTGTGCTCTTCAAAAGTTCAGTTGAGAGGTCACCATACAATATGAACACAAAAGGTTACTACAAAATCTCTTGTCATGCTTGCACACTTAGGACCAATAACATGAGGCACGGTTCGACGAGCCCTAAAAGCCGTTAAATAAGAGGAAAAATAGAAACGGGAAAGATTGTTAATTATTATTTTTATTGTTGATTATTTCTATACTTAAGGTACGATATTCTAGCCTTAGGACCACTTTGACAAAAAAAAAGCAAATACAACTGTTTTATGAGAAACTTTCTTATCTTACATCAGGCCGAACTAGTTTTCTCAATATATTAACTAGTTTTAGACATATTAACGAAAACTTACATTAGCGATTTTGTGTACCTAAATGTTGGAATTTTCCTCACTTTGCCTTCCGGGGATGGGTAAGGGGTGGTAAGGTTTTTGTTTAAATCATATGCCTAAAAATCTAGGTTTTCTTGGGTTTTGCCTCTTATCGACTGGGCTTTGTCAAATTAAGTCGTGTTACTATGACTCGATTCCGTATCAAATGAAAGATAACCTAATTTTAATCTAAAGCCTGAACTCGACTCTCACCACAAGCAAACTACTTCACAAATATCCAAGCAAATATTGAAACCAGCAAGTCTGGACAAATTACATTACATTGAGTAATTAAAATACTTTTACCGATTACAGCAAAGTCAGTAATTAAAGTATAAGTTACAACTGAATCGTTTATTATTGAAAGGGCTCATGTCCACCTTTTGTCAAAATTAGTATTATGACAGTATTGTAGCGCAGACACGTAAATACGCTCTGTGACGAGATAACACTAGCATATAGTTAATGATAGGCGCCCTGTCATTAACCATATGCTAGTGTTATATTATCACAGAACGTATTTACGTGTCTATGCTCCAATACTGTCATAATACTAATTTTGAGAAAAAGTGGACATGTGCCCTTTCAATAATAAACGATTCAATTACTTTGCATCTCTAAATTGATAATTTGATTTGACAAAATTCGTTTAGTGAAAAAATTTATTACTAAAACAACGATCATTAACAATAGGTTTTATACTGAAGGCTCTGGAGCCAAGTCTTAATACGCCTTGTAAAATTGTAAACCATAAATTACAAAAACTAATGTAATTAAAATACAAATTACAATTACTTAGAATTTAAATATTTAGAATATATGTAATTAGAAAACAAGTAATTAAAATATAAGCTACAAATTGTAATATTTTCATTATACGTAATTCAAATACATACATATAATTCGTTACTGCCCAGCCTTGGAAACCAGTTAGGCGAATTTTTCGTTGTGTACTTTAGAATTTTGTTCTTTTTCTAGATAATTCCTCTGCGTTAAACGAGCACGATTTAAGCAAATTAGGTAAGAATATCAGATGATTCAAGCCGAACAAATTTTTGGCAATTCGTTCTGGAACCCAAACCTGAAGCTCAAACCAATTTAAATTATTTTTACTGAGGTTCCATCTAACCTTTAATAGAAGAAAGACAATTAGTAGAGACACATTTTAATAAGCTCATTTTTTTAGATGATTTTGCCCATTTTTGTTGTAAAAAATTACAACTATAATTTTTGCTTTAATAATTTAGCTTTAAAATTATAATTTTTGTATTATTTTGAGTCCAAGATAAAATATTATTTTATTTATTTATTTATAATATTTATAATTGCACAAATAAGGCAAAGCCTTTTTGCAATATTACAAAAATATCTTTTCATGCGCAATTTGTGTAGCAAGTGATTTACATAGTACATAAAAAATTTAATATAAAATATAAAAATTAAAAATAAAACTAAGAATACAAACAAAAAATAATAATAAAAGTAAAAGTATCATGCATAAACCTAAGTAATTAAACTATAAATTAAAATTAAACGTATGTATCACTGATGTTATCCAAGTATAGCGCTTTAAATTTGCTTACATTAGACGCTGCTTTGACAGATGGGTGAATATTATTCCAAAGATTTACTCCATAAACAAGGAATGATCGTTTTCTTGACTTAGTTTTACATGATTTCGGAAGATTTAAGTTTAATGTCCGCTGTGACTTGCTAAAGTTCAATTTTTCAAATAAATATATAGTGGTACTTTGTTATGTATCAAATTGTATAAGAAAGTTAACGCCACTAGTTCAAGATATCTTCTCAAACTCGAATTAAAAATTTGCTTAGATAATAGAGAAATGGAATGGCCTCTTCTTTTCAAGATTATATATCTGGTACAGGAGTTGTACGCAACATTTAGCTTTTTAAAAACTTTTTTGGAACATTCTAAAGATATAGGTGCACAATATGAAATAAGGGGTTCTACTAGAGTACGAATAATATGACATTTAACTTCAATAGATAAAAATCTCGCTGTATCCCACAATTTACTTAGAATCCCATAAATTTTACTACATAAACTATTTATATGGGCTGACCAATTCAGTTTACTATCTATGACCAGACCTAAACTTTTCACATGCTCATAGAAATCAATTTTGTGACTATCAATCATTAGGTAATTAGTTGATCTGGTGACTCGTCTTTTATTGGATAAAATAATAGCTTGTGACTTACTTGGATTAATTTGAAGTTTATGTAATTTGGACCAATCTAATATACTTCCTAAGGCAACATTCAAGTTATTTATTACGGTCTCGATAGAATCAGGATCACCAAATGAATATAACATACTATTTGTAAATCGTCTGCAAAAAGATGATACATGATATCATCAGTCCCCTGAATAGATTCACATATTTGGTTAATGAAGAGCGAGAATAAGATAGGCCCCAAGATAGAGCTTTGGGGAACACCAGATGTAATTAAAATTGAGTCGCTAATATGTTCATTATATTTCACCGATTGACGCCGCAAATGCAAATAGGAAAATATAAGTTGACATGCACTTCTGGAAAAATTAAATTCATAGCATAATTTAGATATCAACATTGAATGGTCAACCTTATCAAATGCTTCAGAAAAGTCTAAAAGAGCTAGAATTCACTCTTCCAACTTCAATGTTAGAGGTAATATCATCGATAATTAATCTTTAGCAGCGCCGTAGTAGTGCTGTGGTTTGCTCGAAAACCCGACTGGTGAGTATTTAGTAAATTATGACTTGTCACTAGGGTTTGCAAACCGGGTTTACTATCCTAATTAAATTAACGATTAAAGTATTAGGACAGGAGGATTCCACTTTTTCTTTAAGAAAATTTTAATTTAAATATGGACTAAAACTGCTAGATGCGCTCAAACTAAAATTATGGAACGTAAAAATATCAGTTTAACGTGTTGATAAATTATCTGTCCGTAAAGTACAAAATCACATGTATTGGAGTACGAAGGAAAATTTTTTAAAAGATTATTTAATATTAATATCAAAACAAACCCTTCAAAGTTCTAATTTATTTAAAACGAGTGCGCTATGTTCGAGTTTTTAGGTAATAGGACCAACAACTTAGATACCCTATTATAGAGCTTTACTATCAAAATCGCCAACTTCGACTGAGGCAGAACTTGTATTCTCAATTACAGGTAATATTTGTGCTAAAACCAGAACGCACTTAGGTTAATGCAATACACGCTTTAGTATTTTTAAAACATTTTTTACGATTGCATCAAGGACTTATTTAATTTAAACAAATTTAACATATTTTTTTAATTTACTTTACGATTGAACTGTTACTGTTGGTACTTCATGAATAAAATTGGATTTCTGACTTCTTATTTTAAATATTTTTGTCATTTTAATGAAGGTATACAAAACCCGGGTTTAACCCGCGAACCCGGGTTTAAGTATTTTCCAAACCCGAAAACCCGGGTTTAAAAATTTCCGGGTTTTTGCAAACACTACTTGTCACATAAGCATTAATCTGTAATTGAATGACCTTTTCAAAAATTTTGGATAAAGTTGGTAATATACTAATTGTACGAAAATCATTCGCAGTAGCCGGAGAACGTATTTTAGGAATCGGTACAATCAAGGCAATTTTCCATGCATTAGGAAACACAGACTTAGTCAAACCAGAGTTCACTAAGTACGTTATGTGAGGCAGTAAGATCGGAAGTATTAGCTTAATGAACCGTAGCGCTATGCGCTGCTATGCTATGTTCAAAGGTTTTGAAGTTACTAGTTTGATTGGCAAACGCTAAATCGACTAAGGTGGCGGAATTGCCTGTAAAGTTGGTAGGCTCCCTAGAGATTAAGTTAAAGCCAAAAGATGACATCAGTGATTTTAGTTTAGTAGCCGACGGTGTCGAAACAAGAACATCAACATTGAATTCCCCAACCACGATAACTTCACTGTACTTAACCATAATACCTCCTAAAACGATTTCTAGTTCATCAATTTGATCTGGATAGGGATTCCGACTGCATTTTGGGTTAGTTTCTTAAGCATTATTTTTAGCCTAAATGTAGGCAGTAAAAATATATATAAAATATTATTAATTGGGTGCCTATCGCTGAAAATGTTCGCTGAAATTTTTACAAATTATTTTATGACCGTTGTTTGAATTTACATATGTATATGTACAGTTGACCTCCAATTTACAAAACAAATTGGTCAAAAGATGCCATCGTTTAGTGAAAATGTCTTAAGCTGAAACCAATATTTCGTGACTATTGTATAATTCGTTTAATTGTTCGTAAATCAATATGGAAAATTTTGGTTCATAACGTAAATTCCCTTAATCTTTAATAAGATTTAATTCCCTTAATAGCATTTTGATCATTTATTAGTTTTTGGGGGGTGTTCTTCATTCATTTACAATTTGTGAAATCATTCATAACAAAGTTATGGGATATGGCCAATTAGGGAGGAACTTGGCCATTTCTTACCCGATTTTGATAAAATTCAGCGTGTACGATGGAAATGGGATTCTTAAATGATTTTTTGACAAACTTTTGGGATATGGCCAGTTAGGGAGGAACTTGGCCATTTCTTGTCCAATTTTGATAAAATTCAGCGTGTACGATGGAAATGGGATTCTCAAATGATTTTTTGACAAAGTTATGGGATATGGCCAATTAGGGAGGAACTTGGCCATTTATTGTCCAATTTTGATAAAATTCAGCGTGTACGATGGAAATTGGATTCTCAAATGATTTTTTGACAAAGTTATGGGATATGACCAATTAGGGAGGAACTTGGCCATTTCTGGATGGAAATTGGATTCTCAAATGATTTTTTGACAAAGTTATGGGATATGGCCAATTAGGGAGGAACTTGGCCATTTCTTGTCCAATTTTGATAAAATTCAGCGTTTATGATGGAAATGAGACTCATTCCATTCAAACGTTCATGTTTACTCTTGCTTCTTAGCAAAACTCGATTGCAAATATTTGCAAAGACAAATGTTTTTTTTACAGGAAATTTTTCATTTACATCTTAGATGTATGTTTGACTACATTTGATTTTTTTTTGTTTTCGCTGGCGCTACATCCCATAGAGGGACTTGGCCGCTTCATAGTGAAGTTTCGTAATCATTTTTACAACGGATAATGAGTGATTAGTTCATTGATCCTTACACTAACCAGCCGTGATTTTTTCATCACCCGCCGGGAATCGAAACCGGGACCTCCGGAGCTTGAAGCAAGCATGCTAACAACTGTGCCACCGGGGCGGCTACTACATTTGATTCTGCTACTAAATATTTGTAAATTTGTATATTGTGTATACCGATAAATATTTTTTTTTCTATGTGTACTATCCAAACGTCGGGTTTTTATTAAATAATTAATAAAAAAATAAAATATTATGCTAAAAACCAAATAAAATTAATTTATTTTTAAAAGATATTGCTGATAACCAAAAAACAATCCCTAATACTTGTTGAAAAAATAAGAAAATTCAAAATCCCGTATATTTTGGCATTTATTGTTTCTCTATTCCTCCATTTTCTCGCTTCAACAAAATGTGGACTTGCCCCAGTTTCAAAATAAACGGCTCATTTGATCTGTTTCTGCAAGGTTGACGAAGCAATTTAAAACTTAAATCTCCATTTTCCAGAATATTTTAAAACTAATTTAAATTTTTTAATTTATTTATTTATAAATTTGTTGCCAATTTATTATTTTTGTCGCTCAAAATGTTTATGTACGATGCGATTCCAATAGTGTCAAAAAATTATAAATGCTGCCAAATTATTATATTTTGTTCCAAAAAATTAATTTTATGATGCCAAGAAATTTTTGTTTGTTGCTCATTTATTTGTGCCGTTTTATTAATTTTTTGTATTCTTAATATTAATTTTTTGTGTGCCGGTTTATTGCCAGCCCTTAATAATAGTTATGTCACTTACAGTTCGCCATTCTTCGACAGTTTTAGAAATGGGCCCATTTCATTTAGCGATTCCGCAATTTTTCGCCAACACTTTTTTTTATCAGCTTTACCCGTTGCAGAAGCATGTTTTCCTTGAAAATATAAAATTTTCATTATATACAATTAAACAAGTGTAAAATATAGTAATATATGATATACATATTTGAAATTACCTATAGCAAACTGAAAATTTTGCTATAGTGCAGATTTTTGAGCCAAACCAATGGGTCTGCTCTTTTTGTTCCCTGCGCCTTCCCTTGACTAAAAACATTTCAAGGATAATGCAATTCATGATAGAAAATACAACGTTACAAACCACTTACCATTGCCTCCCAATTTCAAATATTTATTTATTCGATACACAATTACACAAATTAGCTAATTTGATTTAATTGATTTAATTTTTAATTGATTTAATTTCGTTTACCATATACCTTAGTACATATACAGGGTGTTTTGTTCTTGAGTGTAAATATTTTCAGGGATGATTCCTTGATTAATTTCAAGCAAAAAATCGTTGCTGGAGGGGGGACCCATTTTCAATATTTACTGAGATATAGTGCGTTAAAGAAAATTACTTTGGGGTGGTACCTTCACGCATATTTTTTTTAATTACTCCAAAGTTAGGTAGACTAAGCCAATTAAATGTACCACTATTTTTAGGGATCAGAATTACCTTTATTTTAATGTATTATGTAAGGACATAGCTCATTCCGTTGTTTAAATATTAATGTTTAAACTTTGAATTTTATTTAAATGTCACTAAAATTTTGCGTTTTTCATAGCTTTTTACTCATAAAACATAAAAATAATAAATAATTTTTAATTTTTACTTTTTCCTCATACACATATCTACAAAAAACTTAAGAAACATTTGATGTCCGTTTCTAGATAACATGAGAAATTATCAAACAAATGTGTCATGTCAATTAAAAATCAATCAATTTTTTAGCTTTTTTGTGATATTTTATTAGTTTTTCGTAAATACTTTTTACACCAACTGCTCAAAATGGCCACCTCTATTTCTAATGCGTTTTAATAAGCTTTTCTGAATTTCTATTGATACATTTTTATTATCAAAACTCTCCCTTATTTGTATTGCAGGTGCAGCCGCAACAATTCTCTCGTTTAGATCTTCTATAGTTACAATTTCAGATGAATAAACTGTAACACGCCACTAGCTACTTACCCACTATTGGACTTTTATCACACAATAAATCTCTCTCTGTAATTGGCAAGCCAGTGAAACACGAATTTTCCGACAACGTTATAATAATTTAATTTTTTATTTTTTTATTTTATTTTTGGAAAACCCAAAAACGATCAATTGCAACAGCGGATTGCAGTGTATAGATCTCTACGTTGCCAAAACGTAGAGCAACAAAATTAATGGTTGTTTGGTAAGAAGAACCCAGTTGAAACCGCTGCGTTCTCTCTGTGATATGTGTGTGCTTGTGTGAGGCTCTCTACTTCCTGCGAGAGATGAGTATTTACATCGTGGCTGGCATTCACTGAACCCCAGGCCACCTTGCTGTGCTCCGTCTACCACGCGATGGTTTCGCTTCCCTGTTCGCCTATGTACTTATACCTAGAACTGGTATATATTCGCAATACAGTATTTTGAACGTTGTTGTTGTAGATCACCCTTACAGCACAATTTGTATGTGAATGTTTCGCCAACATGTTTGTATCTACCACTGGTCTATGTATATCCGCAAAACGTTATGTGGTCGGCGTTGTTGTTATTGATCACCACCACACATTTGCAAAACAATTTGTTTGCAAATACTTCGCCTATATATTTGTATATACAAGTAGTATATATCCGCAAAACGTTCTTCCACTTTATAACAAAAAAAAAATGTATACGCGGTTGATATACTATACGTATCCAAACTGGACGTATTATCACTTTTTGTTTTTATTTTTTTTTGTTCGCGTATATCACCACGCACACTAACACGACAGATCAGGTACAGCCTGTACGGCACTCACTTACATTAAACAAATAACTTAACACAAATAAATAATTACTACGACACACAACTCTTATTTGCCGTTAGTATATTCCAGCCGAATACTTAGCTGCTGCACGTGCCACAAATTGCTCGGCCCCACTTGTTGATGGCTTGAGTTCTCTACTCGATCCGTATGTTGATCCAAAACAGCACCAACTCGTTTTTAATCCCCACTAGAACTCACCATCCGCAATATAGCACCAAATGACGCGGCAAAGTCAATTGTCTGGCAATTATCCAATCGCTGTATGCGCACGTTCAAACAGCTGAAAATCCAAGAGGTTTCTTTTTACGCTATTCACGCCTTATATTACTTTTCTCGACCGGAAGTTATGATCAATGGTCGTTTAAGATGGCCGTTTTACATTATTTGAAGCGTTCGTTTTACCATTATTAACGATGTAACTGCCATCTAACAAACAATAGCTATTAATTCGGAAAGATACCACCTTGATGACCAGGTTTTATAAATGAGCATATACCCAAATGCGAGTTTGATGAATTAGGAAGGAGAATTGGAAGATAACTGGAGTGGGAAATTAAAATGGGATATGTTACCTGACAATTTCCATCACCTGACACGCCGCCCAAATAAACCTGTCGCAACGCGAAACGTGACGTCACAAAACCAGCTGTTTCTTTATTCTCCATAGCCAATTTTTGTAGCCCGCAAATACAGATTATGGAAATTCATAATACTGTCTCTCGTAAACTGTGACTCGTCCGTCCATAGAATATTGGAAAAAAGTTTCCGTCGTCCATTTGCCTTTGTAAAAGTAGATCGCAAAACTCTGTTCGTATCTCAAAATAAGCGGGCAAAAGACCCTGGACAGGTGTATAATAGTTTGGACGAAGATTAATGTCATAAAGAATACTCCAAATTTTATAGTTGGACATAAACCATAATTCACCGTAAAGACAAACGTCTGATACTGATTGAATGTTCATTTCTAGCCGCTCGAAGCACAGCATTATCGCTATAAACAGATATAAATGGTAGCGAATTAGCATCCACCCGATGATTAGCCACATCTCTAGTTTCACGCAATCTTCTAGGCGTGTTGGTAAATGTTTTAGTAAAAAGTATTTACGAAAAACTAATAAAATATCACAAAAAAGCTAAAAAATTGATTGATTTTTAATTGACATGACACATTAGTTTTCTAATTTCTCATGTTATCTAGAAACGTACATCAAATGTTTCTATAAGTTTTTTGTAGATATTTGTATGAGGAAAAAGTAAAAATTAAAAATTATTTAATATTTTTATGTTTTATGAGTAAAAAGCTATGAGAAACGCAAAATTTTAGTGACATTTAAATAAAATTCAAAGTTTAAACATTAATATTTAAACAACGGAATGAGCTACGTACTTACATAATACATTAAAATAAAGGTAATTCTGATCCCAAAAGATAGTGGTACATTTGATTGGCTTAGTCTGCCTAACTTTGGAGTAACTAAAAAAAATATGCGTGAAGGGACCATCCCAAAGTAATTTTCTTTAACGCACTGTATCTCAGTAAATATTGAAAATGGGCCCCCCTCCAGCAACGATTTTTTGCTTGAAATTAATCAAGGAATCATCCCTGAAAATATTTACACTCAAGAACAAAACACCCTGTATGCAAAATACGAGAAAACAATTGATTAGCTGGGCTAGTTTGTACGCTATAGGTAAAGCAACCTTGATTATATAAAGCCATGGTTTATATAGTAAAATTTATTAATATGAAAGTATGTATATTCCCATAGTTACAAATAATTTTAGTATATACTAAGTGTAACTATGGGTCCTCACCAAAAGTAGATTAGAAATATTTGCAATCTATTTGATTTTTCTCCACATGGATAGTACACTTAGAAAAAAATATTTATCGGTATACACAATGTACAAATTTACAAGTATTTAGTAGCAGAATCAAATGTAGTCAAACATACATCTAATGTAAAAAGATGTAAATGAAAAATTTCCTGTAAAAAAAACATTTGTCTTTGCAAATATTTGCTATCGAGTTTTGCTAAGAAGCAAGAGTAAACATGAACGTTTGAAAGGAATGAGTCTCATTTCCATCGTAAACGCTGAATTTTATCAAAATTGGACAAGAAATGGCCAAGTTCCTCCCTAATTGGCCATATCCCATAACTTTGTCAAAAAATCATTTGAGAATCCCATTTCCATCGTACACGCTGAATTTTATCAAGATTGGACAAGAAATGGCCCAGTTTCTCCCTAATTGGCCATATCCCATAACTTTGTCAAAAAATCATTTGAGAATCCCATTTCCATCGTACACGCTGAATTTTATCAAGATTGGACAAGAAATGGCCCAGTTTCTCCCTAATTGGCCATATCCCATAACTTTGTCAAAAAATCATTTGAGAATCCAATTTCCATCGTACACGCTGAATTTTATCAAAATTGGACAATAAATGGCCAAGTTCCTCCCTAATTGGCCATATCCCATAACTTTGTCAAAAAATCATTTGAGAATCCAATTTCCATCGTACACGCTGAATTTTATCAAAATTGGACAAGAAATGGCCAAGTTCCTCCCTAATTGGCCATATCCCACAACTTCGTCCAAAAATCATTTAAGAATCTCATTTCCATCGTACACGCTGAATTTTATCAAAATCGGGTAAGAAATGGCCAAGTTCCTCCCTAATTGGCCATATCCCATAACTTTGTTATGAATGATTTCACAAATTGTAAGTGAATGAAGAACACCCCCCAAAAACTAATAAATGATCAAAATGCTTAATAGGGAATTAAATCTTATTAAAGATTAAGGGAATTTACGTTATGAACCAAAATTTTCCATATTGATTTACGAACAATTAAACGAATTATACAATAGTCACGAAATATTGGTTTCAGCTTAAGACATTTTCACTAAACGATGGCATCTTTTGACCAATTTGTTTTGTAAATTGGAGGTCAACTGTACATATACATATGTAAATTCAAACAACGGTCATAAAATAATTTGTAAAAATTTCAGCGAACATTTTCAGCGATAGGCACCCAATTAATAATATTTTATATATATTTTTACTGCCTACATTTAGGCTAAAAATAATGCTTAAGAAACTAACCCAAAATGCAGTCGGAATCCCTATCCTGGTTGAAGTGGACGGATAGGATTGTAAATCACACCAATAGCAAGTTTTTTAATTATTATGATTAGCTATTTCAATAAACAAGATGTCAAATGGAGCATTACTTGCATTGGAATAAATTATTTTAGAGCTCAACAGCTTTTTGACATAAATTGCAGCTCCACCACCACGCCGACCCTCGCGGTCTTTACGGAATATTGTAAAGTGATTCAACTGAAAATCTAGGTTAGAATGTTTGGACTTCAGCCATGACTCAGAAATAGCAATCACATGCAGAGGAACATTTTTTACAATTAACTTAAGTTCATCAAAGTTTACCACTAAGCTACCTGGATTTAGATGACAAAAGTTAAGTAAATTATCTTTGTCAGGTAGAGACGATTGCAAAGCTACATTCCTCAAGTCAATGGAGCTCATATTATTGGTACAACTACTACCGCTACCATTAGACAAGACCAGTGACACCTTAATTATACAGGGCAACAAATTACAGGAATAAAATTTGTAAACAAATTTAATAGAAATAGAAATGAGTAAGTTATGCATGATACACGTAAAATAATAAAATAATTTAAAAAAAAATAAAAACTTAATTGGTAAAGACAACAAAAATTGTAATAATAATACATATTTCATTAACTAGATGGCTAATTGTTCATTAATAATATAATCGACCCCAACAATAAAAAAAATTATAACAGATCAATAAATGAAATAGAAAAATAAATTATAAAGAATGAATCATAAAAGATGAAAAAGATAAAAGGAACAGAAACACATACAGTAATGTACACAAAAAAATCATAATTTTACTTTTTTTTCCTAGCCGAGACTCTTACGCTAACCGCTGATTTCTCTGAGTAGTTATCTGCCGTTGTATTAGTTACCTTGCTTGTAGTTGGCGTAGGTAAATTAGCCTTTATGATTGGTACACTCACCATGTTTTGGATTACGTCATTAGATTCATCTGCTTTACTAGTAGTTCGAATCGATGTTGTATTATCAACACGTTGAGGGCCATGTAAATTTGGTTGTTTATCATCTGCATTAGCAAGCGTAACTGGTGTAACAGCAGATAAATGTTGCCTTGTAATACGTTGAAAATCATCCATCCTTTCTGGTATAGCAACTTTGCTATTGTTACTGTAGGATACATTCACTAAACCGCCTTTTGTGAGAACATTGGTTATTATATTTTCCGTTCGTTTGACCTTAAATGCCGCTTGTAAAATTGAATAATTATTCTTTGTTAAATAGTGGTTACAATATACCCGTGAATTCATATCTATAGCCAAGTACTTTTTGAAGAACGTCATTTTTAACCGTTGCGAGACAAACCGAACCAACATTGGGATTTGTCTTTTGGAGATAACGTCACCACATAATAATTTAGGCGATTTCATCCAGTGAATGGTATCCACCGCATTAATGCCACTATCAAAATTTACTGCATTCGAAATTTTAGTAAAAATATTTTCTATCGGTTCATTGGCAATTAAGGGAATTCCTGTAATCACCATATTTGGAGAGTAGTGCTGTCGCTCGAATAAATCAAATTTAGCGTCATAATGGGCCATCTTAGCTGCAAACGCTTCCAAATTTTCGATCACCTTGACAATTTCCGATTTAATTTCTGTCTTAGTAGAACAGAGACAGAAATCCAAGTCCGTTTTCACTTTAGTTAGTCCCGTTTCCAGATGCACTATTTCTTTTTTGAAATTTTCAATAATGATGGAAACATTTTGCAGCGACGAATCAGTATCCATTTTGACCTTTATTAGTTAATATTCGATAATATATTATATTATATTATAAAGCACTTATAAAGCAATACCACTACACAAATATTCACAAAATATTATGCAGCATCTATAGTGTCAATATGAACGTAATATTATATGATGTACAGTTTTTATTAATTCACATAGTTTAAACACCCTCTTGAAAATATACGGTTTATTTAATAAGATATCTTATATAATTCACTATATCAATAATGAGATTAAATGTGCACAATTTAAAGAAATTAATTATAATCCATTATAAAATATAATAAGCGGAGCGATAAAAAACACGACTTATTAACAATTCGCCATCTTGATCAAATATCACATATTACAGACAGATTTAATGTTGGGTTCCAAAACACTGCAAAATCATTCGGGCTTGGTTCTTCTGATATTCTTATTTGTGGTTGTACTTAGGGCATCCAATATACATATTTGTATATAAACAAAGTCGAAAAAATATCATATTGTTAAAAAACAAACAAATTTTCTAAATTTTTAAAACAAATATTATAGATAGTATTCCAGGGACTAACAAAAGTGGTCAATTTAGGAGCTGTTCAAAACGGGCACTTTTGAAATTTTTATTGTGTAGCTCTTTTAATTTCACTAGATATGACACCTAATAAACGGATTACATAACTATAAATGCTCATCCCTAAAAATTACCTCTTGCATTTACCTATTCAATTTTATACCTCCCTAAAATACACCTGTCAAATATGTAAGTGTTGTATTGCTTCTGTATTGTTTTCAAAACCGCCAAAAGGTATACTTGGTACGTACCTGCAACGCCGTATATAGCCCGGTTAAGACCAATGTATTTAATGGGAAAACTATTCATTCCAAATCGGACTCAAATAAACAATTCAAAAAGTTTCTCACCGTTCCAATTCCGGTATAAATTTGATGAGATCAATACAAGCTCCGACGGTGATGATATACATATATATTCAACTGAACTATTCAATAATTGTAGATCTTAGTCCAGAATGCTGATTGCGGGAACGTTGTTGAAGTGAAATGTATACTCCGCTACTGAGATTTATCTCTTGTAATTGCTGTTTAACACTTCTTGGTTTCACCAATATAAATGCACGAAATCTGTCATGGTCGGAATTAAATTAATCAACTTTATCCCATAAACATATTACTTCGGCCTAAAAAGACCAAAGTATTGAAATCCTGTCAAAAATGACAAAAAATTTGGTTGGTCCAAAATCACTTTTCTCGACGTTTTAAAAGTCCCTGAGTCTGAAAAAGCAAAAAAAAATATATAAAGGGCTGAAACCTCACGAGGTGATCAAAACTTCGGTCTTTGGTGTCTTCAATAGGGATAATATTCACCTGTGTTATAAAGTTGGTGTTATAGTTTTGACAGTAAGTTCCATCGTACTTGGCCATATTCCAGAACTTCATCCAATACTCATTTTAGAATCCCATTTCCAACACACATGTCAAATTTTATAATAATCGGTTAAGAAATAGGCCAGTTACATCATACTTGGCCATATTCCAGAACTTCATCCAAAAAACATTTTAGAATCCCATTTCCCATACATATTTCGAATTTCATCGTAATCGGCTGAGAAATAGGCAAGTTCCATCATACTTGGCCATATTGCAGAACTTCATCCAAAACAATTTTAGAATCCCATTTTCAACGCTAATTTGATGAGAAATAGTCAAGTTCCATCATACTTGGCCATATTCCAGAACTTCATCCAAAAATCATTTTTGAATCCCATTTCCAATGCACATGTCTAATTTCATCTTAATCGGTTGATAAATAGGCAGATTCCATAATAGAAAAAATTTGTTAACTATACTCACTACATCCTAATCCAACCCCAACTCAACTTCAACTCAACCCGCAAACTGACCCCTAACTTAACCTTCAAATCAATTCCCAATTCAATAATCAAACCAGCATTATATATAAAAAAAATCGTAAATATTTATAAAACCGTAGGTTTTGGATTAATTCGTATGGCAGGTACCCCACCTCCTTGACGTACCGTCTCCAAAAGCTTTTCAAATCTCCGCATTGACCATAGAAACAGATTGGCGAAAAAAATAGAAAATCGGACAAGCCGTTCTCGAGATACCACTTCCAGACATCCAGACAGACGGATGGACAATTTTTTTTTTTTTTTTGCTTTTTGAGACTCAGGGACTTTCAAAACGTCGAGAAAAGTGGTTTTGGACCAACCAAATTTTTCGTCATTTTTGACAGGATTTCAATACTTTGGTCTTTTCAGACCGAAGTAAAAAATGTCCGTCCGTCTGTCTGGATGTCTGGACGTCTGGATGTCTGGATGTCTGGATGTCTGGATGTCTGTACCAGTGGTATCTCGAGAACGGCTTGTCCGATTTGGATTTATTTTTCCCCAATCTGTTTCTATGGTCAAGGCGGAGATTTCAAAAGCTCTTGGAGACTGTACCTCAAGAGGGTGGAGTACCTGCCATACAAATTGACCCAAAATACCTGGTTTTGTAAATATTTACGATTTTTTTTATATAATATGCTTGTTTGATTATTGAATTGGGCATTGAATTGGGAATTGATTTGAAGGTTAAGTTAGGGGCAATCTGCGGGTTGAGTTGAAGTTGAGTTGGAGTTGAGTTGGGGCTGGATTAGGATGTAGTGAGTAGTTAACAAATTTTTTATTTGATGGAACTTGCCTATTTATCAACCGATTATTATGAAATTTGACATGTGTATCGGAAATAGGATTCTAAAATGATTTTTGGATAAAGTTCTGGAATATGGGCAAGTATGATGGAACTTGCCCATTTCTCATCACATGTGCGTTGAAAATGGGATTCTAAAATTGTTTTGGATGAAGTTCTGCAATATGGCCGATTATGGTGGAACTGACCCATTTCTCATCCGATTACAATGGAATTCGACATGTGTATTTGAAATGGGATTCTAAAATGTTTTTTAGATGAAGTTCTTCTATTCCAGAATGATTTCTGGATGAAGTTCTGGAATATGGCCAAGTATGATGTAACTTGCCCATTTCTCAACCGATTATGATGAAATTCGACATCTGTATTGGAAATGGGAGTCTAAAATGAGTTTTGGATGAAGTTCTGAAATATGGCCAAGTACGATGGAACTTGACTATTCCTTAACCGGGTATCATCAAATTTGACATGTGTTGGTAATGGAATTCTAAAATAATTTTTGGATAAAGCTCTGGAATATGGCTAAGTAGGATGGAACTTGGACATTTCTTATCCGATTATAATGAAATTTGACATGTGTGTTGTAAATGGGTTTCTAAAATGATTTTTGGATGAAGTTCTGGAATATAGCCAGTTACACGGTTAGAAATATCAGTATAATTTTGTAAACTACTTTTGGTATAAAGTTCTAGAATACGATTTTTCGTGTTAAATTGGATGCCTGTACTTGTGTTACTGAAGCTTTTGACCTGTTTGGCTGTTGTTGTATAAGTAAATAAGTGTTGATTAAAATAGAAATCAGTACTGTCAAAACTGTCACACCAACCTTATGACACAGGTGAATGCTATCTTCATTGAAGATACCAAAGACCGAAGTTCTGATCACCTCGTGAGGTTTCAGCCCTTTATATTTTGTTATTGGCTTTGGGTTCAAAGCGGCACCCTATACTTTATGTACTCCTTTTTTTCTAAATGCGTTTATTTTCCTCACTTTAACATAATAAAATATAATAAAATATAAAAAAATTAAAATTCTTATTGGATTTTAAGTGTATAAATTACTAATACATACATATTTTTTGTTATTTGCTTTTTTTTTTTGTTAGAAACTTCACATCGGTTGTAACCAAGGTTGTAACAACGCTTTTCTCTGCGTTTCGAGAAGGACTTTAATTTTAGGATGATTGAGGTGCCCTAGAGGCCCTATTCGTCACAATGTTTATGAAAATTTACCATCAATCAGTATCGAACCTGATTGCGTATTTAGCAGCAGAAAATATTGCCACTAAAACTCTAGCCTGCCTAAATGACACAAACCGCGGTACGTTAGGTTTAATGAGAAAAAGCAGAAAAACAAGAAAAGTTTGATTTTTCAATCAATTATTTATTAAATAATGAAATAAAAGAAATTGGTTGTTTCTTGTAAAAATTTTATTTTTTATTTTTAATCAAAGATTATTTACAAAATCAATTCCGGAATTCGGGAATCGATAGCATTCAATTTCGGAAATTCCGGAATCATATTTTTGTCAAAAATTGGATGCCCTATTTACTGTATTTGGTATTAAGTAAAAGATATGACTTTTGAAAATAGGGTAATTCCATCATTGACACCCCCCCCCCCCCCCCCCCCAAACCTGGATCGGCCAATTTTTATAGGATGATAATGTTCGCAACATAACCATTTCTCTGGGTGCGGCAAAAAATTCAAGCATTTAAAAAAAATTGTAAAGCAGTACGCCAACTGCGTACAATTTGAAATGCATTTTAATATACGATTTACAGATGGTTGTAGGCCGATAACTTGACGTTTATCATTTATTTTGGGTTATGTATTTAGTGTAACGAAGATAAAATAACTCAACGATGCAAATTTGGTTAAGTTGGGAAAAGTAAAATTGAAAATATAGTAAATCACTTCATAATCCAATCAGATTGCGAATTAACCAGAAGTCTTCGATTAACAAAAAAAAATAGGACTGAAGAAGACATCTAATCGTAAAATTAATTTCGCACCAATAACTATCACTAAAAATATTTAATTATGTAAATACTGTTCAAAAGTATGATAATACCACCTTCAAGTTACATTTCCGTGCACCAAACAACAGTTTGCACTCAATTGAATAAAAAGTAATAAAATTAAATATTTATTTTAGAAAACGTTACTATCACTGGATTCAGAATAATAGCATCATGAAGTCCAAGAGTTCCAACAGAAGTAGATAACTCCACTTGCGATATTCTGGTCTGTAGGTAACTTATGCAGCTATCGAAATGTTGCTGATCGATTTAGCATTTCCTAGGGGTGTTCCATTTATTTGGAAGGAATAACCGAAAATATCATCTGACTACATTAAGGAGGGGTTTTCCTGAAACTCATATTTTGATAGCATATTATGTGTAGAATATGGATGTACCACGACCCGAAAGAAAGAAGCTCGACTGACAAAATTCCGAAAGTCATTATTCAGACACGATAAAATCTAAACAAGACAAAATCCAGACAAAAATCCAGACATAAAATCCAGACAAACCTTTGGGGTGGGAGCAGTCCACAATTCAGACTTTTAATATCCCGACAGGACAAAATCCCGACTTTTCTTATAAATGCAGACTAGACAATTTCCAGACAGGATAAAATACGGACATCACAAAGTTCAGACAAAGCAAAATACCGACAAAACGAAATCCCTACTGGGCAAAATCCACAAAACAAATGGGAGCGTATCGAAATCTTACTTTTTGACGATTCTTGAAATCATGATTCTTCAATTCCGCATTTTCCAGAATTTATTATTTTTGGATATTTTTGGGATCACTACATTTGCCTGAAAAAGAAAATCCAGAAATGTTAAAATCCAGAATAGTTGAAAAGTAAAAATTCAGAAAAATAAAATCCCGAAAAAGAAAAACTAGAAATTAATAAGGGATTTTGCCTTGTCTGTATTTTGTTTTGTCTGAACTTTGTGATGTTCGTATTTTATCCTGTCTGGAAATTGTCGAGTCTGCATTTTTAAGAAAAGTCAAGATTTTGTCCTGTCGGGATATTGAAAGTCTGAATTATGGACTGCTTCCGTACAATATATTCCCCAAATCGTTTGACTGTTTTTTGTTTCTTCTCGTTTTAGATTTCCAGTAATCTAGGTTCATTTCTTACCTTTATGTGTAAGTATTGCATATCAATCACGTCCACGTCGTGTTGTTTAACAATCCTAATATAGTTCTGAAATCTATGTTAGTTGATAGGTCATTATTAAATGTAGCCAGTTTAAATGTCCAAAGTCTAGTCCCGATTATTGACGAGATTCGTCACATTTTCAATGGCGCTTCAGTCGACATACTTTGTTACTCTAAGACCTTTCTAAGCCCATATATCCCTAATTCAGTTTTGGCCATCAAAGGTTTTAATATATTTAGGAAAGATAGGGCGGTACCCCCATTAATTATTATCGGTTATGTATGTTTGTGGGTGATCACATTAACGCTAGATTAGTTACCTTACCATATACCTTCTTCTGTTTCATAATTGTTAGTTTCGGGTTTAGAGTTTTTATTTGTCAACGTTTTCATAATTGGTCGTAAAATCTTATTCGACACCGTCTATAACCCTCCAAAAACTAGTAAACTTGTAGACTTAGAAAGTTTATTTAAAGTTTATTTAAATGTATGTATCAGATGACTTTAATTTTGATATACTTCACCAATGACTGCAACACTTTGGTGGGAGAGCACTGAAACCAGAGAAAGTGATGCAGTTACCGTTAGGAGATATTCTCAAATTCATTATTTAGGAGCTTGAATACCGACTGGGAGGTTAACTATTTAGGGTCCAAAATACAAAAGAACTTTACAGTTCGCAGTGCTGGGTGACTAACACCTGCATGGCCCAGCCATAATAGTAATAACTTGCATTTATAAGAAGTTCGATCATTTGTTCAATCGAAAACTGTAAATATTTAGCACAAAATACTATGCTGTAGCGATGCAATTCTTACATTTCATCTCGATTTAGGTCGCAACATATTGCAAAACTGTAACTATTGTCGCATTGTATATATAATATAAACGCTGTATTTTATATTAGATCATACAAAATATAAGTACATACAAACCAAGTGACAAATGACACCACGCACACATATCATAAATAATAAATCTAAAACGCGAGAATCGCTGACATAAGTCTAACACAATTCTAACAAAAAAAAAAATCATTATAGTTTAAATTGCATAATGAAATGATTCATCTCTCAAAAAAAAAAATTTAATAAATAAATATAAAGCAAACAAACTCTGAATCATCCAGCCGCATCTTAGACTATATCCACATAATTTAAACAAAAAATTTTTTTTATTATCATTTGAAAATTTGATTATGATAATAATATTTTCGTAGGCGCCAAGTTAATCAAAACTATTTAAGCGCGCACAGTGTTACTCTGCATCTTGTTATCATCGTGCCTGCACCCACTTTTTTTTTGTTTTTTACCAATTTTACATTATCACACTTAGATCGTTCCGATATATTGCGATCTGTAAAGTTTAATTATAGGTTAATACATAACGAATATTAAATGTATTTATGATAGATATCGGAACTGGTGCGTTTACTCGAGACGATAATAAATTTATTCTTTCCGTATCAAAAAGGTTAACAGTTTCAATTAATTTTCACAGCGTGTGTGTATACGCGCGCGCTTGTAAAACAAAATGTTTGTAGTTTAATTCTGGAATCAACAGTAAATAGTGTACATACTATATGTATGTTGTGTTTTTATAAAGTTTCAATTGATTTTAATTTAAATATTAAACATTTTATTGATCAAAGATATTTTTATAAATTGACATTGATAGTTTATGGCTATATACATAGTAGGATGCCCTTATGAGCGGTAGTTCATTTTTAATGTATTTTGTGTTTGAGTCATCCGGATGATAATGGCAAAAAATTGAGGTTAACTCTCAAGATTGGACCGCATATGTACATATACAGTTAGCATTGGGTAGCGGGCTTTGTTTTGGTGGTTATTTATTTACTTCCTGTCTCTAGGAGTTGTAATGTATAGCTTGGGCAGGAGGGCAAAAAATGAATTAAAAAAAAAAGTAGAAGGCGGATGACTTACGATTGATTTATTAAGCCATTGGTTATAGCTCAAGGACATATAAAACGGTTAATGTGTTTCAAGAATAAGAGTAGTCCTTCTTGGTTTCTTCTTTCTCCATACTTATGGGTTGAAGGACATGAAATTATATTTTGAAATGAGTGGCAACCATGATTTGAGATGTTGAATTGTTAGGGAACTCCGTAAAGGAGAATAATGCGTCATGAGGCTTACTTTATAGATGGCTATTAGTCTACTTATGTTGATATTGTCTATGGCGAAACATTAAGATTGCTAGAAGATTTTATTCCACCCTGAGTTCATCTTTGAACTAAAAAATATATCATTTTAAAAATTGTAAATACAGTGTGTCCCAAAAATCCCGGACGGGTTTAAAAATGCAAACTACGGTTTTCTATTTTTTTTTTTTTTTACAGATTAGGTATAGTGAGAATCCCGGAGAAAGAGAATAAAGCTCATTTTATCTTAAATGAGTACGTCAACAAGCAACTCCCCACAAACCAAGGAGGTCAAACTGTAATAAAATCAGTTTAGTCGCCATGACGTGAAGGGAGGATTTGATTATACATAAAAACTTTTTATTAATTAAATTGTTAATTATATTAATCAAAAATGGTTTCCAATAACTGCATGGTATCGTATGTGATTTATCAGTGGATGAGCAAATCTTAATTTGTAGTGGTCACTGGTCAGTGTCAAAACGTTGCGCACTACAGATGTGTAAATATAAAAAAACTGTGTTTGATGCAATCAAAAGTTCTGATAATTTAAACTGGTTTTGTGATAAGTGTAAGGATATTTATAAAGTGCATGCAAATAAAATTTCGGAACTAACTGAATAAAATACTAAAAAATATTGAATCATCATATGTGACTCAAAATAAAAATAAAGCGAAAATGATTACCGGTGAACTGTATACTGGTCAAAACAAAAATACTATTATGCCTGTTAAGGAGTCAGTTCAACCAGAAATTGTATTTGGCAGTTTACCTAAAGGTGAAATAGTTGTTCCGTCTGTTATTGGTATTAATAACCAAAGAGAAAAATCAATTATTATCAATAATGGGAATATTGAACCTGGTCTTGGTTGTGATAAAGCTGTCGCAAGAGATAATAGTAATACTTCTGTAAAAATTCACACGATTAATTCTAAGAAAATTTTAATTGGTACTGGGGAGGATAGTGAAGTTCTGCGGATAGTGGAGACACGCAGACATTTGTTTATTTCAAGGCTTCATTCTAGTGTAACTGAGAATAACATGATACAATACTTGAATGTTAAATTCAATATTAATGAGCAAGCGGCTAAAATATTACACTGCAACTAAAGAAATAAAACTGCGGTTAATTTGGACTACTCGTCGTTCAAAATTAGCTTGTCGGAATCATTGTTTGATAAGTTGCTGATTCCAAGTGCATGGCCAGCTCGAACTCTAGTCAAAGAGTTTGAAAATAAGATTCGGGGGCGCCCTTTTTTACGGATTCCAGAGGTGAGTCGGGGAAAAACTTGGTCATCGGGAACCCAGGTCAACTCTCCAGGAAATTAAACAATGCGAAAGATGTTTTTTTATATATTGTACACCAAAATATTAGAAGTAAATATACGCAAAAACTTGTAATGAAGGGGTCGTTACCATTGTGCAGTAAGGCATACAAATGTTGATAAAAATCAATAATAATAATTATTATACTTGACTCTGGTATGACGTAAGTCCGTGCACACCTGTAACTAAAATATTATCAATTTTTTCGGCTATTAGCCAAACTATTTTTTTGGCGCTCGCATCAGCAAAGAGAAATTAGGTATGGAAGTTTGACAGCGACGATAAATAAGGGAGATCGATTTGGACCGGCGGACGAACCACACGTCGAAGATAAAGTTATTTCCAAACCAAGAAAAACCAAAATAAAGGTTTAATAATAAAATTTAATTGATTTAAGAAGAAAAATCGCGAGTTTACGAGGTTGGATAAATAAAAATTCAATACAGTGGAAATACGGGGTGAACCATCGGATTTAAAACAACAAAAATGTTGGCCCATCACCTTATTTTTGTCATTGATAGTATACCGACTATCAATTTAACGCCGAGTGTATCCATTATTTATGTTGGGGTCTCATTTATGGTTACATCACTGATGGAGGGCTAGAAGGGCGATGCTCGTCAAGTCATCCGGTGTCACAACGGTAAACGGATTTACCACCCAATCTCCTTAACAGGAAAATTTTTGTTCAGCGGTGTCAACCGCCAACTTGTTGTATAGCGGATCACGGTTCAACGAGGGATTTTTGCTGCCAACATCCTACGACTATAATGTAAAATCACCATTTTATTTATTTAATTTTTTTTGTATCTACTTGTATTATTCACTAAATATTTAATCATTTTGTTTCTAATTTAGGTTTTATTATTTTTAAGTTTTTTTGTATTCGGCCCTCTTTGGGACGGTGTGCTGGGTGAATATTTTGTTTATTTGCATTTATTTCCAGAAACCACTTGCGTGATTGTTATAAAAAAAATTAATAAGTGGTGATTTTTGGTTAGTGCAATCTTTCAGGGAGTAATCATGGTACGTCGCGTGGGTATATAGTGTGTGTTCCATCAAATGTCGGAGTTTTTATGAATTATTAGCAGCATTCTAGCCCCTGGAGGATACTGTCAATCCCCACCCCTAGACTGCGCGATAGCTAAGCAAAAGCTGCAGACAGTGACCCAGGTGGATTCTGATAACGGGCTACCAGCCTGTGTTGGACAGCTCGTTACAAACTTTAATTTATTTCTAGCAAATATTGCCGCACTTGAGATTATGCCACAAATCATCCTACTGTCAGAGATCTGGATTGAAGATCATGAAATGGATAATTACAATATTTCTGGCTTTAATGTATTTGGTAAGTATAATCCTATGGATAGAGCGGGAGGTGTTATTGTATTTTTTGATGATACTCGTAGCATCCAGAACAGTACTGCCTCTTTCGTTGATACTAATAGTGCTGACATTATACGGCTGGAATTTAAATTTAATTCTGTGTTATTTTCCATTGTGTGTATTTATTGATTTCATGCTTAATAAATTTAATAGTGTTCTTGTAAATATAAAATCAAAAAATCTTATTATTTGTGGTGATATGAATATAAATATTCTTGAAGATCGTTCATCCGCTGATGAATATTTATTCATGATGGCGTCACATGGGCTAAAATCGTTGATTAATACTCCAACTCTTATTACAAATAATTCTTCATCGTGTCTAGACCATTTATTTTTTAGATACTCATCTAATTTTTATTTTAGCTTCAGTGCAGAAGTTCATAATCTAAATATCACCGATCATTGTATGTGCTCTATTAAATTTTTGATGAATTGTGTATATTCTTCTAAAGTGTTAGCTAAATGCCAGAAAAAGACAATTAATTATTCAAATTTAACAAATGATTTATCTGCGGAAAATTGGTCTGCAGTATATTCGCAAACAGATGTGTCCATAGCGTATGAGAATTTTATCTTTCTGTTAAAATTGTATATAAACAAAAATCCTCGGTGGTTGAATTTAAATCGTAGAACAGAATTATTAAGCCATGCATTACACCTATGTATATTGCTTAGTAAAATTACGCTTAAGAACAAATTATCTAAAAGGTTAGTTCGAAATTTACATGATTTAAATTTAAAAAGTCGTTTCGATGAATTAAATAAAATGGTTAAACTTGATGTGATTCTTGCAAAGGTGGACTTTTTTAAAAATAAATTTGATAATGTTAATGAAAATATTTCAGAATGCTGGCAACTAGTTGATGAGGTTCTTAACAAATAAACGCTCAAATTGAGAAAATTGACTCTGATGAAAATTGTTCTGTAACTGACACAAGTGAAATGGCAGATATATTCAACAAATACTTTGTTAATGCAGTACATAATTTAAAACGTACCGTAATTATAGTCTAAGAGCTGGTAGACAATTTTGAGTAGGTATTTGAGGCAGCATGAAAATTTGTGTGACGCTTCTTTAATAATGTCTAAACACAAAATCAAAGACCTGGCTGAAGGATAGCGAGGCATTGTCAACCTTTGATTTTTTTAAGTTGCGAATTTTTTTTTGCAAAAAATGTATTTGAGGCATTCTGAAATTTTAATACCTTTTAGTTTAGTATTTAATAAAATATAAAATAAAAATGCCAGATCATTTAGTCGGGTCCAAAATGTTGCCAGGCGGCTTCAAAGTTGAATTTTGTAGACTTCTAAAAAATATATTTGAGGCAAGCTAAAACTTAGACAGATAAATATATATACCTAAAAAAACATAACTTCAAAAAGACAGGTCATTTTGGTGGGGCTTTCTATTTGCCAGGTGGTCGGGAATGTACTGAGTTCTTAAGAGCTTTTGTCGTAATTCTACTTTGCACTTTTCTGTTTCGCTTATTCTATTACATCTAGTTATCATCAACACTACTTTCTTGAACCTTATTACCTGTTTCTACAGTTTTTTTTTTCAATATATAAGCAAACAAATTCATAATTTTTACCTTTGAAATAGATTTTTCGAACCTATTAGCAGATTCATTACATTCAGAAATAAACTTTTCACGTAATTTTGCATCTACTTCTTCAATATTTATCAAAAAATCTTATTCTGCATTTAAAGCTGCTTTTCCACTCGAAATATTGAAAAATCGTTGCTGGTCGATGCTAGTATCGAATGGTTCATAAATTTGGAAAATGCATTGACAAATAATTGAATTTGTTTAGTGTCTTTGTTTAAATTATATTTTTCCAAATCAGCTGTAACATGTTGCCGTTTCAACAGTTGATCAAATCTCGTGGCTCTTCAACAGCGCTGCCGAGCAGAAATGGAGTTAATAAAATGTACTGCACCGGGTAATCTTCTTTCAGCATCTGCGTTGATTGTCTGTTCCAGAGTCAGATCAATTGGCTGTCTACAGAATGACTTGTCCAGTCTTTGGATTCCAAAATAACTTCTTTCCATGGATTCTTGTAATCGTGGATGAGTTTGGTTTAGTTTAATTAAAATATCGTGATATTTAACCAACCAACGTGAATAATTTGGCTGATTAAATACAAAGAAAAGATTGGCCATTTTTGGTTAAATAAATTTAAATAGATCAATATCGCCTGTCCGTATACTGTGGCTTAACTTCTGACAATAATTGACGAAATTTATGTACGGCATATAAAATTGAGGCTTTTTACCATAAGCTCCATTCAAACGGGCTTCTTTATGTTGGAGATATGAAGATATGAGGTTTGAGGCATCACTATTTTGTAATAAAGCACCATAAGATAATTTTTGATCATTAAACTCCATGAGCTCTGTTCGTAAATTTTCTATATGTAATCGTTATTTTTTAATTTTTGAAGAAAAATTGAAAATGCATTATTTCTAATCCAACTGCCATCAGTGGGTGAAATCGTTTACATCTATTAAAGTGCTTGCCAGAAAGGAATGAATCAACAGATCCATTTGCAATTTTTCAATTTTTCACTTTCAACAGCAATATTCATTGGTTCACAGCTTTGAAATATGCAAGGATAATATGAAAAGATCCAAAATGAATAAATATGTTATCAAATAATGGCTGCTCACTAGCTTGGATTTGCATCGCAACTTTAGCAATAGGTAAATCGAAAGTAACTTCAATGTGAGACCACAGATAAGAATAGACAGATGTGGATCTTGTATGGGCCATATTTACATTCTAAATTTCAATACCAAATTCCAATCCAATTCTTTTAGAGCAGGACGTACATTTCTGTCTCTTTTTATCTTTTTTTACGTATGGCTATTTTGATTATATCAAAGCAAACATAAACCAACTTCAAACAACATTTTATTTTATAATACGTCCGTTTATAACGTCCTGTTCTAAATGGATTGGATTGGAATTTGGTATTGAAATTTAGAATGTAAATATGGCCCATACAAGATCCACATCTGTCTATTCTTATCTGTGGTGAGACTGCAGTACTTCTTCAGCTATTTTTTAACTTTCTTTCAGTGTTTCGAGAACAACATTTTTAGAAGTATAGTGTTGATGATAACTAGATGTAATAGAATAAGCAAAACAGAAAAGTACAAAGTAGAGTTATGTCAACAGCTCTTAAGAACTCAGTACATTTCCGACCACCTGGCAGGTAGAAAGCCCCACCAAAATGACCTGTCTTTTTGAAGTTATGTTTTTTAAGCCGCCTGGCAACATTTTGGACCCGACTAAATGATCTGGCATTTTTATTTTATATTTTATTAAATACTAAACTAAAAGGTATTAAAATTTCAGAATGCCTCAAATACATTTTTTGCAAAAAAAATTTCGCAATTTAAATAAATCAAAGGTTGACAATACCCCGCTACCCTTCAGCCAGGTCTTTGATTTTGTGTTTAGACATTGCTAAAGAAGCGTCACACAAATTTTCATGCTGCCTCAAATACCTACTCAAAATTGTCTACCAGCTCTCCATCTATTACTGTTAGTAAAGATTTCTCGGTCTTAATTTATAGCAATTCTGCAGTTCATTCATGTGTTTTCTTTGAAACTTGCCCAGATGAATTGCTTAAAGTTATAACAACTCTGAAATATTCTTATTCTGCTGGCATTACTGCAGCAATATCCTTGTTAAAAAATATCTAATAGTATTGTAGATATATGTTTTCATACATTATAAATATTAGTTTTGGTTCTGGCATTTTCCCAGCTAAATTAAAAGAAAGGCTCGTTATTCCTATTTTTAAAAAAGGGGAAAAAGCTAATGTTGCAAATTACAGACCCATTACTTTACTATCAGTGTTTTCTAAACTAATTGAAAAGGTTGCTCAGATCAGCAAAGAGTAAATAGTTTTTTAAATAAAACAAATTTTTTGCATAATATGCAGTTCGGGTTTAGGAAAGCTAAAAGTACTGAGGGTGCTTTATTAAAATTCACAAATTTCTTGTATTCAGCCCTTGACAAGAAAAGGTCTGTTGCGTCTATTTTTAAAAGCATTTGATATGGTTAACCTCAATATATTATTTCAAAAACTTTTACATGCTGGTTTTAGAGTCATTATATTACAGTGGTTTCAATTTTCTTTATCTGATAGGTCGCAAATAGTTAAAATTGGTGAAGATATTAGTGAAGGTAAAATGATAAATGATGGTGTTCCACAAGGTTCTGTTTCAGGCAACATACTTTTTTTGATCTACCTGAATTCCATTTTCTATTTGAAGTTTTCTTCAAAATTGATAGCTTTTGCGGTTGATCTAGTATTTCTTTATAATGACCAGTTGCTTATCTCTAATATTCACGCTATGAAGTCTTCTGAAGAAATGGTGCCTTGCACATACTATGTTTCTAAGCACAAAAACTAAAGGTATGATTTATAAACATAATAATGAGGTTGTTACGGATCCTGGTGTTATTTACCATGATATGAATTGTGATCACATAACTTGTGTCAGTGACTGTTTTAAAGTTGAATTCCTATCTAATTTACCTTGGTTTGATTTTAGATACTTGTATGCGTTCGCTTAATCATATCGATTCCATTCGTAATGTGTGTTCTTATTCGACAATTTTATATTTTGCGTTCAGTCTGTCCTCCCGCAGTCTTAAGAATTATTTATTTTGCGGTTGTCGAATCGAGGCTATCATATGGATTAGCCTGCTGGGGAGGAACTTATTATTCAAGAATTCATCCCCTTGTTATAACTCAAAAACATATTATTCGTATCATGCTATTAAACGCACAGAGGCTATCTGCTTCGTGGCCTTTGTTTGAGTTGTCGGAGATTTTTCCTATTAGACATCTGTTTATCTATAAAGTTTTAAAAGCATTTTTCCTATTAAAGTCAGTCAGTCTAATGTTAGTATCAATTACGGCTTGAGATATAAGCAGTAAATTCGGCTTGAAAAATTTACAACAACAAATTTCCAAAATTCATTTCTAATATTGGCACCTAAAATATTCCATACCATAGCCTACCAGATGAATTAAAAAACTCACGTAAATTAAATACATTTAAGTCAGGTTTAAAATCATTTTTATTTGAAGCCTCAGCTGTGGATGATTTGTTGCATTTCCAAGTGTAGTAAGTAACTTGAAAAAATTTTTTGTTAGTATTGATGTTGTAAATTTGTTATGTTATTATTAATGTAAATATTTTCGATTCACAACTCGACCCTGAAACCAATTGTCATAAAAAATCATACCATGATCGATAATACGCCCTTAAATCATTTAAAGGGAAATCGAGAATGTACCGGAACCAATGAAGCACTCTAACTTCTGACGAAGTTCAATGTGAAGATAATTTCTAAACAACAGATTTCCACAATCGTTGCAGCAAGATATCTTCACCATTCTCCCTCAAGGTCAAATTGTGGCTCTACTGAAACATGGTGATTTCAAACTTTGAAAATTCGGTCGACGAACAACGCAATACTCCTTACGAGCTATTTTATCAGAATCATCAAGGATATTCGATCCACTCGGTTGGCTACCTCTCAATGCCGTAATTGTTAAAATTCGATTTAGGAGCTGTGAATGCGTGAGACGATGCAGTTCCGAGTTCATTATCTTACCGATGGTCAACATATAGACAGAACATGAAACAACTGAGGAATATCGAAATCGAGCGATAGCTCCAACGCTCATCAGATACGAAAAAGGTTCACTGTTTCAGCTACGCATCTACGAAGGCATTTATGCAGCATTGGTGTATACCCGTATTTTCTTGGCAGACGGGTCAACCAAACTATAGGTGAAGCACGTTACTCAACTGGATGCCCTCCAGTCGCTGGAAGACCTTATAGTATTGCGAATCGTGTCTTATAAATGCTCGATTATTTGGAACTTATACTAGATGGCGTTCCGCAGAATTTCGATACAACCCTGCAGACTACGCGTCATGCCTGGCTTCGAGAAATGTTCGGTAAACGGCCACGTCAGCAAATGAACGATTGTATCCCAGCCTCGAAGAATGCAATACGTTAAATAAATGACAAGGAAATGCATCATCTGCCCATTCAATATTCAAACGCGGCAAACTACTCCACATCGCCATACTACGCAGAAGTTTTATTCAAAACATAAAACTTCATAAGCCACACCACTATAACATATCAGCTTACGATGCCTAAATTGAATTGTTTGTTCGGTGCTTCGAGCTACCACCAAGAAACCCCAATATAACGAGACGTCCTGAGGTAAAAGTATACCTGATCAACGAAAACTTCGCATGATGGCTAAAGAATATGTTAATCCTTTAGCTTTAGGTTAATTTTACTCGGCAACAATATTGGTGTTTCAGCGATTTTAGAATTTGTCATATTGAATTTATTTAATATTTTTTTAGAATAGGCTTAATTTTATTCCTGTTTCCGTTTTCGTCACTTCCATGCCTAGAAATGATTCTGGATTTTCGGTTGATGCCATTTCAAAAAGCTGATAGTAAATTTTCCATATAGTCGTAAGAGTATTACATCTACAAATCATTAATTTTTTGGAGGGGCGTTTAAAGTTGTTAATGTTAAATTTGGC
This sequence comes from Tipula helvola, assembly GCA_963556165.1. NCBI lineage: Eukaryota > Metazoa > Arthropoda > Insecta > Diptera > Tipulidae > Tipula > Tipula helvola. Next base: position 112,344,727 of record OY744482.1, read on the forward strand.
TTAATTTTTTTTAAACAAAATTCTTGCCACACTTCATTTAAAAAAAATTTAACCCGAAGTTAGCATTAAAAAATATAAAGCCTCTCCATAAAAATAACGATTTGTAGATGTAATACTCTTATTTGGGCATGATGATATGCATTGTATCATTCCCAATTAAAATTCCATCATCGACATATGTGTATATCGTTAAAAACATATTACCATCTTTAGTTTTAAAAATACACCGGTATGTCTTAATCGGTTTTAATTCTCTACTGATTAAAAAATTTGTGAAATATTTATTCCAGTTTAGATGCGCTTGTTTTAATTCGTATAGTGCTTTTTGCAACTTGCATATTTTAGATTTTTCATTTTCTTATCCATCCGGGAGTTTCTTGTATAGTTCCTTATTGAATTCGCCATAGAGGAACGCAATTTTAATATCAAACTTCATTATTTTACAAGTTATTTTTAATTACTATCAGCAACTGGACTATACGTTTCACCAAAATCTGATTCATATCGTTGTTCAACTAATCTAGCTTTATACTTTCCATCATCTTTAATTTTAAAAGTCCATCTGCTGCTTAAAATTGGGTTTCCTTCTGCTTCTTTTGAGTTCGTATAAATCCAAGTTCTATTTTTAGTTAATAACTGTTTTTTATCATTTATTGCCATTTTCCAAGTCTCTTTATCCGGTCCATTTACTGCCTCTTCATATGTTAACATAACGTAATGCTCAAAGTTCATTTATTTTGTTCAGAAACTATATTTTCTTCGTTTTGCTCTACTGTATTTACTGGTGCAACTTCTACCTATTGCTGTTCCATTGATTCTAGTTATGAATCTTCAGTGTCATTCCCTTCGGATCCAATTTCCTCATCATTTTTATCTATCTAAATTTTCTTTGTCAACCATTCGTGGCTATTCTTCATCTTGTTCGACAATTTTCATTTATTAATCAATATTTTTAATTTCATTAGGTTCTCGTTTAATATTTTTTTGAAAATTTACCAATTTTACGTTGTATCGAATTCCATAATCTATACCCATTTGGCGCATAGTCTACAAATACATGTTCTTCGTCTCGGTCATCCAATTTTCTTAAATACCCTAGTTCTTTTGCGAACGCTTTACTTCCAAATATTTGTAATCTGGAAAGATTTGATTTTACATCCCATTTTTCAATTGGAGTTGTATCTGAAATTGATGATGGACTTCTGTTGGCTGCTGCCATTCGTACCGTTTCTCCCCACATAGATTTAGGCATATCCGAATCAGCAATTAATGATCTAGCTTTATCCATTAACGTCCGATTCATTCTTTCAGCTTTCCCATTCAATTGAGGTGTATAAGCGATTGTGTAATCTAAAACTATTCCTTTGTTTTTACACCAATCCTTAAAGTTACTATATACTTGTATATTCACATCCATTATCCCACCTAATTTTAAAAACTCGTAAACACCACTTAGCTTCACATTGTTCTACGTATTCTTTGACAATATCTGGAACTTCATATTTGTTTTATTTCTTACTTTCGGCTGGAAACTTTTTCGAATTTTCCGAGATTTCCCACGGGAAACTTGAACTGAATATTTTTCTTGCGATAGCTATTGAAAAGTCACATCAATAAAATACATCTCCAGATATAACACTCTAGAGGCTGATTTTATACATTAATTTCTTATTTTTGGGCTGGAAACTTTTTCGAATTTGCCGAGATTTCCCACGGGAAACTAGGTTTAGCGAATTTTCCACAATTTTCCACAAGGCACTAAGGCCAGGTTTTGCGATATAAGAATACTGACATAGGTTTTCAATGGTATTCATACATCCTTACATCCTTAGTCTTTGTTAGGCTAAACACTACCGATTGGTATCGACTTCATTGGCTGAAGTGCAGCAGGGAAGTTAGATAATAACGTTTTTCTTGATCGGCATTCTCGCATTCGTTCTAGTCTACTCTTTATCGTTTTTGATTCGATTTTACGCGTTTCATTTGTACGTTTTATTCACGCCATGCTCTCGTCCGTTCAGCTCTCGATTTCGATATATAATATTGTGCTCGGAGTTACTGATACCAGTTAGGCCATGCATCGCACTCGGTGCACAATTTGTGCACAATTTTGTAACTGAACTGCAGTTGAGAGGTTAGATAATTTTTTTGTCCCTGCTCTGTATTCTTGATTCTTCGATATAGGAACAATATGGCTGAACTGAATAAGATAGGGGAGATGCTTTAATTTCTTGTGCTCGTTCCACTTTACTCTTTTCCATATTTGCTTCGATTTTTGGCGATTCATTTAGTCGTCTTTTTCAAGCCTAAAAAAAGCCTTGAAAGAACTAAATAATTAAAATTAAAAAAAATGATTTACCAATGTATAGGCAACCGCCACTGATAATGATGCTGCAAGTAATGATAATTGTGAACACAACATATTCCGTGTTGAAATATTCTAGAAAGTGGAGATTTGCAATATTTTAAAATTAAATTTCCTTTTTCCAGAAAATAAATTTTCCTTACCCTACAAAAATACTTTTATTAATTCAACATCTAGCTCCATCATCGAACTTCATCCAAATCGATTTAAAAATCGCAAACTTACAGGCTAATTGGCCATATTCCAAATTTTTACTTAATAATTGTAAACATAAAAATTTAATTAAATCACAGATCAAAAAATCACGATTCATCCTGACGCAAATTTAACGTTACAAACAAATGCTTTACTACGCTTACATAAATGTTAAAAAAAAAAAATCAAACGCATTCAATTGTGTTGAGCGTATAAGCGATGCTTACTTGTTTTCAGCAGGTACACACTACCAAAAAATATTAACACATTTAATATTTGTACTGTTGAAATTATACTACATATACGAATATGTATATACGTACATGTTCTTTGAATTGTACCAACATAATCTGTTTTATAAATCTTACAGCATTAAAGCCGACAAGAATTAAAAACGTCAATCTTAGCTTTTAATTATGCATTTTCACAATATAAGACATAAAATATTACTTCTTTTATTATGTGGTATACCGCCGCCAGTTTAATTGAATTAACCCCAAACAGAAATTTCTTTGTCGGACATTTTTTTTTCGGACAAATTTATCATACTTACTATATGTATATAAACACAAAGTGTCATTAGTCATACACACATACACATAATTATACCTCGGTTACATAATCAGATAAATTTAATTTAAATATTTCAGTTCTTTTCCAATGATGATGAATCAACCACCAAGTATTAAACGTTTTAAATCATATGCGATTTTTCTCAAAGATTTTCACTTTCCTCAGGATATCATATCCGTCTATCAACCCTTGCTCAAATTTTTCATTCTGTTTATATTTATTTTGTCGACAGTTTAGGCAAAATAAAAAATAAAAGATCAATCTAGCAAAATGTAAAAAAAAAAAAAATGATTTCGTATTTTTATTTAACCGAGAGCTTTGTAACATCAAAAGAATTTTTAATCGAAAAGAAAATTTGGTTAAATTTGTAACTGTATGTATGAGACGAGTACATCCTTTTTCTTGATAAATATTTTTATAACAGTAGTAAAATTTTCTAAGGAATTTGGAACAGATTGAACCAAAGCATACGATTATAATAATAAATCCATAATGAGTGTGTGTAAACTGTCTACAATATATACGTCGGTGTACAAAAGTTTTCTGTAGTTTTTCATTTTGTTTAGAAATTTTTTTTCTTTTCTCTTGATTATAATAAATATTTTTTTTTTTATAATATTAAGTAAAATAAAAATTTAAATAACCATAAGAAATAAGAAGAGTTTTTTTCGGCATAATGTAATGTATAAGTAGCAGTAACTATCAAAGTTAAAGCTAACTTAAATGTAATAATTTCAACTATAAGGGTGAGTCAAAGTATCGCTTAAGGCAATTCATTTGCATTTCAGACAAAAAAAAATGTTTTATACTAGAAACTTTTATTACTATTATTATTTATATTTATACCGTTTTAAGTATTTTTGTAGAGTGAGTACAAAAAAAAAAATCACTAAAATCCTTTAGTTTAAGATTGAATGTAGGGTTAACATGTGAAAGTGTCATTCGGGTTGAGTTTCATAGATCATTGAATATAGAAAATACGACAGACCAAGGTTAGAATCCACTAACCGAGTAATATTTTATATTATGGGATAAATACTCAATTGTCTAGCAAGCAGTTTTGCTAAACGCATTCCTATAGTGTAACGACTTTACATTTATATCAGGATGTAGGCTGCAGCTGGATTTCTTATTGAATTTGAGAGTTTTGTAAGCAGAATATTGGCAACTTGACACAATTTGAATTAATTTCTTTGTTTTCTTTTGTTTTATGAAATGAACAGTGGTTAGCATGCTTGCTTTAAGCTCCGGAGGTTCCGGGTTCGATTCTCGGAGGGTGATGAAAAAATCACGGCTGGTTAAGGTAGGATCAATGAATTAATCATTTATTATCCGTTAAAAAAAAGATGATTACAAAACATCATCAAGAAGCGGCCAAATCCCCCTATGGGATGTAGCGCCAGCGAAAAAAAAAAATAATATAAAATGAAATCTACACTGAAAAAAAAAATTGTGTAAAGTTAACGAATTGGGCTGTTCATTTAATGAGTGCATCGTTCATATAGAGCCGATAAATAATTCATTAACGTTATGTTAAAAGATTAATTAAACATAACAAAATTTTTGTGGGGCTATCTCAAAGACAAAGTTTACAAACAAGAACCAACAACACGTGAGAACATGATTGAGCGAATGAGAAATGCGTGTGCTGAAATTCAACCAAACACACTTCTCAGTTGTGTACAATCATTGGAAATGCGTATTAATAAGTGCATTGAAGTCGCAGGCTATCATTTTGAACACTTATTTTAAGCTAAAATTATTTTGTTCACCTGCCATTTACATTAATAAATTGTTTTGATGACGAATTTCGAGTATTTCCAATGAAAACGTGATGTTTTTTATTTCAAACGTATTGCAGAATCGAATGCGTGTGTTCTAAGAAGAATAAATTGAAAAAATTGAATTTCGTCGATTACAACGCCATCTATCATGAACCGAACAAAATATTTCATTCAAATCATACGTACTTTTAGTCGTAGAATCCGTATCTGCAATAAAAAATATGGCTTCCTATCTTAGTTTAAAAGTTACCCCGCCCCACCTACAAAGCGGGGGGTGGGGACTATTTTTTTGCACTAATGTATTTCCCCCGCGGTATGATTAAAATTTGATTATGGACATTTTTTCCGTAGAGTGGCTATTTTTCGAGATATTTGATCGTCTCAGTTTAAAAGAAACACCCGGTATAAACAATATTTAATTTCACCAATGCATATTGCATTTTGTTTAATTTGCAATTAATCTATCTTTATTTAGTAATTCATTTTTTAGATTTTTTTCGAGAAAAATCTTAAATATTAAATTGTTGACGTACGAGTCATAAATATGGAATAATTCAATCACAATCATTCAATAACATAATCTAAATTATTATTTAATATACTCCACGAAATAACTATAAGGGACAAAATGAAATTTCAAATTGTTTAATGAAACGCATTTTTTTCTTGATGTACAAATGCGTATTTATAATTCATATTTATGTAGTTAAATTTAAGCCATGAAATTATTTCCTACTCCCTTTTGTGCTTTAAACATGTCGAATCGTGTCTAATTTGTGCTATTCGTAAAGCGAAATAGGTATAAGGGACAAGTGATAAAAAATTAGTTAAATAAAATTTAATAGTTCAAAATTTAATTTTTTTTATTTTTTTACGTAAGTATTAAATATATTTAAGAATTTTAAAATATTTTTTTTACGAAAATGGAACATGTTATTAGGTAAAAAAAGTAACATGCCAAGAGGAACCAAATTAAGCGAAGAAGAACACATACAAGTATTAAGTTTTCGAGAATCCGGATGGACAATACGGGAAATAGGTGCTAGATTAAACCGTGGAATAAATGTAATTCAAAAATTTGTAACAAATCCGTCAGGTTATGTTACTATAAAAAGATTAAGTCTTAAACCCTTATTGAGCAAAAGAGATAAAAGGAAAATAAAACGCTTAGCCGTTATTAAAAAGACTTCTCCAGCTCAAATTCGGCCTAAATTAAATCTTCCTGTTTCTACAAGAAGGGTGCAACAAATTTTAAAGGAAAGTGAAAACATTAAATATGATAAACGGCTAGCGAAACCTAAGCTATTACAAAAGCACAAAATTGGGAGACTCAAATTTGCTGAAAAATACAAGTTTTGGGATTCAGAATGGCAATTTGTGTTGTTTAGTGATGAAAAAAAATTTAACTTAGATGGGCCGGATGGATGCCAAACGTACTGAAGAGATACTCGTTAAGATCGTGAATATAGGCACCGTAGAAATTTTCAAGGTAGTTCACTTATGGTATGGGCAGGGGCTGCATTTGGTCATCGTGGCAAGTCTCCAATATGTTTCATTTCTAATAAAATGACATCTAATGAATATGTCGAACTGCTCGACAATGTTCTTGTCAATTTTGGAGACGAGTTATATGGAAATGAATAGAAATTCCAACAAGACAATGCGCCTATACACAACACAATGCTAAGCATACTAAAAACTTCTTTTCATCAAGTAATATACCAGTTATCGAATGGCCGGCAATTAGCCCCGACTTAAACCCTATAGAAAATCTATGGAGTATACTCTCTCAAAAAGTGTATGCAGCTGGGCGACAATTCGATAGTATTTTAGAGCTCAAAGTTGCTATTCAAACAGAGTGGAAAAACATTGATTCAGCAACTTTATGCAACTTAACAAATTCCATGCCTTATAGGTTAAGTGAAGTAATCCGACTTAAGGGTGATCATATTAATTATTAATAGTTTATCATAATTTAAATAAATATAACTAACGGTCAATTTTAAGTTTGTCCCTTATAGTAATTTCGTATGAATTCTTTTTATATTATAATTTTAAAATGAAATTAATTTAAAAAAATGAAATTTGGTTTATATTTTCTGTTTATGTCACTAAGCTCATATTTAATAAAAACTATTTTCAAAAATTTCTTTTTCTGTTATTAATTTTTAGCTAATTTTAAGTTGTCCCTTATAGTTATTTCGTGGAGTGTATAACTTGCATTTCTTAGAACTACAGCTTTTTAATATAATTAAACTAACTGAAGGGAACACATCGTCAAAAGATGTATTAATGTTGTAAAAAGATCTTTGAATAAATTGCCATTATGAAGTTCTTAGCTACACAAGGTTTTTTCTTTTTCGAAAATTCGAATTTTGAAAATATTTTTAACAGTGCAATAATTCTGTTAAATAGTAAATTAAAAACAGTATGTATATACAAAAAAGCGCAAAATTTAAAAATTAAAAATATATGTTATCCTTTTCTAGTACAATACTGTTGTTATTCTTTATTAGCGACCAGCCAGCATATTTGTATATTAATTATTTTATCATATCGGCCGTATTATCCCCGTTTAATTTAGACGTGTCATAAGTTTTCAAGTATTTTGCAGGTAGGTGTTAAATCACATTTGATCGTTTTCATTTTGATGAGGCCAACAGTTTTAAAATGACCGATCAAATTTAATAACATCTCAAAAATATATTCGGTAAGAATTGGACGTCCATTTATAGGTATCGTCGATTTTACACGATCAAATTTATCAGTTTAGTACAATAAATAGTCCAGTAAATTTAGTAAATAGTCAATATTAAATTTGCAATGATTCAATTTATGCACGACCCGGTCGTAGTTGACAAATTTAACAAACTCTCATTTTTTTCATTCAATCCGCCAATCCACACTGGGTCTCATTTGAACCTGGTTTCTAGTATCATAATACCAGTCTCATCCACACACAGTTTCAAATGAATCCGGATTCTTCAATAAATGTATTTATGTGTAAGTCGAAAACCAATGCCTACTAGATATACCAATACCTACTAGATGTATTCAAGACGGCATTGGTCGAAACACAATATGAAACAAAAAAATACAAGTCAAAAATGTCCTTGAAAATTTTTTTTCAAAACCGGTTTTATAGGTAAAGGGGAAAAAACGAGGAATGAGACCGGACTCCTGAGACCTAGTGTGGATTAGCTGAATAGCATTAAATATGGTTCGTGTATTGCACTTGATCAATTTGATCGGCGTCATTTGATTCGATTTTATCAGAACATTATCAAAGTTTATTATTGAACACTTTGAAATTATTGAGAGACTCTTCAATTATTTCGGATAATTTATTACGATAGAATTGCAACCCAAATCCCATTAAATCGACAGTCGACGAAATAATATGTGCCTCATTTGAGCTTATGCGAAGTGGATTTTTGGAAATCGGTTTTAATCAGCTGCAATAGATAATTCTCAAAACCTGAAAAAAATTCATACATCTGTTATATGATCAATTCCCGGGGCATGCTGCAGCTATCGGGGGGGTCACAGGTGGTGGATAGTGGACGGCCTATCGATAGATAGGTTAGCGGTGAATTAAATAAGCCGCCCCCAACCGCAGCCCTGCTGGGAGGAGAGTCTCAGGAAACTGGGGAGTGGTTAACCTCAGTTTAATAAATTCTGAGTGCCTATGATACCCGGTATGGAATGGCGAACTGATGGCGCCATAAAACCATCAACTAATAACCACAGGCAAACTGAGCGTCACATATTCCGGGGTCTCCAGGTAGTGAGTGAGGGGCCCCTTTAAACGGGTTACCCCCTTGAATGGAATGGGTCCTATTGGTTTGGGATATCCATATGGATGGGTGAATGGTTGAGTGAAAGATGATTAGGGGCGGGGGTGCTGGGATGTGATGCTTGGTGAGCCAATGGGCTGGATTAAGGTGTTATGCGACCCGTGCTGATGATCAGCTAGGCTTGGGGCCCATTTAACAAAGCCCAGTCGTTAACGGAGCCCTCTGGATACCTGGCTACCTCCAGTTGTATTTAGCCTTACCTACGTATACGGACCTCTGCGCAGGTGGACCAGTATTTCTCCGACACTCGTGGGAATACTATGGATGATTTAAAAAATAAAAATAAGGGAGCCGGTACCCTTGAAAACCCGGAAACAATGAAGGAAGAAAGTGGCCCTTACCTTAAAGGTGGAGCTACCTCATCAGTGGCAGGGGTAAGTAGCACCATGGCACCAAAGCCAGGAGTCAGCGATACCAATGCCAAGCAAGAGAGCGGGGGATCGGGAAGGATCCCTCCTGCAAAGCGACGATACAGGGAGAAACGGTCGGCGCATAAAATTCTGGATAAACTGGCTGCAACCCCTGAGGGGCAGCTTACAGTAGAACAGAAGCAATCTGTGGCTTGGGCGAGGGAGATTGTCGGCCGCGACAGCTTGGATAGGGTCCTTGTGCCTAAAAGGCAGAGGTCCCAGGATGAGCTCGAAGTGGGCGACAGCAAACGAGCCAAGACCGTCACTGGAGCGATATCGGGAGATCCAAAGGAAAAACCGAAATTGTTCAGTGAAATAGTAAAGGATAACGTACTGGTGCTAGCGGTAATTGACAGAAGTCAAGAAGATGGGAGCATCACGGCAGGAAAGTGGAGGGAAGTGTATAATGCACTAAACTCCATTTTCATCAAGGTCCTGAGAGAAAATCCAGGACCCCCTCCGTTCTGTAGAGATGCGGGATGGCATCAAGAGCGCGTAAAGTTAACCACGTGCTCGGATCAAAGATCGGTGGATCTTTATAAAAAGGCAATAGCCGAAGTAGGTGAGGTATGGGAAGGCGCGAGGCTTGAGGCAGTTGGAAAGGAAGAAATTCCGAGTAGACCAAGGGCCCGCGTCTGGTTACCAACCAAACCAGAAAAGCCAGAAGAGATCCTTGAGATTATTCAGGCAAGTAATCCAAATCTTCCAACGAAAGATTGGAAGATTGTCAAACAGGAGGAGGCTAAAGGGGCTTCAGAATGGCAATCATGCTGCTCAATAAGGAGTCCCTTACTCCCCTGGCAGAGACAAAGGGGGTGATCAGCTTCGGTTTCGGATCGATCACTCTCAACGTTTTTAAAAAAGATGAGGTAGGCATGCGCTCGGAGGACGGGCCGGAGGTGGACGTCGGACGGACCCAGCGGCAGACAGTCGAGCAAGCGCATGGGGTTATAACAGACGATGACGTGGTGCTGCTATTGGAGAGAGGCGGCCTTCTCTCGCTTGGATCCGATGGGGACACCCTGTCGGAATCTGAACGAAGAGAGGCTGGGGATTCTCAAGGCAGCGAAGCATTAATTATGGGGGGCGACACGGCGGATACTAGCGGCCCCCCGGAGGAACGTAGCATTATGCATGGTGATTAATATTGTGCAAATTAATCTTCACCATACGAAGGCTGCTTCGGCGGCTCTCGTTCTCAGACTGACTAGATCAGGAGAGGAGCTAGTGTTAATCCAGGAACCTTGGATTAACAAAAACAGGATCTGTGGCCTTACGGTGAAAGGGTATACAACTTTGTACTCAAGTAACTCTGAGAAGATAAGATCTTGCATTTTAGTGAAATATACTTTAAAAAAATTTCTACTTTCTCAATACAGTAGTGGTGACGTTACTGCGATCAGTATGGAGGTTGGCAGAGACAAGTTTTGGCTGGTCTCTGCGTATATGGATCGGGAGAAGGAGATCCCGCCGGATAACCTGGTGGACCTGATCCGAGAAGCAAGGAGAAATAGGATTGGTGTGATACTCGGATGTGATGCAAACGCGCATCACACAATTTGGGGGAGCACTGATATTAATGAGAGGGGTGAGTTATTTTTTGATTACTTATTAAATACTAACCTTTCAGTCTGCAATGTTGGGCAGGAACCGACATTTATCATTAGTAATCGGCAGGAGGTTCTAGATGTGACCCTCGCCTCGGATACTATTTTTCAGTTGATTAGGGGATGGAGAGTGGCGAAGGAGCACTCATTCTCTGATCATCAATATATAACTTATAACCTTAACATACACCCGGGTACCCAGAAGCCGTTCAGGAATCCTAGAAGGACAAACTGGGAGAAATATGGGGAGGTGTTGGAGGAACTATTGCCGGAGGTCCCCGGACTTCCGGAGACAGTGGAAGAATTGAATTGCATTGTGGATGTTGTCACAAAAGCCTACAATCTTTCCTTTAATGCTTCTTGCCCCCTGATAAAGCCAAGGGGCAGGCAGAAACCGACATGGTGGTCCATGGAGTTGGAGACCTTTCGGAAGGCGTGTAGGACAGCCTTTAATAAGGCAAAGAACACGAGGCATGTACGGGACTGGGACTCCTATAAGGAGGACCTAAGAAAGTACAAAAAAGAATTGAGGAAGGCACAGAGGGGATCTTGGAGACTCTTCTGTGGTAGAATGGAAGAAGTCTCTGAGACTTCCAGCCTTAGGAAGATTCTATCTACTAACCCAACTAGTCCTAGTTACTTAATTAGACCAGACGGGTCATGGGCAGCTTCAAGTGCGGAATCGTTGGAGCTTCTCATCGATACCCACTTTCCGGGAAGCTTTGATGACTCGATGGAGCCTGGAGCTCATCGAGGAACACCTCCAATAGATATGGAGGGCATATTGGATAGAGAGCGGATCAGGTGGGCGCTGCAGGGTTTTAAGCCTTATAAATCGGCGGACCCGGATCGGATTATACCAGCAGAGATTCAAAAGAACTCGGCAGCCATCCTCCCCTGGCTAGAGGTTATCTTCAGGGGATGTCTGAAACTAGTCTATATTCCTAGAAATTGGACAGAGGTCAAAGTAGTCTTTATCCCGAAATCGGGAAAGAGCTCACATGCTCATCCAAAGGACTTGAGGCCTATAACTCTATCATCCTTTCTGCTGAAAACCCTGGAAAGGTTGATAGATGTGTTTATTCGATCAAGAATTGAACCCAGGAATTGGGCAATGTCGCAGCATGCGTACTGTAAGGGAAAGTCGGTGGACACAGCTCTGCACGATCTAGTACGCACAATTGAGAAATCAATTTACTTGCAAGAATTTTGCATGGTAGCATTTCTCGATATTGAGGGTGCTTTTAATAATGTAAAAACGGAGGCGATCATGGAAGGATTGTCTTTTTTGAAGGTGGACTGCTCTATAAGTAGGTTAATAAATCAGATGCTGGTAAGCAGGACTATTACCTCGGAGCTGGGAGAGTCCAAGATTAGAAGACGGGTTATTAGAGGAACCCCACAAGGAGGTGTAATGTCCCCCATTCTCTGGAGTGCAGTGATTAATGGATTACTGCTGGAACTAGAGAGAGAGGGGATAGGGGTTGTAGCATATGCTGATGATGTAGCGATAGCTGTCTCAGGCAAATATCTAGATACGATTAGGGATGTTATGCAGAATGCACTCCTGATCATTACGAAATGGGCCAGCAAGTGTGGATTGGGGATTAACCCTTCCAAAACAGAGCTGGTACTATTTACTAGGAAATATAAAATTCCGGTGGTTAGCCCTCCTATCATAAACGGCAGCGGACTAGTTTTTGCTGACCGAGCGAGATTTCTGGGCATAATCTTTGATAGTAAGCTCAGCTGGAAGCCTAACACTTTGGAAAGGGTGAATAAGGCTATTGTAGCCTTATACTCGTGTAGGAAGGCTATAGGTAAGAAATGGGGCTTGAAACCGGAGCTGGTATACTGGCTCTATACCGCCGTGGTAAGACCTGTGCTAATGTACGGGGTGGGCATTTGGTGGCCAGCTCTAGATAAGGTAACATATAGAGGTATGATAGAGAAGGTACATAGAACGGCCTGTATGCTTATAAGCGGGGCGCTTAGGACAACACCTACACGCGCTTTAGAGGTTATGTTCCACCTTATTCCAATCGACCTTTATGGTAAACAGATGGCAGCCAACGTGGCTACGAGACTCTTGGCTGTCTCTCAGTGGAAGTGTCTTCAGGTGGGACACTCGACGATAGATAGGTAGATTCGCTGGCGAAGAACTGGCGAATCTGAATTATATTACACCAACTTTGTGCTTCGATAAGGGTTTCCGTACCATCTTTCCCTCAAGGGAATCCTGGAGAAACGGATCAATCTTGGAAAACGAGGCAATGCAATTTTTCACGGACGGCTCGAGGCTAGACGATAAGGTAGGAGCCGGAGTCTTCTGTGATAAACTTAATGTTAATATTTCTGTTCGTCTCCCTGACTACTGCAGCGTGTACCAGGCTGAAGTGGTGGCGATCGGGGAAGTCATGACATGGTTGAAGCATAATGTGGTATTCGGGAGGGATATCGTAATTTATGTGGACAGTCAGGCAGCGATCAAGTCACTTGGGGCAGTTTGTCTGAAGTCGCGGGTGGCGCTGGATTGCCGATCATCTCTTAACGAGATGAGCGAGTATTTCAGCATCCAGATAATCTGGGTCCCGGGTCACTCGGACGTCACGGGGAACTGCAGGGCGGACGAACTAGCTAGGTACGGTACGACTCTCCAGATGCAGCCGGAAATGGTAGGTCCGGGGAGGCCTATGGCAGTGCTAAAATGGGCGCTCAGTAAAAAGGCAATCGCCTTGACAAATGAGAGGTGGATCAACACTCTCACGTGCAGGGTAGCAAAGCAGGTTTGGCCAAAACTGGACTTGCGGCGCTCCAAGGTACTAATATCCCTGGGAAGACAAGAAATAGGATGGGTCGTAGGGATAATGACAGGTCACTGTCTTTTTGGGGAGCATGCGAGAAGGCTGGGGATACAGACGAATGACTTTTGTAGAAGTTGCATGGACGAAGAGGAGGAGGAGACTTTGGAACACTTCCTATGCTCATGTCCGGCGTTATCATACAGAAGGAATAAGTATTTGGGTGTGTACGGTATGGACAGCCTTTCGGAACTCGCGGACTGTGGAGTGCGAGATTTATTACGCTATATAAATAGCTCTGGTTGGTTTCAATGGGAGTAATGGGGAGATGGGATCCTGTGGTATAACAACGGGCCACTGCTGGCCTAAGTGTGCGATAGCAGCCACTTCAACCTAACCTAACCGATATGATCAATTTTCATATTTTCGTCTCGCTGTACTACATTTAAAATCACCCGCAGAAGCAGTGTTAAGCTCAAGTTTAGCCTGTCTTGCAAATCGATCGTCCCATTTGTAATATAACTTCTAATATGCGGAAATATGGTTAAATTCCATGACACATCACGTAATTCAATACTTGATTTCTTGATATCGGAGTATTATTTTGAATTTAATAATTTTTGTGGGTCCCCATCTTAAATGACCTAATCCAAATAGAACTGTCGCAAATCAACATCATTGCAGCTTAAAAAAATTTAAAAAATAGTAAATTAGTAAATAGTCAAATATTAAATTTGAAATGATTCAATTTATGTACTTCCCGGTTGTAGTTAGTCGACAAATTCAACAAACTCTCGTTATTTCCATTCATTACCGTTAAATATGGTTTGTATTGCAACTTGATCAATTTGGCCGGCGTCATTTCATTCGATTTTATCAAAACATTGACAAAGTTACAATTATTATTGAACACTTTGAAATTATTGAGAGACTCTTCAATAATCATCACATTTTCCTAATATTTTTAAAACTACACCCTAAGCGTAATGGTGAAATATCGCGAGCGATGCTTAATCGTTGTGTCGAAATAAATTTCAATCGTAAAAATTATACCGAAAATAATTTACGTGAACTCATCTACCACGTCGGGATACATGAATTGTTTTTAATCAACACAATTATTTTGATTCAGTTAAATATAAAGTCGAACTTTGGAGTATCGCACAAATTAAAATTTTCATTCCTCGTATTACACAACTTAAAGCTGTGTAATTCAATTGAAAATTCACTTCGCATAAGATAAGCTCAAGTGAGGCATGTTATTTCATCGACCGTGGATTTACTGGGATTTCAGAAATCAGGGATTTCTTTTCAGAAATTAGCATCTTTCCATTGGGCTCGAGGACCGAATTGAGCCGATCCAATATCGAAGATGAACATAAATTTACATGTTCCAAACATAAAATCTCACCATTTTTGAGTGCCACTTTGGAATCGATCCAGTCAAATCGGCCGCCCGTATTAAGAGAATTTGTCCTCTCTGTTATTCTAAAAAGAGTATTAAACTGCTTTTTGAATTTGTGACTCTGTAGGAGAAAAACAAAATAAATCAAATAATAATTTTAAAAAAATTTCAATTACGTCTTTCTCCAAATCTCCAATGCCAAGTATGACATTTGTTGATGTAAAATGTCAAAAAGTTAACCATAAAACTTTTCTATTTTGCACACTGTCAAAATGTTAGTGAAAAATTAGTGACATCTGAAGTTTACCACAAAAATTACATATTTCGGTTACTATTTTCTGTTCGAGTGAGTTTTAAAAATTAATAATCCGTTTGATTTATGATTTGGTTTACCCCGGATTTATACAAATAAATAAATAAATATGTGCAATATTTTATTGAAATCACAAAAAAATGTTTTGTGAATTAATTAATTTTTAATTGACGAATGGTACCTTTTACTTGAGCCAATTTTCGTGTTTTTATTTGAGCTGATGAATTCTTTTTGGTAAACTCATTTCCATCGTTAGAGATAGGAATATCATTATTCAAATTTATTTGATTTAAATCACCAAATGCCTGTTTCGATAGTGTTGCAATTTTTTCAATGTCGGCCCGACCTTCCCTATTTTTCATCTTCAAATCAATAATGGCCGAATAGGTTGGCATGAAGCAATGCAATGTACAGGTGGTTTATACGAAAGCGGATATATAGCTGTACGTCCTCGATTTGGCTTACTGCGTAAAAGTAGAACGGTAAAAATTAACTGCGAAAGAGTTGGGAGGGCCTTGAGCCCCAGAAAAGAGTAGAGATATAAAATTAAAAAATTTAAAAAAAATAATGGCCGGATCGAATTTATGCTCTGTATTTCCATCGTTGCTTTCACGTTTGGCACTAGCATCGGAATCATATGAATTTGCTACGCCACCATCTATTTTTAAATCCAGATGATTATAATTATGTTTAACATTTTTTTAGCGTATTTCTTATGAAATAGATTGATTGGCATGGTCGTTAAACTTGTTATTAGTATACGAATTTGATGAGCCTCAATTTTTGTCATCTACATAAAAATTGATAAGCATTTTTAGTTTTTTGGATAGTGCTGCAACCGATACATCACTACCTTTGGCAAAACCGAGCCCATTTAAGCTATTGAATGATGAAATAAGTTCATCAAAATTGAATTCTTCATCAGTGACAACATAAACAATCTGCTCCTCAGTGTCAAACGAAAAATTACGACGATTTCGTTATGAGTTCGACAAAGATAATGAATTCTGGATAGCAACAACAACTTCTGGTTCTTTTGAATCCAGTCTTTTGAATCCAGTTACCAGAACCATACTCAAAACTTATTTTCGTCATTTTTTTTAATGAGTGGTTTTGCTTAACGCTGCAATAAAATTTATTAAATTAGAGAAAATTCGGAGCCATACAAAATTAAAACTCCAAACATTTTGTTTGGTATCTAAAATTAAAATAACTTACCGTTCTTCTAATTCATCAAAATCCTCTTTTTCCCTCTTTCAATTTTTGATTACCGCCATCTGATTTCAAACATGGAAACTACACGTCCATTTTGTTTTTTTTTTTTAATATATTTAATTAGTCGAGTTTATAAGTAGGTGTCACTAATGGATTATTATACAAAAAAACTTGAACGAATGGTATGACGTCATGACATAAAGATGTGTTTGTAAATAAAGGGTTTTTAGTAAAACATTAATTAAATATCCATAAACAAGATTTTATTAATTGATTTTCAAATCATATAATTATCAATTATTCTTCTTGAAAACGTAGAAAATCAAAATTCATTTTTGTAAAATGTTTCATTTAAGAAAAACGAAATTAAAAAAACATCGCTTTTCATATTATGATTTGTATGAAAAACCCATTTTTTTTTGTCTTTCTATCCCCCTTATTTTAAGTTCGAATTTTAACCTGACTGCTTGTATATCTGGGAACGCTTTGTGCCAATACACTTAGAAATTTATATTTAATGTTATCCCTATAAAACTGGTTGTTGTCTGAATAAAAGCTTTCTTCAATTATAAAAATGAAAGACTCTAATGGAGCTTTATGGAGTGCTTTTGTACTGATTAGGCTACTAATATAAATGTCGAGTTCTTGTGTGGATGGCAATAGAACCATGAAAGAATTTTCAGAATCCTTTATTTATAGCTATTTGATAACTCTCTTAGCGGTTTTCAATAACCTTTTTTTAGTGGATTAATTAATCACGTGCAATAACAATAAAATGATGCACGCTTGGGTATCTGAAATAAAAATCATAATACTCAGTTATTATGTGGTTTAAAATAATTTTCTAAATTTGCTTGTATCTGGCGTAGTATATTTCTACATTTTAAATTCTTGCAGTATGTGTTTTGCAATCTGCTCTACAATTTTTGCTCTAAGATAGAAAGAACGACATTGCAAAAACGATCAAATTCCAGGTAAATATTTTTCACAGCGGGCTGAATATGTTGAAAGTCCATGTCTATCAAACGTGGTCCGAAAGCTTGTATGTATACTAGCAGAGCCTTCTAGAGTATAGAGCCATAATCATTATGACGTATTTTTTTTAAGCTTTTTTAGTGGTATAACTTTTCACTGATTTCCATAGGAATCCATAGAAAAAATAGTGTTTTTTAGCTTCAAGTTTTTCAATGAAAAAAGTAAAAATGTTACAAAATTTTTATACAAAAGTGTTCTACATATCTTTAGCAGCAATGTACAGGAAGGGTATATGGGTATTAAGTAAATATTAATTGCAGAAATATTATAATTAAATTATTTCTAAAATATATTTTTCGAACTTTCATTTTGAAAAATACATCAAAGTTGGCTCTGACGAATTAAAATAATACTTGCTACATTTATCTTTAGTTTTACTAGTGTACGTTAGATGTCTCAGATTTATACAGAAAAATACGAAAAAAAATTATTTAATCACAAAATTATGACACGTTCTTCATATTTTGAGAATTTCTTTAGCTTTTCCTACTCTTTTTGAACTTGAAATTTCCCCAGGTCGCAATTTTTCGTACGATTTTTCAAATGCCATCACTGCCATCTATGTAATGTATATTGACTTAATGCACACGATTTGTAGTAAACTTTTCTTTTTAATTTGACCAGAATGCTGTTGTTATGAACTTTTCTTTATATTTTCGTTTAAATAAATCAATTATTACAAGAAAATGAAAACGATTTACTTAAACGACATTTATATATGTTGAAATTCAAACATTTATGAAAATATTTCAGAAATCATAATTAAGAATTTGTAACGTTTTCATTAACAAATTTGTCTTAGGGAAAAAAGTGATTTCCCATATGTTTTATGTGTTTTACTATGGAAATTTTGGTTTTTTCCTCGTTTCTAATTCCCTTATAAAAGCTTCGTTTTTTAGATTATGGCTTGTATAATCAAGGTTGCTTTGATACTAGCCATTCTCTCATCATTATGAACTGAATATTAGTGGCTTTATTTGAACTCATCTATTTGGAGCGATATTCAATAGTGGATTCCCATTTTCAAAGTATTCCTTCTAAATCGTTGTCATTTCTGTTGTATTTCAGCTCCTCGCATAATTGACGTTCATCGTTATTTATAGAGTTTAATACTGAAATTAAATTTTATTATTTTTCATTATTGATCTCACCATCAATATTATCGTTTAATTGGTCAGGTTCCATATTTTTGAATCTTTGTGGATTCGGTAAGAGCGCCCTTAGTTTTGATAGTCGAGAATTGTATCTATCATATAGCTTACCTTTGCCTTTCATTTTTTCCCACGTTGGAAATATACTGCCTGTATTTAGAAATATGTCATTATATTTCCATATTTACCTCAGTTTCATTTACAAAGTGGTCTTCTATTTGATTTGCCATTGCTCCACACTCATTTACGCCCATTGCAATTTAATGATTGATGTATAATGTAAGAATCTCATCAATTAAAATTGACCTGTTATTAATCCGTTAAATTTAAATTTTTTTCTGCTAAAGCTAATATCACTTTACCATGAGGCGCTGCTCCAGTATTATATTTAATAAACATCTATCCAAATACATTTTATGATTACATATTCAATTCTGTAATAAATTTATAAAACACTTACGTTTTCGGTATGACAGAAAACTTTATTAATGTCAGCACCTGAAGGTAAGTATAATTTTGTAACTGAAATTTCTGTTTTTTTGAAAGTGTTGTCACTAGTCTCGCCTTTCCTTGGTAAAACTTGTAAACTCTAAGATTAATAAACAAATTTGCATTAATCCTTTTTTATACAAAACTATATAATTTATTACTTGTAAGTGTTGAAATTCATTTAAATGATGTACAAATTTGATGCGTGCACCTAATAGTTGGTTCCAAGAAGTTCGTCTGTATCAGGTTTGTTCATATAGCTTAACGCCTCAAGATCAATTTCATTTTCAGCATTTTAAACAAATTATTAATAAACTAAAATGTTTTCTACTAAATAAGATTATTGTTATCACCCACCTTGCAATATTATATATATACATAGATGTGGTAATCTCCAGGAGTTCAATAAGTCTAAAATTTCATTACTGTTAAGAATTTGTTCAACAGACTGTTGGATTGGGGCGATACAACTGTTAGGGATACTTCCTATATTCGGTGAACCAATGTTATTTGAATTTTCGTCCATATTATAACTCTGGATCAAAGAATTTGACGTATTTTGTTGTACACAATATCACCTCATATTTGTATGCTTTGCAGAACTTAAAGATTGTAATCGTATCTATTTCGCAATAACTCTGGTTTAACCCTTAGTGGCCACTAGGGGTGAATATGTACTCCAGGTCAAATCACCTTAGTTTAAGTTATCAAAAACTCCGAAAATTATACTTGTCGCGCCATGTATAGGTTGTCGAGGATGTAGTAGGTTACTTGCATGGTACATAGATGGAAGAAAAATGTATTAGTAGCGCTATAAACGATGAATTTCGGAAGAAGTAATGATTTTTCAAGAGTAATGATTTTTTTCTGAAAAACGTCATTTTTCCTGACTTTGCGCATATATAATTTTTTTTTTGTTAAATTATCTTGATATTGGCTCTTGTAAACCATATTAGAAATTGAAGAACATGTTTCAGAATGTCCATAAATTTTTTGGAGTCTCAATATTTTAAATTTGTCATTTTAGATCGATTTTATCGACTGGGGTGAAAAATCACCCCAGTGTGGCCGCTATGTTACGGAAGCGAAGTGTGGCCGCTAAGGGTTAAAACTTAATGATTTCTTTAAATTTAAATTTTTGAATGGGTCCTACCAAAGCAACCTTGATTATACAAGCCATAATCTAAAAAACGAAGCTTTTATAAAGGAATTAGAAACGAGGAAAAAACCAAAATTTTCATAGTAAAACACATAAAACATATGGGAAATCACTTTTTTTCCGAAGACAAATTTGTAAATGAAAACGTTGCAAATTCTTAATTATGATTTCTGAAATATTTTCATAAATGTTTGAATTTCAACATATATAAATCTCGTTTAAGTAAATCGTTTTCATTTTCTTGTAATAATTGGTTTATTTAAACCAAAATATAAAAAAAAGTTCATAACAACAGCATTCTGGTCAAATTAACAAGAAAAGCTTACTACAAATCGTGTGCATCAAGCCAATATACATAGATGGCAGTGGGCAGTAAACATTTTGAAAAACCGTACCAAAAATCGCCACTTGGGGAAATTTAAGTTCAAAAATTGTAGGAAAAGCAAAACAAATTCTCAAAATATTAAGAACGTGCCATAATTTTGTGATTAAACAATCTTTTTCGTATTTTTCTGTATAAATCTGAGACATCTAACGTACACTAGTAAAACTAAAGATAAATGTAGCAAGTATTATTTTAATTCGTCAGAGCCAACTTTGATGTATTTTTCAAAATGAAAGTTCGAAAAATATATTTTAGAAATAATTTAATTTTAATATTTCTGCAATTAATATTTACTTAATACCAATAAACCCTTCCTGAATATTGTTGCTAAAGATATGTAGAACACTTTTGTATACAAATTTTGTAACATTTTTGCTTTTTTCAATGAAAAACTTGAAGCTAAAAACACCATTTTTACTATGGATTCCTATGGAAATTAGTGAAAAGTTATACCACTAAAAAAGCTTCAAAAAAATACGTCATAATGATTATGGCTCTATACTCTAGAAGGCTCTGGTCCTACACAAACGACAAAAAAAATTTGAGTTTAACAATTCATACAACCCGCACATAAAATGTTAGCTGAAAGATTATCGTGGCTTAAAGAGAAGATTGAGTCCTTTATGTTGATTAAAGTCCCTTTATGTTCAAAGGTAATTCCTTCTGTTTCAAGTGTTTTAATATCATTTATAATGGGTTCTATAATGAGGTCGTAACCTACAATTTATACACTTAGCTGGCACATCTCTCCCTATTGTACATGCCTGGATAATATGTTTACCTAAGCGTTTTACACATCTCGGATCCCAGTTGCAATATCTTTGGGTGTAATTAAATCCCTGACATTTCTTGCATTGTGGTATGCGTGTAGTGGTTCTCCTTATTGGTTCAATTTTTACCTTCATGTGAAGAATTCCTTGTATACCATAAATGTTTTGAACGTTCTCTTTGTTATGAAATACCAGAATAAAAAGAGGGAGTTCCCTTTTACTGAAAGATTGGTTTCCTTCCTGGTTTTCTGTTCTCTCATTTTTAAAAAACTTTTCGTCCATTATTTCTTTGCTTGAGCAAGTGTGATACAAACTGTAACAACTTTCGAACAAAATCATGGGTTTGATTTTTCGTCGAAAGCCATCACAGACTCTCAAGTGGTTATCCAGACAGCATAATTTTAACCGGCTAGGTTTCAGTGGATTGGGGGGGTTATTTCTGGACCACAGGAGAGCTTGAAAATGCTGTTGTTAAAAATGATAAAAAAAAACATCACTATAAGAAGCGTCAGCATTACCGTTTCACCACCAATATAACTCAAAAAAAAATTTATTCACTCATGAGAAAAAAAAATCACTGAATTTAAAAAAAATTAAGCAAAAGCATTTATTTCGATAAAAAAATTAAAAATGAATGAAAATGATTAAATAAAATTTAATTTTATGTAAAAGAAAAAAAAATGAAACTAAATTAAATTGCATTGATTAATATTATGATTGATATTAACTTGATTAATATTATTATCATTAATCAAATTAACGAATTAACTTAAAATTTAATTAGAAAACAAATTAAAGAAACCCATCACCAAAACTAAGAAACTAATTAGCTAATTCTTAATTAAATATTAAATATATATATAAAAGAAAAATTCTTAATATTATTTATACCGTTGCGGTTCCGATTGGAAGTGGTTTTTGTTTGCTCGAAGAACGCTGCGCAGAACGATGATTGTAATTTTTATTTTAAGTTTTAATTTATCAAATTATTTATTATTATTATTAAATCGAAAAAAAACTTATTATTATTATATATTATATTTATAACTTTATTATTTTTATTTATTATATGTACACATATCAGTTGAGTTATATTTTCACTATCACGATCTTGAGTCAAGTTTATCGGTTTTTTTTTGATTCACTGTACTGGGGTTTGTTTGTGTGTTCTTTTTATTTTTATTTTTAAGTGAACACAATCCAATATTGGACAACCACCATTACCATTTTATGTACATTTTGTTTATCATTTTTGTAGTCCATAAACTATATTATTTTATTATTATTATATTTAAGTTTAATATTATATAATTATTATAAAATTATTAATTACTTATTATTATAGATTTTGTTTATTGATTACAATTTTTTTGTAATGAAACATGAGTCCATTTTTTTATCTTATTATTTATTATCTTCTATTTTTTTATATTTTTTTTATTATCTATAGGTCATCACTGGACCAAATCAAATTTCCAACTCCCCTTTCATCTCTCAATTTTGCCAAAATTTTAAATTTTTTTTTATTTATTTACAATGGTAATCCTAATTATTATGTGGCAATTATATAATTTAAATTCGGGTAACTTAATTTAAATTACAGTCTGTGACATAATATTTTCAAATTTAACTTAATTTTTTTTTTCTTGTGATCGCCACAAATCGTGGGGCAGACCCAGCACCCTTGAGATGGTCTCAAGCCGGGCATATGGATCTACATAATTATATAAAAAAAATTAAATAATTCAAAACAAAGAGGAATTTTTTTTTCTTCATGCATACATACATATACATACAATTTACGCCCTAATATAAGAAACCGACTTGCCTAATTTATATGACAAAATGAATTATGCATAAGATTGAAATTACCTAAGGTCTTTAGCATGATATATACCTAAATTTTTACCATTCATTCCAATAAGTTCATATGATACATTGCCAATTTTTCTAATTACGGTTGCTTTGACAAACTTTGGTGCTAGTTTTGCACAAAAATTGCTTCCAGCATTGCTTTGGACAAAGTTTTTCACGAATACTTGCTGTCCGGGTAAAAACGTTCGATTTTTACTACGAAGATTGTAATTCGTAACATTGCGATCATAGGCAGTTTTCAGATGGGATAAAACCAGTTCCTGCGCATTTGATAAACGAGCAATATTATCTTCTGCCATAAAATGACGATCACTTAACAGCTGAAAATCTTTCATTATCCGATAAGATGAACCGTGGCATACCATATGTTGCCCAAACGTTAAAAAATACGGCGAAAATCCGGTTGATGAATGTACTACATTCCTTAATGCCATACCAATCTCGTCTAAATGCATATCCCAATGCTTATGATTATCTCCAATGTAGGCGCGGATGGCCGAAATTATGGTACGATTCACCCTCTCCGACGCATTTGATTGAGGGGAATATTTTGGGGTAAATTGATGTGTAACGCCATACAATTTCAGAAAATCGGATACTAAATTTGATTGAAATTGTTTGCCGTTGTCAGATATTAGGTACTCAGGGATGCCGAATATTGGAAAAACCCTTTTCTTTAAAAATGTCACTACGTCCTTGGCGGTAGCATTTCTTAATGGTTCAAATAATACATATTTAGTGTATTGGTCTAGAAACATTAAAAGATAAGTGTTCCCATTTGTACTCCGCGGATACGGTCCAAGAAAATCTATAAACACCCTTTGGAATGGCCGGTGTACTTCCCGATAACTTCCCATTTCAGGTTGTGTGATATAATTGGTTGGTTTAATTTCCTTGCACGTGTCGCAGCATTGTATGTAATTTCGCACGTCACGTGTCATTGAATGCCAATAAAATTGTCGCTGTAACACCTCAAGGGTTTTTATAAATCCATGATGGGCGCTGGTTGGTGCACTGTGTGCTTGGCGTATTAAATTTAATACGAGCGGTTCTGGAATCACCAGTCTCCATAGTGAAAGGTCCAATAATTCGTCTTGACAACCATTAAGCAGGATATATAACTTGCCATCAACTTCTTTGTAATTCGTTTTTATGTTTGGGTTATCTCTCAATGCCTTTACTCTGCCAACGTAAGCATCTTCGTTGAATGCTTCATCATCCAGGTCCACATGCAGAGGAGGTAAACTTGCACCCCCATCATCGATCATACCAGTTTTGTTAATAGCCTCGAGATGGATTCTGGAAAGAGCGTCAGGAACAACGTTGAGGGTCCCCTTACGGTACTCTATATTAAAATT
Organism: Tipula helvola; assembly: GCA_963556165.1. Classification (NCBI taxonomy): domain Eukaryota; kingdom Metazoa; phylum Arthropoda; class Insecta; order Diptera; family Tipulidae; genus Tipula; species Tipula helvola. Next base: position 112,369,474 of record OY744482.1, read on the forward strand.
GAAGCCCTGGAGCTTTAAGCTCCACCTCGCCAGCCGTCCTGACAAGTCTCTTTGGTCCATAAGCCATCGGAGGCTTGAATGGTCGGTGATTATCGTAAAACAATACCCCTCTACATATGGCCTAAACTTCTTTACGCTCATTACCGCTGATAAGCACTCCAGCTCGGTAACGCTATACTTACGTTGAGCAGAGTTTAATTTATGCGAATAATACGCAATTGGGTATTCCGTACCATCATCGTCACGCTGAAACAACACACTTCCAATACCACAAGCGCTCGCATCACACTGGATGTAAAAATGTCTGGAAAAATCTGCATTTCGAAGAACCGGTGCTGTTGTTAGGGCCGTTTTTAGATTTTCAAACGCCTGTTGAGCTTCATCATTCCAGTTTAACTTTTGATTTCGTTTGAGAAGATCGGTGAGAGGAGAACATATCGATGCGAAATTGGATATAAAACGGTGATACCACCCTGCAATTCCAAGAAAACGTCGTAACTGTCGGGTGGTTTTGGGAGTTGGATAGTCCGTTACAGAGGTCACTTTTTCGGGATCCATTCGAATGACACCATTTCCAATTACATGACCGAGGTATTTCGTTTCCTTTAAAACAAACCGACTTTTCTCAACATTTATTGTCAAGTTGGCGGACTTCAACAATTTGGCAACTTCCATCAAAAGAGAGAAATGCTCGTCTAAATCCGCTGAAACAATCAGTAGGTCGTCCAAGTAAACGAACACCCGGTCATGCAAATGGTATGGTATCACACGGTGCATCAATCTGCACATTGTTTGTGGGGCATTGCACAGCCCGAATGGCATTACAGTGAACTGGTACAAAGGGCGGCCCGAAACAGTGAATGCGGTTTTATCTCGCGATTGCAAATCCAACGGTATTTGCCAAAAGGCATCCTTTAAGTCTATCGACGAGATGAACTTAGTATGGTCCAACCTGCTAAGTAATCCCGCGATTAACGGTAAAGGATAAGCATCTTTAACGGTAACCGCATTCACCTTTCGGGCATCAAGACATAATCTCACCTTGCCAGTATTCTTTCGAACAAGGGTCACAGGTGAGGACCATGCACTTTGACATTCCTCTATAACCCCCAACTGTAACATCCTATCCAACTCCTTGTCTATTTCTAACTGAATTGCCGGTGACACCTGGTAGTATCTTTGCTTAATAGGCACCGCAGTTTTGACATCAATAGTGTGAGAAACAAGGTTCGTTTTCCCTAGCCCATTTTTGGTGGAGCAAGGGAACATTTCAATAATTTTTCCCAATTGATGTTCATGTTCAGGCGACAGCTCGTGACGATCACTTGGAAAAACAGACGGTTCCTGCACGTCCAGCGTATTTATTTTTGGAATGATCCCAAATAAGTCCCAGAAATCTATTCCAAGATATAAGGGTTGTACAAGGCCTGGAGCTATATGAAAGCGAAGTCGTTTTACTGTGCCTTGATATGAAACAGGTAACACTACATGTCCAATTACTGCTTGCTTTTCGCCGCTGGCTGTATGCAAAAATGATGGTAGACTATGAACTTTTAAATTGTTTTTGGCTACAAATTGTTCGGAACCAGCTCCCAGAACGCTGACGTTCGCCCCGCTGTCTAATAGACCAGTAAACGGAGTACCATTGATTATTACGCTGGCATAAGGCCGCTTGTCTTCTATAAAATTAAAATGAGATTCAGAGATCATTTTCTTAATTTGTTTTCTTAACATCCAATATCGAATGGTTCGGCCTGAGTTTGATCTAATTTTTGCTTGTCTTGATTTGGTTTGCGTTGATTGGTTGCACTTATCTTTTGGCGAAATGCCTAATTGATCTAACGAAGTTTGCGAATGAACATGTAAGTTGTTGTCGATCATAGGTGGGTTATGAATATGGTTATACGTATGAATATTTGAATTGACTAAATCTGCCTGCGATAAAGCTCGGGGCACGTATTTGAGGCTACTTCCTCCGTTGTTTTCCTGGTATTGTGTGTTTCTTGGGAAAAATGAACCCCAGGTTTCTTCACTTCCCTCGGTTGGTTTTCCGCATTTGTCGTATTACAATTGCGACAGTTTGGTTTCAACACATTGGGTGCACCGCATCCATAGCAATAAGCTCCCAGCCCAAGACGTGAATCAGCCCTAGTGGAACGAGGGTCATAACCTTGTCGTGCTGGCGAATTTGATGGTAACTTTGGCGGAGGTGAACTATATCTTGTGAACGCTGATTGACGAACCCCTTGATCACCTAATACAGCATTAACATCAAAAGAAGGATATACTTGTTCGTTGACATATCCGTAATAAGGATTATTATGATTTGCTGACTCTGGAATTGCCGAACCGAAATTTTGAGGAAGGTGGTACCCCGTGAAACCAATCGCAGGAACGGTTGTAGTGGACAACTCATGGACATATTTGCGATGCACATCATGGTGTTGGTTTACCCGTTTCCATGTGTCTTCAATATCGATACATTGATTAACCAACTCCGGAACCGATAATATTCTCCGTCCGGCTAATTTCAGTTGCAAATCAGAGCTCATGTTTTGACGCAGTATAAAAAATATTTCCGATTCTGGTAATGGCTGACTTAACGATAATGTAGAATCTAAAATTTCGGAATAGAAATCCATGAAATTTTCTCGCGGTCTTTGTTTCCTAGCTACGATGGATTGTCGGATTTCAAAATCTGTTCTCCGATCCTGGAATCTAATTCTCATGTCATTTGTCAACTGTTCCCACTGTACAAAACCACAACGTTGCAAATAGGACCAATACCATTCTAAGGCGTTCTTCCGCAATAAAATGTGTAAATCATTTGCCATTTTCCCAAAAGGAATTTGATTGCAGCTGGCCAAATGTTCTACTCGGTATAAAAATCTTTCGATTGGTGGACCACTAGGGGATCCATCGAATATTATGTTCCACTTATGAACTGGAAGAAGCGATGATCGATAGTCATTTTGAAACCTAAATTGCTCCGGCCTTTGATACTGAGGTCCTTTATTGTTTATTTCAGGATCAGCACGAGAAGCATTTTGATTGACATTTACCTTTGGTGTACTATCCTTAATTTGATTGTAGTCATTTACATTACTACTGACAGGTAAATCTGGTAACTTTGTTTCCAGTAATGAGATTTTGCGAGCCATTTCCACAAAAGATGCTAGTTCTTCCGCTGAAACTGGTTTTACATTTATATTGGAAGCAGTTGCTGATGTTCTATTATCTTTCGAATCACTAGCCGGTTCTATAATCTTTTCTTCCATTGCGGCTTTAGAAGTGCTAGGTAATACATTAATGTGAGTAACTTCATCTTGCTCTGAGTCACTCGTTTCAGAATTGGTATCTAGTTGCGGATTTGACCCTGGAAGAGGCCTATCCAAAGCTTCTGAAGCAGATCTCTCAAAATCGTCTACCGATACTTTTGATTCGATCAATGATTTAATAGCTTCTAATACGGTATCACATGCGCTTAACATGTGCATAGATTGTATTCGATATTTTGGAGAGGAATTGGCTAGCCGCTGAAACCGACCAGCAATATGTACAATTCTAGAAAATAAAATATTCAACTTGTTTTGTCTTTCCCGTTCATCGATGTCCGCAATCTCACTTACTTGAGGCTTTAATTCTTTTAATTTCCTAGAACAAATTTGAAACTCCCGCAGGGGAGATTTTTGAGCAGCATAATGGGTTTTTTCCGGCGGGCAGATTGAGCCTTTTGATTCTTGATCTAACGCATTCTTAAGCAATTCAATTTGTTCGGTCAAAGATCCAACAATGTTGCGAACTACACATTCGATATCTAGCTCATCAATACTCAGGCAATATGTATCCATTTTAATTGAACGTTAGTAGAATTTAAACAGTAAAAATTGATATAAAAAGAATTCTAACGACTAAATTATATTTATTATTTAAGTGCTTTAAACGAAAGCTAAAATAATATTGAAAGTATGAAATAATATCATAATAAAGATAATAATGTACTAAAAAAAAATAAACTTATGTATTTACGTGTAATATAATTTTGTATGTATATGAATATTTTTAAATAAATGTTATATTGGTGATGAACAGCAACCCCGAAACCTCAGTGACTATTTACGGTTGGTTGTGACAATGAAAAAAAATGATAATAATAAGAACAAAACAGAATAATAACGTAACATTACTTTCCCTCCAACATCTACGTCATAAATTAAACAGCTCGCGAGACACTAACTGGAATAGATGAAATTTAGAAAATAATCTTACGTTATCTATAGCAACTCAGTAAGGTTTTAACACAAGCAATTCTAAAATCAAATTCATATTGTTTTGAATAATGCATAATGCAGAATCTTGCGCAACCGTATAGTCTAAGTGCAACATAACAAATAATCACAGTTGATCATGCCATATTGAATCAATATATTGAATTAAAAAAAATTCTAACATTAAATAAAATGGAATCAATATGGAACCACACAACTTTGAAACTGTTGAAAAAAAAATAAAAAATAAAAAAAATTAACAATGGATTGTGAAAAATGAATTGGGTATTCAAGAACATGGCGCAGCAATGAAATCAAAAATATCCAACAAGGACAGAATTATTGCACGATATTCTTCAATAAACAATTCATAACAAAAATAAACGGTTAAAGAAATTCACATTATAATAATGAAATCTAATTTTAATAAGAATTAACCGTACATGTTTAAATAAAAAAAAAATCACAACACTATATCCAAAAACAGTACCTTTATTTTGGGCGCCACTGTAACAACTTTCGAACAAAATCATGGGTTTGATTTTTCGTCGAAAGCCATCACAGACTCTCAAGTGGTTATCCAGACAGCATAATTTTAACCGGCTAGGTTTCAGTGGATTGGGGGGGTTATTTCTGGACCACAGGAGAGCTTGAAAATGCTGTTGTTAAAAATGATAAAAAAAAACATCACTATAAGAAGCGTCAGCATTACCGTTTCACCACCAATATAACTCAAAAAAAAATTTATTCACTCATGAGAAAAAAAAATCACTGAATTTAAAAAAAATTAAGCAAAAGCATTTATTTCGATAAAAAAATTAAAAATGAATGAAAATGATTAAATAAAATTTAATTTTATGTAAAAGAAAAAAAAATGAAACTAAATTAAATTGCATTGATTAATATTATGATTGATATTAACTTGATTAATATTATTATCATTAATCAAATTAACGAATTAACTTAAAATTTAATTAGAAAACAAATTAAAGAAACCCATCACCAAAACTAAGAAACTAATTAGCTAATTCTTAATTAAATATTAAATATATATATAAAAGAAAAATTCTTAATATTATTTATACCGTTGCGGTTCCGATTGGAAGTGGTTTTTGTTTGCTCGAAGAACGCTGCGCAGAACGATGATTGTAATTTTTATTTTAAGTTTTAATTTATCAAATTATTTATTATTATTATTAAATCGAAAAAAAACTTATTATTATTATATATTATATTTATAACTTTATTATTTTTATTTATTATATGTACACATATCAGTTGAGTTATATTTTCACTATCACGATCTTGAGTCAAGTTTATCGGTTTTTTTTTGATTCACTGTACTGGGGTTTGTTTGTGTGTTCTTTTTATTTTTATTTTTAAGTGAACACAATCCAATATTGGACAACCACCATTACCATTTTATGTACATTTTGTTTATCATTTTTGTAGTCCATAAACTATATTATTTTATTATTATTATATTTAAGTTTAATATTATATAATTATTATAAAATTATTAATTACTTATTATTATAGATTTTGTTTATTGATTACAATTTTTTTGTAATGAAACATGAGTCCATTTTTTTATCTTATTATTTATTATCTTCTATTTTTTTATATTTTTTTTATTATCTATAGGTCATCACTGGACCAAATCAAATTTCCAACTCCCCTTTCATCTCTCAATTTTGCCAAAATTTTAAATTTTTTTTTATTTATTTACAATGGTAATCCTAATTATTATGTGGCAATTATATAATTTAAATTCGGGTAACTTAATTTAAATTACAGTCTGTGACATAATATTTTCAAATTTAACTTAATTTTTTTTTTCTTGTGATCGCCACAAAACCTCTTGCCATAACTTTTATAGGTCGAACTTATTTGTCCTCATAGGTTGATACTTTTCAGCATTCAGCTTCATAGATAAGGTTATATAGAAACCTATGAGTCTAGAGAACCAGTGAAAAATAAAACCTTCGCTAAAAACTTAGATCACCTTAATTTAAAGACTCAAGTTGGAAATATCTGAATACTCGCTAAGTAAACGTTTTTCATCTGCGATTTTAATAACTATAAACTAAATAACCCGTTTTATAGTATTTAGTTTATTTTATTTCTATTAAACGCACTAACGTATTCGTATACAACAAAATATTTGTGTCTGTTTTAAAACAGATAATAAATTTATAATTCTCGCATTGAATTAATTAACCAGCAATTGGATTTTTGCTTCGATGTTTATCCACAAGCAAACAACAAAAAAAAAGAAAAACAGAATATTTTACACAGAAAACTGCTAAAAAATATTTCCCAAATTTCCATCATCAAATGTAATAATAATTTTTAATATTAATTTATTTTTATTTTTTGTTGGTAATATTATTTTTAATGTTTGTACAAAATAAACAAAAACATTTCCAAAAAAAAAAAAAATACAAAATAATAATTTTTAAGTGGAAAATTATGCTAATCACGAGCAAAACAACAAATTTTTTTGATCACACCATTCAAAAACGAGTACCATACCCATTTTTATGTATACAATGGATTATAACATTATCAGCATCCACATCAACAACATCACATCGCTTGAACATCTCTTCAACATTTTATTTTTATTTAATTCTGTACATTACTATCTAGTATGTATAACAGCTAGAGTAAAAAAAATGTTTTTTTTTGTTAAATAAATAAAAATATTAAAAATAATAAAATATATTATTACAAAAAAAATAAGTTTTTTTTGAAATTATGAAATGAGCGCAATCATGTTAATTGGGTGGAACACAAAAACCCTAATGTTTAGTGCTGAGAAAAAAAAAGAAAATGTTACTGTAAAATGTGGAGTGACTGCGAAATTTCGCTTTAGTGAGGATGTAAATAGTAATAAGAATTGGATGAGCTTTAATTGTATATTTTATTAAATTAAACACCCACTAAATATTTAAATACAAAGAATATCAGACGGAAACCGCTTAATTATGCCAGATTATAAGTCCATAGTTATAGCATAGACATTCATAATAGATATCTCATTTGACTAAAAACACAAAAAAAAATAAAAATTTTCCATTCAAATGTTATCGATGTATTGCGTATACGTATTATATTTGCAACGCATTCTAAAATCATTGCCTTATAAAATACACAACACAACGATACATTGGAATTATCAGAAGTTTTTGTTTTTTTCCTTTAGTTACTATGAAATGAGAAATCTAGTATGAATGTCTATGGTTATAGTAATACGGCACATTTCATTTTTTACTGTAAAGCTATGTAATACTCACGAGTTTGCTTAACTACAAGTGTCCGTTCACCAACCGTTTCAATAACAAAAAAAAAAGAATTATTTTATTGGCAAGAGATTTTAGATCATTAAAAACCCTATTATATTTGACCAAGTCAAACGGTCGCAAGGCAAACAGAAAAAAAGACAATTCGACCACCTGATACCGGTTGAACGGACTTCGGTAAATATAATTTGTTTACTGCTGTTGTGGCTGCAGATCCAAACACGTAACACTGGCCAATGGATACAGAGAAATATTAGAAAATAAAACAAGATTGTGACAATCACCGGTTCCAATAACAAGGAGTCGATCGCAGACCGGCTCTCTTTTCACGCAATTAATTATCAAACAAATTATGGGCGCCTCTTCCTTCATATTGTCGCTCCAGTGATGATAATGATTGGAAAAAATATATAGCGTTACGATCAGTGGCAACTTCTGTCTTAAATTATTATGCATGCAATTATTCGATTTGTTTTTAGCAACGTAAACTTATTTATAAATAAATAGATTTGACTACTTTGAAAACTAGAACGCTCTAACACAAAACCAAATACAAACAAATTAAACTACACTGCTACAATCACTACTGGTAAGAAAATCAAAACAGGTTAAGATTATCCGATTAATTTCAACTTTTCAGTTAATCCGATTAATCTGTAGAGGTATCAAGAACCGCATTCGGGCCCCAATTGCAGATTTTGGATTTTTTGCGTCGGAATTTACTGATTTATAGTAAGGTGATTTTCAAAATAACCGAACAGCAATTACAGGTCCGGAAACCTATCTTTAGAAGAATCACAATAGTAGCACGATTGCAAATTTTGATTTTTTTTGCACGAGATGAATAATATTCATTTCATATTTAAATATTAGATAAAGGTCACTATAACACTAACACCAGTCAATGTATTCACTTTATGATATCTGTTGTGTGTGGCAGAACTACCAAAAAATGGCTCATGACAGATGGGGATATTTACATACGGGTCGTAAATGAAAGGTTCTATGAGGGGGACTTGGTTGAGAGTGTACTATTAACTGGTGGACTGGTGTTTAATTGTAGTGTTGGGCGGGGAAGGAATAGTTCTTAATTAATCTTTTGCATATTTTCATTCAGCGTCGTTTCGCGGTATTTTGGAATTGAAAAACGGTGAGAGAGACAGAATCAAAACAGGAAAGATTAACAAAACGAAAGGTAGGAGGATAAAATGATTTTGTTTGTTTTCTTTGGAGTGGAGCGGCGGCTCATGGTGATCGGTTGTTCCTGTGCGATGTTGTGTCGGAGGGTGGAGAAATATTATTTCAGTAATTCGGTATTTACAGCGGGGTAGGAAGCGGGATCGGGCTGGTTTGTTTTTGTACTTTCCTTTTCCTGATTGGGCAATTGCGACATGCTTGGTACCCTTTTTACTTTTTAATAAGCTTCTGTTTTTGGTATGCGATTGATTGCTAGAAATTGGATGGTATTGTTGATGAATGTTGCTGTAATTTCTTTCGACTAAATAAATAACTAAAAATGTACAAAACTCCAATGTGAAATAAAAAAAAATCAGGGTAGGCTGTGTCTTCTATACGGCCGTAGGTGCTTTTCGTGATAACGTTTATAAGCGGTGCGAGAAATGGCAGGATGTATGGGTTTGCTAAAATAAATTTATTTATTATTAGCATCAAAAAATGAAAGTACATATAGTCAATATTTATTTATTTCAATATTTATTTCTATTAACTTCTAAATTTCACGACACCCCATTTTGAGCATGAGCTCAAATAGGGTGTCAATACAAAATAACGTTGGCAACATAATAATAAATGTCCTCGTATAACCCAGATCAGTTCACATCATAGCGGCATAATTTCTCGGGCAACAGTGCTACTTCCAATCGATGGAGGTCGTCCTCACAGCATCACATGTCCGTTGATTTGAGGCAAATCCGACATAATTCCCATACATATTTTTAATTATCAAAACTATTTACTCGTAAAATGATTTTTGAAGAAAAATTATAAAAACGTCCGACTGACTCGAAAGTCAGAGCCTATTCTGGTATACAGTGATTGTTTGCAAACGATTAAGTACTGGGCGATGGTACGAGAAGTACGATATGAAGCGCAGTGTCCCAGCGGCGATGTGCCCAGACAAGTGCCTCCCAAACTCGTCGAGGCTAGTGTGTTGTAGACGCAGTCTGGGTCGAAGGTGTCCTTGATGAAGCTCACGAATTCGGGTTTAGCGATAAGATCGAGGTTGAAATCGCCGCAGGGCACAATAGGTATATATTGGAGTCCACACTGACATATGGTGGTAGCGGTACGTTCTGGCTCCGCAATTGAAGCAAAATTACCAATTTTGGATTTTTTTGGCTCGAATTTACTGATTAAGTTAATTCGCAAAAAAATCAAATTTCATATGAAATTATATGGAAATATTCAAGCAATCTAAATACATGTTAGCACAACAATTACAGATTCCGAAATTTCGCCGGCGTTTAATTCTAATGGGGAGTCTATTGATAATCTGTAAGATCATCAAATAGCAAGATTCATTTTCCGATGCGCACAATTGAGCGGATATTTGAATGTTTAAATAAAATCTAAATAAAACAAAAATTTAAAAAACTAATTACATATGGTCAATATAATAATTTAACGGTTTCCCTAGAAGTCATATATTTAAATCGCTGAATTATTGACATTTTTAGTTTACCATATTGATATTATGTGTTAACTTTTATAAGTATACCTATATGAGTTAAAAATGTGTTTGTCATGAGATAAAAATGTGTTTGTAAATAAAGGGGTTTTAGTAAAACATTAATTAAATATCTATAAACAAGATTTTATTAATTGATTTTCAAATCATTTATTCATCAATAATTATTCTTTTTGATAACGTAGAAATCAAAATTCATTTTTGTAAGATTTTTCATTTAAGAAAAACGAAATTAAAAAACATAAATTTCCATAATATGATTTGTATTAAAAATCCATTTTTTTTTGTCTTTCTATCCCCCTTATATTAGGTTCGAATTTGATGCTGTATATCTAGGTGCTTTGCTTTGACTCACCAGAGTCAAGTCTCGGAATTAAACATATATTTCACGCAATAATATCATATCTCCAATTTTGAAATGTCGATACTAATTGGAATAAATTTAATGACACAATTAAGCATAGACCTAGAAAATAAAAACTTAATCTTTTAATAATAATAATAATAATGCTTTATTTAATGTATAAACCGTGGCTTTTGTACATCACACATATTAACCAAAGCGTTCCTAGATATACAAGCCGTCAGGTTAAAATTTGAACTTAATACGAAAAAACCCTTTATTTACAAATACATCTTTATGTCATGACGTCATACCATTTGTTCGAATTTTTTTTTATAATAAGCCATTTGTGCCACCTACTTATAAACTAATTAAATATGTTTAAAAAAACAAAATGGACGTGTAGTTTCCGTGTTTGAAATCAGATGGCGGTAATACAAAATTTAAATATTTAAATTGACATTTCAGCAAAACAATCCAAAATAATGTTTTAGCCAGTTTAACGATCATGCGAATGTATTTCATAAGAAATACGCTAAAAAATGTTCTAAATATAATCAGCTGGATTTAACAAAGATGATGGCGTGGCCAATTCGTAGAATTCTGATGCAATGTAGTACCAAACGGTAAAGCAACGATGGAAATACAGAGCATAAATTCCATCCAGATATCACTATCGAAATTGGCATTTGGTGATTTAAATCGAATAAATTTGAATAATGATATTCCTATCTCTAACGGTGGAAATGTGTTTAACAAAAAGAATTCATCAGCTCAAATAAAAACACGAAAATTTATTCAAGTAAAAGATACCATTCGTCAATTAAAAATTAATTAATTTACAAAACATTTTTTTGTGATTTTAATAAAATAATGTATTTATTATTTATTTGTATAAATCCGGGGAAACCAAATCATAAATCAAACGGATTATTAATTTTTAAAACTCACTCGAACAGAAAATAGTAACCGAAATATATAATTTTTGTGATAAACTTCAGATGTCACTAATTCTTCACTAACATTTTGACAGTGTACAAAATGGAAAAGTTATAAGTTAATTTTTGACATTTGAGTCGTAATATAGATCTTGTAGAGTGAAGATCTTTATTAATCTGGTGGTCCCGGGTACTGCGCATTATCGTATAAGGCCCGTTATATCGTGTAAATAAGTGAGGGTATCACAATTTACAGCTTAATAAAATAAATAGTGGTTCCGGGGGCTGCATTTTTACATGTATAAGGCCCATAATATCTGTGCTATTCGGAGGTATCACAATGTACGACTCAGTGAAAAAACAATAATGTACTAATTTAAAGTGAAATTTATCTAAATAAAATAAAATTATATTCGGGTACGTTCAGGGCTTCTTCTAGAAGTTTCTGGAATAATCGCTATCTAAATAATACATAAAAATAATCAAACTGTAACTCGGCATTCTAGCACTTCCCTTGAGAAGTTTCTAGAACTATATGCTATTTATAAATCGTTGGCCTTATGGATCGAAAGATCTGGCCTGAGCAAATCATAAAACAAACAAACAAATTTTTGACATTTTACATCAACAAATGTCATACAACACAAGCCAAATCAAGTCGTGAGCAAATAGAAGTTAAAAGTTAAATTAAAAAATAAAATCGGATATTTATATTTATTTACGATGGGTGATGGAAAATACGGTATTTGTTTACAACCATGCACTATTCAATTAATACCAGAACGTATGAACAATATGTGTTTTTTAAGCGCTGGCACATTGTTCCAAATATAACGACGCAAGAATTTTTCAAAAGTTCTAATAAAAAGAATGAGAGTAGAACTCGGTTAAATTATGAAAACGAGACTTAATTTATAATACAGATTATTTTAAAGAAATCGACTATAAATTATTTCTATTGTTGGCAGTAAAGCCAGAAAAAGATGGGGTGCAATTTAACACATGACGAGCAATTGACGTTTGTGCTACATATCCATATAAACCAAAGTGTTTCGATTCCAAAAACATTGTTTCGTGGTAGACAAAATGATTTGGATTGTGTTGTGCGATATATTGTATATATATATATATATATATATATATATATATATATGTACATATTATACATACCCATTTCTAGTGCATCTGGAATGGATTTAATTAGCTTTGAACCAGTAACTCCAAATTATATCCAACCTAGTAAAAAACTAGAACCACCGAGACCTTAAACATTTATAATTTATCATCTAATATGCGAGTAACAAATAATGTGCAGCCCCTTTATCAATTAGTGACCCATTAGAATATCAGCTACCAAAACCTGAGGTCAAACTACAATTTACCCCGGCTCCGAATAAAATAGTCGCGGATATCATCAATAAATCAACAAAAAATGTAAATCGTGACAACTTAAGACAAAAATATAAACTTTTGAAAAAAGAATTCGATAATTTGAATAATTCTAAGAATATTGGGTTCAAAGAAAATGATGGATTAAACGTCAACCAAGCTGTTGCTATTCCTAATCAAAAACTAAGTAGTAGCACCACAAAAGAGTAAGTATTTAAAAATGTACGCTTATACCTACTATCATATTGTTTATTTAATGCTTACAGAATATAAGTGCTCCTTAAAATCTTGCCCTTTGAAAACACGACAACCGTCGTGAAACCGATTTTAAATGGGATGGCCACATAGAATTTTGTACCAGCTCAATTCATCAAGTAAAATGTGGTGATTGTCAAGAATTAAAATTAAAATGCTACACGTCAAAGTTGTATGGTGCTAATCGAGAATTTAATGCTTTCATTGCTGTACTTAAAGAATCTGGTTTAAATGTTTCATTCCCAGAAAACAATATTTAGCTGTTACGGATCAAGATAAAACGAAAGTAATCGATCTTGATAAAAAGCATGAACCTTACACCTTACTATGCATGTACGATTCGTGCAAATATCACGATTAATAAAAATCGTTTCAAAACGTTATGTAAAAAATGTAATTCAGCCGTGGATGTATCTCAAGAAATTTCGTTTGCAACGTGTCATCATGTATTTTGCAATAATTGCATGACGTCCCATATAAAAAGTAGTCAGACACCAGTAATGAAATTGTCCAGTAGCGAAATGTTCACATAAATTGAAGGAAAATAATATTCATGCGTATATGACCGAACCAGAATTTCAAGTATATTTACAAAGTTTGCATGCGGCTGAGGCTGATAATTTATTGTACTGCACAAGTAAATCGTGTAATGGATGTATTCCGATTAATCGAACTAACCGGGATAAAATTGTACTCCTTTATTGTCCCGAATGTGGTTAGTTTAATTGCATCGATTGCAAAACGATTCACACTGGGATAACATGTGATGAATTTCAAAGGAAAAATAATTCCCAATATTATTTGCCAACCGTTCCAGCTGGAAATAGTAACATGGGAGCTTTTACTAAAAATATAATTTAGAGATTATATTACAAATGGAAATGGGACGATCGATTTGCAAGACAGGCTAAAATTGAGCTTAACACTGCTTTTGCGGGTGATTTTAAATGTAGTTCAGCCAGACGAAAATATGAAAATGGATCATATAACAGTATAGTCCTACTCAAAGGCGGTCAAAGAGAAAATCGTTACTGATTCTTTAAATCATGTGTTTATCAACAATATGTATGAATTTTAATCAGGGTTTGAGAATTACCTATTGCAGCTGATTAAAACCGATTTATTTCGAAATTCGGAGTGTTTAAAAAAACATTATAAAAATTTCTTGCCATTCTATAATGCCGAAGAAATCGCCGTGTTCGAGAAAATGACTGAGTTTGATAAGAAACAAGAAAGTTACGGATCAACCGAAATTTGAGCTTTTAAATTTATACTCGACGAAAGTGGATTAATTTAACTGGTTGCGAGATTTGACGGCAGAAAATATCAACACTGTCCAAGGAATTATTTCAGTAGATATTTCAACGAAAACTGAATTTTTTATAAACAATCTTGCCGGTTTTCGGGCAAAAAAACACAATTGAACCAATCATAAGCACAATCGATATATCCAAAGAATATTTCGGAATCTATATTTCGGAAGGATTAAATCCAAACTCCAACTCCAAATTCCAACTTTGTGCGAACATTTATGGTCCTCGTTGATTAAATACATATATAACGAATTTAACAGAAAGGAACCTAGTAATATTATTAACATTCAATAAAAAAAATGTAATACAAAAATTATTAAACTTTCAATAAAAATCTGGTTTAAAACGATAGTCTTATGAATTAAAATCATTAATGAAATCGACGATACCTATAAATGGACGTCCAATTCTTACCGAATAGGTATATTTTTGAGATGTTATTAAATTCGATCGGTAATTTTAAAACTGTTGGTCTCATCGAAATGAATACGATCAAATATGATTTAACACCTACCTGCAAAATACTTGTAAACATATTATGACACGTCAAAATTAAACGGGGTCAATCCGGCTGATATGATAAAATAATTGATATATACATAATATGCTGGCTGGTCGGTAATACAGAATAAAAACAGTATTGTACCAGAAAAGGATAAAATATATTTTTAATTTTAAAATTTTGCAATTTTTTAATTTATACTGTTTTTAATTTACTATTTAACAGAATTATTGCACTGTTAAAAATATTTTCAAAATTCGAATTTTCGAAAAAGAAAAAAACCTTGGGTAGGTACTTCATAATATCTTACGTCATTGATTTCGTTTTTATTAATTTTATACTGTATTTACAATACTTTTTTACATATCCATACAAAGAAAAAGTAAATTTGTACAATTTTATTTTTAATTATAATTAACAAATTACTAAATTTAAATTATTAGTTTTAAAATATGTTATACTAAAAGGTTTGCTTTAAATATAAACCAAAAAATATTTTCTGTTACGAGTATTTTTCATTCATAAAATTGTAATCAAAAATGATCAATTTTACATGGGTTCTTATGGGAAAACGTAAAATGTATACCCCTTAAATTAAGCTTCTTAATTTAAAGGGTCGATGCTGATGGCTTGTATATCTAGGAGCTTTGTATTAACAAACAGTAGAGAATAACTTAAAATTAACAATAATAATGTTTCAATTTCAATATAACAATAATTAACAAATATAAAACAATGTACATAATTAATTACAATATGTACAAGAAATTTAATTTTAAGTTACTAATTTTGACATACCCTCTATAAATTTAAATAATGGAACTTATATTTTCTAATTCTGTAGGCAAACTGTTCCAAGTGATAATCGCATTTATTAATCCAGAGTTGTTGTAAACATTCGTTCTACTAACAGGCAAATTACCGTTCTTAGTTCTCAATGACATAGAAAAGTTTAATTTATCTAGTAAGTATAATGGTACACCCGCGATTTAATTGTTCTATAACAGTAAAACTCAAACAAGTCGCAAATTTTGCGAAATATTTAACAAGTGTTATTTTAAAAAATTTGAAAAATGTGTATACTCTAATCTCTAACATAATAGTAATTTCATTAAAATGTTTAACCAAACCTCGGACATTTAAATGGCAAATTATATAGAATAATTTACATTTACCTGCAGATTATCACCCGGAACAAATTTACTGCAATATAAGTTATAATTTAATGTGTTGTACTGTTGGCTGCAGCGGTTGCCCGAAACTTCACTCGTTGAGGCCATGTTATTCGAAAAATGTTATTATTAAATTCCCGAATGTGTACATCAGTCGGCCAAGTATTTGGATTAAGCGCCTTTACCCGTAAATCAGCTTTTATGCCCAATTTGTAGCAAACAAACTCCAACGATTCAATGTTTCGTTGTTTGTGAATAAGTTTAAATATTTTGCAGTCCTCAATCTCCAAGCATGTTTTAGCCATAATTGATACTCCTATATTACTTTCATTAGTATGAGTTCAATGACTTTTACTCCAAAATTTTAGGCGAACTATCTGGTACCACAAATCGATTTTCTGTCCAGTTGTTGAGGGTATTCCTTTACAACTGCTGGTACAGCGACACCAGTAATACTGGAATGATTCTGTAAGACCGGAGGTGCAGTAGAAACAACTAATTTATCCCCAGATTCAATACAGCTTTCTTATTCGCCATGTTAGCATAATTTGTTCGAGTTTGATCGGCAACAGGCATAGCAATCGAATCTGAACACTCATCAGGAATAGCACACGTCATACAAACGTTCGACGCCATAATGATTATATGTATAAACAAAACCCCACAATAACAAGCTAACAATAAACAGTGAACAAAGAAACTTAATTACACAGAGTTTATACACTTCCTCCGACATATCGTCAATACTGAAGGGATCCAACCAAATCCCAGACAAAATTGACACAATAACAAAGGTAACCGTACTCAAAACCCCGAAACAAAACAAACAATTTCTAGGTTTAATAGGTTACTACTACAAATTCATAAAGAATTTCGTGGAGAAAACAAAACTATTAAAGAAAGAAGCAAAAATAAACCACAAAGATGGTGAGTACTTAAAATGTTTCGAAGAATGCAACGTTAAAAACCCCCTGAGTGCAGATTTCTAGATAATTTACTTGAGTTTTTGACTTTTATCCAGCTTTTTTGGACTACCCGATTTTAAGTGGTTGGACCTTGGACGACGTTATGCCCGACAACAAACAGTGGGCTAATTTTTCAAAAAATATGACAAATTTACGTGACTCGTTCAAAGATTCAATAGGGAAAGTGACGGATGATAAAATGTCGATCACAATGACTGTTGATATGGCATCGAATACCAAAGAAGCAATTCACAGTATGACAAATCCTTACATGAGCAATCCAAACGCAATAATTTTATGTATTCAGGATGGCTCGGTTGACGCTGAACGAAGTAATGTTACAGATTTGGTGTCACAATGTGACCCCGCAGGTAAAAGTCGATTTGGCTGAAGATTTAGCTGATCCCGACAGAATACGTAAAATTTTATCCGGAAAGCTCTTACCAATGCGCGCGCTAGGATATTTTGCCGTTGTAACAGGGCGTGGCCGCAAAGATGATACCTTCGACACAATTCGTGAATATGAAGAGAAATTCTTTAAAAATTCGAAATTATTCCAAAGAAGTAGTGCTATAATGCCACATCATAATCGATGAGGCATTCAAACGTCACACTTGGGAGAACAAGGCCATCGATATGCTGCGTGTGATTCAATTAAATACGCTCGAAAATCGTAGTGTTCATGATAAGCAAGAATGGGATCAAGCAGTAAAATTTTTTGAGACCGGTGTTAAAGATAAACTACGTCAGACGGAAGAAACATTGCATGAAATGTTAGGTCCATCTTTCACCGAAAAATGGTTCAGTTGGAAATCGGTAAGTGATGACCAAGCTAAACGACGACATGTAAAAAATGAACTTGACAAAATAATTCATGCGGATTCAAAACATGCCATCACTGAGTTATGATGAATTAACAACAGTACGAAAAACATTACAACGTAACGGTATCGAAGTGGAAACAGATTATATTCGGGAGACATGGTATCCAATTTATCGAAGACATTTCTTGAAGCAATCGTTACTGCGTGCCTACGACGGTAAAAAGGCGTAACACAACAGGGGAACGAGTGTGATCACCATATAAGTCAATATTCACATTTGTATGCGATAACTGCAACCTAAACTTCATTAAATCAATTCAGTTAATTAAATTCAGTACATTTAGTATCACGTATTTAAATAATTTAATGTAATTCACATTCCTTTGCTCAAAATTTGGCCTGCATAAATAAATAAATGCGTTATTAAGTGTTACAAAACATAACTCAATTCAATCGAAAATTAAAATTTCCATATATTGTAGAAATTTTAATTTTCGGTTGATGAGTTATTGCCTAAGTGACTTTAAGCGATTTTTATGAATTTTGCATAAATAATTAAATTTGCCCACTATTTAGATTGTATCAAATTTTAGTGAAAATCGCTTAAAAAATAAAAAAGTTATGAGATAATACATATAATAATCTTAATGAATTCCCATATGATTTTAAAACTTTATCCTTCATTTTCTCAGAATTACTAAAATGCAGATAAGCGATTTTTGTTTTTATTACAGTTATAAGACCCCGTATTAAGCTTAATCATGCTTAAATAAACAAGTTTATATGTAATTATAGTAGTTTCCGAATCAACTCAAAACTAACTCGACTATACGAAATTCATATAAGAATCTCATTTGATTCGAATACACAAAAATTTTGCGTTGTGTAGCTCAGGTCATATAAAGAGCACTAATAGTTATCTCACACAAACACCGAACACGAGTGGAAACGGCTACATGAATTAAAAAAGGCTGAATTAAAAAAATTGTTCAAAAATATGACGATCGAAACTGCCCAACAATCTAGCAAATGGCGCGCCAAAAATTAGCCAAAAAACGAAAAAACCAAGCGGTCAATAAAGCATACTATACTTGGCCGTTTTGAGGCGTCCACGTGAAGCAATTCTTCGTAAACGGACGGATTTGTGGGCAAACAATTCATGGATTTTTCACCACGATAATGCGCCGTCACATTCCAGGCAAATTCTGATTGAATTTTTGGCCAAACACGAAAAAAGTCACCGATCAGCCACGGTACTCGCCAGATTTGGATCCCTGTGACTTTTTCATCCGCCATGAGTTGATTGAAGGCATAAAAAGAAATTCGCTGAAAGAACTAAAGGCCATCCCAGCCGAGGCCTAGAAGATGTGTATGGAAAAATTGATTAACCGTTGGCATGCTGATATTGGCTCAAAAGGAGCCTTTTGAAGGTAATAATTAAGATTTGTATTAAAATACATAAAAATGTTGTTCTTTTTAAAAAACAAACATAATTTTTAATATTTTCTATTTGTATTTAATTTATATGTAAACAACTTTATAATAATCCTCTAGAATAATATAGTTCTAAAGTGGACTTATCTAAAATATTTTATAATGTTTCAAATATAAAGCATTTATTTATTTTTATTGCCTTTTTTAAAAAAATAAGACCTAATAAAAACTCTAAAATTGTACACCACAAGAGCATTAAGCACTATAACAAGGGCTTTGTACGACTTTCTTATGGTTCTAAAATAAAACTAACAGCTCTAAGAAAGTAGCTAAACAGCACTATAACAACTCGGAATATGCTTAAGAAGAGCTACGAGAGCCTCATTAAAAGCTGGATACTCTATAATATAGCTCTAGAAGCGCTCCAACAGAATAATTAGAGCTGACATTGTTACTTGAGGAAAGAAAGGCATTTCTTTCTCTATGATCTTTTTCGAACGACATTTTCGTATTTTACCCATGTTTCACCACAAGTAATGATTTGCTTTAAAACTGGGAGAAGAATAGGAGATGAAACTAAATTTTGCAACTCTGACTTTAGATTCGTAACCAGCGACCCAAACAACCATGCAAATGATATGCATCTTGATTGTAATATGACATACAGGCTGTTTCATGAAAAGGGGTTGTCATTAAAGAGGATGAAGGGATTTAATTTTGCAACTCTTTTATTTTTTTTTATTTGATAATTTACTTGAGTTTTTGAATTTTGGCCAGCTTTTTTGGAATCGGCCCCACTGTGCTTCGCATAAACAAAGTAAAATCAAATTTAAAGGAGAACAGAAAATAAAATGTATTTTGTATTTAAAACGCTGTTGCGCAAAGTTTTTGGACAACGACTGTAAGTGTGTACTCAACAATAAAAATTCGTTTTGTTTACGTGATATTTCGTCATATTTTGAGGTATGTTTAAAATTTTTATCTCACGTACAGTGGTGTCAAAGTGAAATTTTGTGTAAGACTATCAAATTCTATGTTTTCGAACAAATGCCATAAAGATAAATCTGGTGCAACCGCTGCCATTGAAACTAGACAACAATTTTATAGTGCCAAAGCCATAAAACTGGGCATAATCTTAGTGAAAAAATATTTTCAATAAGTGGCACATTTAAAAAGAAAAATTCTTAAATATCAAATTGACTAAAATAGAGCTAGAAAGTGTTTCAATTCAATTCAGGTCAAGTTCCGTGTGGGGACTTCGAGAAAATTATTCGTTTGATCTCCGAATTTTTAGGTGCAGCTTACGGATTTTGTACTGTAATAAAACAAACTTGATTAACAATCTGTATAGATCACGCAGTCTATTTTAAACACGCGATTAATGAGAATGAAAGTAATTAATTACAAAATCTTGCATTAACTCATCGAAAACACGCACACCTTTTTAATTGCACATAAGGTACCAATTTAAAACAACAAAAAGAAATTTCACTCGATGAAAACGAATCATTAAAATAATAATATTCTTATCATGACTTCTGGAAAAAAAAATGTGTGGACCAATTTTCCATTTATAATCGTACACATATAATCACAATTAACTTAATGATTTTGGGTCGTCGTTTATTTATCGCGCGCGCTAATTCAACAATTCCGTTAATATTTTTTGTATAATATACAAAACAAAAATATCTTTTTATTGTATTTTCACGCCTGTAAATTATCCCTTTGAGACTCGCAACGGGAAAATACATATTTTTCCAAAAATGTGTTTTTTCCCAAAAACAAAAACAAAATTTGGTTGCTTTTTTTGTTTTGGTTTTTCATTTTTGGGTTTGTGTGCTTTTTATGTAGAATACATAATATACAAATGGAACATAATTTTTGCGTTGAATCATGACGATTTTGGAAAATTTTTGTGTGTATGTGTGTGTGTATATTGGCGAGAGGTAATTAAATTAATGAAATAGAAATTTTCTTGTTGTTTTTGTAATTTTATTTTTTATTTTAATTAAATAAAAATGTTTAAAATTACGTTACTTTGGGCTTTTAATATAAATTAAATATATTGTATAATATTATGTATGAATTTCCATGGTGTTCATGTTTGAGATGTAAATCATTTCGATTGTCCAGTTTATAAATATTATTACGTACAGAGATACATATGCATATACATGAAGGTTATTTTTATGAGCTGGATATACTAAATCCATTAAATTAAACAATAAATGAACATTTAAAAATGATAAATGGTTTATTTTGAATAATGACAATTATATGTGTGTTTTCACACCCCTGCTATATATAAATATCAGATATCCGTCACATGTATTATTCAAAACTGCTCAATTTTAACGAACCCACCAATAGGATGAAGTTGGTAATAAATAAAAAATTTCAAATTTCTTGTCAAAAAACATGAAAAATTTTTCTACGTGATTTGAATAAGAGAAAAATCAAAAGAAATATGGTTGTATGTGTGTGTGCGTTAACATAACCAATATCAAAGAGACATAACAAAAAGGAATTAATCAAAAGCGACTTGAAGGAAACTTGGAAAGGAAATATAGGATTTTTTGCAACTTTCCTGTACCAATAAGCAATTTGTTTTTCAAAAACGTACAATAGAAAATTATGTTTGAAATGCAATACACTATACATATATGAGTACATTATAGAAGAGGTATAACCAAATGATTTTCCAAAAGATATTGACATATTTTTTCCCGTATATTACATTTTCACCACCTCATCCACTTTGACTTTATCACGATGATTTATGGATGACAATATTCCGCTGATATTAATGGCATGCATGAACTGCTAATTTTTTTTTTTTTTTTTTTTGTGCTGTTTTCATAATCTTTTGTGAATTCGAAACGATTCTTTATAAACGGTTTTCAATAGTTTGGAAAACGAATTTTTATAATTTTTTTTTTTAATAAAAATTCTAAAACGCGATTTCGTGATCTATTTTCCATTTTACATTCGCGGGATGTGCAGATAAATGGTGGTGGTGGCGTTTAGTGAATATTTTAACGCGAAACACGATATTAAGTAAATTGTAAATTTTTTTAATATTTCATGGTAATTGAAATATGTAACAGACAAATAGATTCGTGCTTTCAGGCCTACATAATATATGACAGGAACGCTATTATTTGTTTCAACAACAATTTGACATAAAAACAGATTAACTAATTAATTGCTTGGTAGAAGGGAGTTTAATTAGAATTATATTGAACTGGATTTCATAAATCATGTTAATTCAAAAAAGGTCGTAAATATACATGGTTTCGATTACGCAATTTCAGAATATCAAAAAAATGCATATTTAGGTTTCTATAACCTCAATGGTGAGGGCTTTATAAAATCATGCCTGTGTGTCAGCCGATTTTCTACAAATTATGGCACACCGCCAGTGTATAATACGCCGTGAACATGTACAAAATTCTCAATACTCAATCATCATTTTGCGACCAAAATCGATGTCCTGGTTTTTATGACAAAAAAATCAATGTTTAAAATTCAGATAAATCTAATTACTAACGTATTGCAATATTGTATATGTAGAGCTAGATTTTTGTGTTTTTCTGCATAATGAATGTATATGTATGTATATGCCAGACATTGATATGTTGGTGAAGGAAAAAGTTTGTTGCATTTTTTCGGCAAAGTTCAAACACATTTTTCTTATATTTTAAATGAACTTGATTAAACCAAATATGTTTCTGGTGAAACCGTTATGCCATCACTGTAGAACTTCTGGAATTTCTGTGGCGAAAGATGGACCAAGTGATTTACACAGGCCTATTTTGAAGTTAGCTGTACACCATTAAAAAAGGTTTGCAGTAAGTGAAACAATTAGTAGTCGGATGGATGATGGTGCCGATGGAACGTCTGCCTAATTGGCAATATCATTCGGAAGAATCGATTGAGGTTCATCTATCGAAATGGTAGTAGTATTGTCTATCTGTTCATTGGTTGCTCGACTGCGCAACTGATCAATATGACACCTCATTGATTGACCTTTCTCAGTCTATACGGCATAAGAAACAGCGTCTGTTATTCTTGTAATAGAAGCAGGTATCCATTTTGGACCCGACGAGTAGTTTCGCGCCCAAACTTTGGAACCGTCAGACAGTTTTCGCGGTTGGTCAACCACTGGTTTGGTCTTGTGAACGCAAATTTTGCCAGGGTAAGGATGATCGAAGAAAGTTCAAATACAACGATTAAATAAGAGTTCGGCGGGTGATATGCCGGTTGCAATTGATGGAGTTGCATGATGGTGGTGCAGAAAATTTGCCAGACGATGCTAAATGTCGCCAGAACTCGCTTCCTTAAGAAAATCTTTCGTCGTTTTGACCATTATCTCCGCCTGCCCATTTGAACGTGGATGGTATGGAGCCACATTCATCGATCGAATACCATTCGTAACACAGAAATGTCGAAATTCCACGGATCGAACGCTCCGAGAAGCCTATTCAGCGTTTCACTTATTTTAAGGTTATTAAAAACGCTATTTTTATTTTTATAATCAATTAGCAATAATTTATTTTAATTCAATTTTTGTTTATAAATATTTATTGTGTTAATTTATTTTGTGACGAATTGTTTTATTATTTTGTACAATATTTAATTTATGTATTATTTTATAACACCACCATTTTATGTCACATGTTATGTTTATAATACTTAAGGCCAGCGCACGAAGAGCGCACGTGCGTGCGACTTAAAATCCGAGACGAGACTGATGATTATTGATTTTCAATTTTAAGTTTATTTTGTTTTGGTTTTTCGTCGCGCGGTTGGTATGTCTGCACCAGTGAATAGGTGTATTGTTTTGCGAATGATAAGTGGTGTGCGCGGATGAATTGTGGTGAATGAGGGAACGAGTCGCCACACCTACTAAGACCATCAGCATTTCTCACATCCTTCCCGGCACGGCAGACGAGTTTGAATGTGTAGGTACTCCAACGAATCATTTTCTGTCATAGAATCTGAGGAGTTGAACATCTGTGGTAAAACGACCAAGAAGCAGCTTATGGTGTGTTACAATAACGAACTCTCGACCGTAGGGAAAATCATGGAACTTCTTCACTGTATCACCTTTCCGTTTTGGTCATCGCTCTCGAGTAGTAAGCTATGGGACATTCTTTCGTTCCCACTCGAAGTGCAGTAAGACGCCAATTCCATAGAGGAAGCATTACACACCAGCAACAACGGATATTTATCACTAAATGGCTTTAGGACGTTGCTGAACATCAAGACACCTTTAAGTGCATCGAAACTGCGTTGCTCGGTAGGTTCACATCTCCAGAAGATATTTTTGTGAAGCAGGAAATGAATAAAAAAATTATAAAAATTAATTAAGCTTAGGAAAGCTTGTAGCCTTTATCGGTTGGTGGTGGGATACTTCTAATAGTGTCGATCTTCTGTTGCATTGGGTGCAGACTGAGAAAATCAGTAGATGAATAATCAATTTGACATTTGTCTTGTTTTAGTCGGATACTATTATTAGCTTGATCAGCGATGACGATGATGTCATCGAAATACAGTATGACTCCTGGAATCTTTCGAAGTAGATTCTCCATGAAATTTTGGAAAATTCTTAGTGATGCACTAATACCGAATTGGAGTCGGTTCACCTTGAATGCACCCTTGTTGTAATTGTTTGTACTAGCTGCTGGTATGCTTGGACGAAATCGAGTTTGTTTAGTATCGTCGGAAACAGATGATTTGCTGATGGAACTGGAAAACAATGCGGTATGAGAGCTTTATTTACGGTTGATTTGTAATCGCTGCAAATTCTCACACTGCCATCGAACTTCAGAACAGGCACTATAGCCGTAGTCCACTTGCTGTATTCGACCGGCTCCATAAATTCCCTGTCGAATTAATTTATACAATTCTACTTCAACTGTTGGTATTCTTCGTGCTGGCAAACGTTTCGGAATGACTTTTGGATCCACTTGAAGAGTAATCGGAGGGCCACTGTATGAACCAAGCTCAGGTGAAAATAGGTGGCTGTATTTCACCAGTACATCGGAAAAACTGGTGTCTGCGATTGCATGAAGTCCTTGGATGGAAATCCTTAAAGGATCGAATCAATCGAGAACAAGAACACTGGTTTTGTTTCCGGTTTTGATGTATAATGATAGCCTGAAAACTGATTTACCATTGTAATGTACGTCAATGTCTAAATATCCCAAAACGTCAATCGAATTCCGTTGATAGTGTGCCTTGAGCCAACATGGTTGATGTTTACGGTAGAAGATGTGTTAACAGCAGAAGGATTGAAAATAGTTTTCACTTCTCCGTAATGGTTTTAGAGGTGTTCCCTTATACCACAAAAGGAACATGTGGTACGGTATCGGCAGGTGGATCAGTCATGGTCATCCCCGCAGCTAAAATACCCTTGTAATCGTGAGGGTTTCTTCTGTTTATTAACTTTGGCCGGGACTGCATGATGTTTAGGCATGATTTGCTTCACTTGTTGAGCTTCAGCAATGACCTGTTGATTCCTCTCAGCAGCTTCTGCGGCAACACTGCAATCGATAGCACTATCAAACCGTAAATCTTTTTGAGCAAACCAGGCGATCTCGTAGCATGCGATCTAGGCTATCCGTGTGGAAGTTGCAGCTTTATGCAAGACGTCGAAGCTCGGCTACGTTATCGGCGACACATTCTCATGAACGTTGACTACGTTTGAAGAATGTGAACAACGCCGCAATTTTCGATGGGCGAAGGGAAAAGTGATTTAATAATGTTTCCATGATTTGTTTGATCGCACTAACCTTTTTGGGTGCTATAAGATTTTCTAGCAACTCAAAAGTATCCACCCCACATAGTGTAAGAAATGTGGCCTGCTTCAATTGCACATCTTATCTTCAATTTTATTGGCCTCACAAAACATTTCAAAACGCCTTGAATATGATGTGCCCCATTCATTTGGCTTCGTTGTATCGAAAATTTCAATATTTCCGATCGGCACGGTCACTCACTCACTCACGAATAACACGATTTTTGTTTAAATTATTACAGCATAACCTATATTGTCTAAAAATATGATCATGAGGTGATTACGATAAAACGGCGTACACAATAATTGTTGTGTACAGTAAACACAACTTGAATATGACGTTTATATAGGGTGCAGATTGAGAACGTAGATTTCAATTATCTTCCATTTTTTCACACATTATTGTCATATGTAATCCACTTTTCATCACCCGTTATCAATCTCTTCATAAATGACTCGATTTCGTATCGTTTCAGCAGCGATTCGCAGATGGAAATTCGGTCCATTACATTTTTCACTGCAAATTCATGTGTTACCCAAATATAGAGCTTCTTTTTGTATCCAGCCTTAGGCAAATGGTACAAAACGGTTTTTTGGTCAATGGTTTGTTCCGCAGCGATGTCATAGGATGAAATGTGTCGGCCTTCCTCAATTGTTTGGAGCTAATTGTGATAAAGCATCTTCACCATAAACCCCAAACAAGCCTGCGAAGCGGTCACCTTGGTCGAGTGAAATATAACCAAATTTTCCAGAATTTTGTCTCACAATATTTATTTATTTTTTAATATTCTATGGACCACCTGTCAAAAGCTCTATAGTATGGCCTGCTAGTGTTAGTATTACCAAATTCATGCGAATCTAAAGCCATTTATAGATCGCTTAATTGAAGATGTGTACATGCTCCAATTCTGGTGAAAAAATGTACCTACACCACGAAGTTAGCAATTGTTTACTATTTTTCATATTGAAATTTGTTTTTATTGGTAAACTGGTCAACTTTTTCGTTCTAGTTGGAAATAGTTCAACTCATACAGCTAACTTCGTGGTGTACGTTTTTCACCAGAATTGGAGCATGTACACACCTTCACAGCTAAAATATGTCAGACTCTTTTGAGTGTTAAGGAAAACAAACAGCCACATTATCCTCTCCATGTGATATTTAGAATTCTTGACAAATGTTATGCAAAGCCTCAGTGTCAGTAACATTGCACATCTGAACCACTTTTTACGGTTTGTACTGTCATTGTCTTTCTGACATTAAAATTCGCCATCGTCCTTTCCAAACCCCAATGCAGATCTCTATCTCGCATGCTTTGCTGTGAATATTATTAAAATATGCTTCAGGTGAGTTTTCCACTGGTGCTCTATAAGGTTGACTTGAGCCAAGGTTTTAAAGGGCACCCCGAGTCGCCTATAAAAATTAATTGAATTAGTCAAATAAGTTGGTGTATTATAATTATAATTTACCTAAGAGAAAAGAATTAGGATTATTCTGAATATACCGATCCATGTACAGCCTTTCCTCGCTATTTGCCCAAATAAATGAATCATGATTACTTCCTCTGTGATTTGCGTTGATCACCATTATTTTCCTGTTTTCGTCACAAATCTATAACTATAAAAAGCAAAGTTGAAAAATTAATTAAAATTCAAACATTCAAATCAATTTTTTAACCTTAAAACTGCAGTTTTCTGCAGCTGCCGGGCTCCGACTCCGTATCCTTTGAAAAAAACCAAACTAATCGGAAACTCTTCTACTCCGACTTCAACCTGACAATTTTCCATCAATGATATTTTTAAATAGGATTTTCTTAATACTTTCTAGAATATGTTGTGCTTGCCCGTATACAACGCAAATTATAATTTTTTTGGATTTGAATTTAAGAAATTTTAATTTTATAAAAATTAAAAATAAAATAGTTTTACATGGAATCGGGACGAAGGGCCGAATTTCAAAGGTCCGAATGGGTCGAAGGGCCGAATTTTTTTGTTTTTTTTTTTCAGACCATTTTATATTCGTTAGAGTGAAGAAAAATTCTATTTAGACGAATAAAATAATTTCATTGTGATTTAGTGATGTAAAAATTCGACCCTTCAAGCCATTCGGCCCTTCGACATTCGGCCCTTTGATATCATTCCGTGTGGAACAAGATCATACCCTAAGCTTTAATAATTTATTTATTTTTTCAGAGATGGCTCCCATAGACACCATAAACCCTAATCCAACTTTGAACCATTCTGGGGCGGCTCAGGCCCAGGGTTGTCGATATTATTTTTAGGGACAAAAAACAACATATTCATATATTTTCAGCCGGTATACAACGATTTTAACAAAATGTTCACCAGCTCTTAGACTATACGTGATTAGGCGAAAATTTGAAAAATGTATGTAGTGAATTCTATAAAGTTTAAATGATTCAAACTAGCGTCCGTTGAACTATAAAAACGTAGGTAATGTAATTCTACTCTATTTTAATGGCGTGAATCGTATCGGAAATTTATTTAATTAAACATTTTTCTACAAACAAAAAAAAAATTGAAAGATAAACTGAGGATATTATATTGAAGGGGTGATAGAGGATTTCATTTTGCAGCATCTTCATGAAATCCGTGCTCGAATTTTGCGAAATTTGAACATTTATTGTTAAACCGGCATCGTGAATTTCGTTTAACCGGTAACTTACCATCAGAAAATACTTTAGCAGCAACAGAGAGAGAGTACACTCGACAAAATCGAAGCAGTAGGTAATTGGGATGTCCCGATTTTTGTATTCCAGAATTTTACTTTAGATTCGAAATTTCTAGATTACTTCTTGATAATTTGATAATGATTTAGCATGGATTTGTTTGGTTTTAGGAATATTTGAAAATTATTCGAATTTTAAAATGAACTTTTACAAGATTTTTCTACAGTTTTCGGTATTTTCAAAATTATTCGAAATCATTTGAAATTTTCACTATTATTTCCAATTCTCCTAGTTTATTTGAGAATATTTCGAATTATTTGAGATTATAAGGTTAAGTCATAAAATTGTACACACTGTAGTTACGAGATTCTCGGGAATTTTCGAGATTTTGAAAATTATCGAGATTTCCAGGATTAACCGATATTTTCGAAATTTTAGGATTATTCAAAAATTTTGGTTTGAATCAAGCATTATGGTAAGTAATTTTTATTTTTACTAGTAAGACTCCAGATTTAATATTATTTGAAATTTTTCTCTATGATTTTTGAGATTATATCTAGTCGATTTGAATGAAACTTTTTTTTTTAGGATGCATTATCAGTCCGCCTGCTCCAGGCACAAAAATAACACCAAACGCCCGTGCCTACAGTAAGGACGACAGACTCTTCACTAGACAACTTCTTTATACCAAAATATTAATTTTGCAAGTATGTATTTTGGAATTGTTAGAAATATTGTTGGATATATCAAAATAAAAAACTTGATAATAAACGGAAAATTTAGATTCCCAAAAATCTCAAATTTGTTGGATAGGTATTTCGAAAACGATTTTTGGAGAAAATGTTATTGAGTCCTATACTTAATCTAGGAGATCCATTTAATTCTACCAGGATCCGCTTAATAAGGGTTCATTGCTTTTGTTCAAAGATTTCCACAAACTCCATCTATAGATGTTTTGGAATTTTTTGTCACGTGTGTTCATTTGAAAATTATTCCGAAGTAATGCTAACAGTATTGAGACCAATAATGTATATTCAATATCGTCTAAGACAATCGCTTCAATTAGTTACCAGTGGTTGCCCTGAGGAGGCAGCACATATACTTGCGAATTTTGGCCAGGTTGCCCCTTACACAATTGTACCTATCATGCAGCTGCCTTATACATGACCAGAACAACATCCTTGATGCGCACCCTACTGGAAGGTTGCGGAGCTGGTAGATTAATCTACTCAACTTTGGTCCTCCCCTCCAATAGACGCCAAATCACCTGATCTTGATGATAGTTGAACCGCCTTCAGTTGTTTGACAGATGCTTGCGATGTCTACTGGTGGTGATGAAACACTTACTATCGATACTGCTGTCGAATTATTTTGTAAACCCAAATTGTATGTATAGCAATTATCACTGTTTTAAATTACTACACGTTTCGTTTTATATTTTATTTATTTGACTAAATAACAACACACTATCCATTGACTTATTTCACAACTCCATCATCTCTTTATTCTTTTTTTTCTCTTCCATATCAATGAACTAACTATAATTTTTAGCACAACCATAATGTTTTATTAGCTCTTCCACATGAATGTACTAATAATGGCGTTTAGCACAACCAACTTCATTTTGTTCTTATTTTAAATTTCAAATTCAAAAAAATACGTTAATACTTTAAATTGCTTACATATGGGTCTAATAAAACATCCAAGGGCAATGATACAGGTTCACGTGATATAACTGAATTCGACAATCTTTCCCGCAGTTGATTTATGCGCACTCTAATGAGATGATTGTTACCATCAAGTAGAACATTGTACTATACTACTGGAAACGATGGTTTGAATACACTTTAGCAGATATTTTGTCGTTTTGTTCAAAACTCCGCCTACGGGTCGAATGTTTTTTATTGAACTGTTTCGTCTGGTTATTTTTTTGAACTAATAAATTTGCTGAGGCTTGTACAATCTCCAAGTTGTTTGGTACCATAAGCTCAGGTTTTAACCTCATTTTTTTACCAACCATATTTCAGACTGAAACTCATCAATGGACTTAACACTTCTTGCCAGATATTTGAATTCACTTTCCGATAGTACACGTAATAGCTAACCTACTACTCCGTCCATCAAGCCCAAAAACTACCACCTATCCAGAAGAATAAATTAGTCTGGAAACTTTAGGTACCATGAGGTTTCGACTGAAATCGTTTCAATGACCGTTAACACCGCAACTACTTGATATTGGTCCAAGATTCGATAGTACATGTAGTAGCTGCCTAAAATTATTGTCCATTCAGCTGATCAACTATTCCTTAAACCAAGGATTAATTTAAACTTTACATTTTTTCTGGCGATTCAGATAAAGAATTATTAAATGTTATTTACCCCACTTGCCAGAGATTTGAAGTCATTTTCTTATGGTCCATATATTATTTTGACTAAATTCCACTAATATTGCCCTTGACTGGTCCTATTTTCCCAAAAAAAAAAAAAAATTTGTGAAAAATTCCTCAAAAATCAAATAATGTAAGAAACAAAAATGTTTTTCAAAGTTCATTTTATTCTAGTTTTAATAAAACAAAAAATTTATTAATTCAATTTCAGTAACAACAATAAATAACACATTCAGGAAAATTAATTAAAAAATCTCATATCACAATGAAAATGGTCCATGTTATTTTACAGTTATAAAATGTATAACAAAAAAGTCCTAAGACTGCTTCTGTATTTTGTTGGAAACCCTTTCTGCTTAATAACTGGTTTTAAGCGATTTGGAATAGATTCCACAAGTTTTCTGGTGTATTCGGGGCTAATTTTATCCCATTAAAACCCTTTTTAAATCATTTTTATTGGATATATTATGTTTCCTAATTTCACACTCCAATTTATGCCATACATTTTCAATAATATTTAAATCAGGTAATTATGGTGGTGCTTGGATTATTCTAGGACAATTATACAACAGCCATTCTCGTATAATTCCATCCGTGTGCTTGGGATCATTATCTTTATAGAAATGAAAAGTTTATTTATTTATTTATTTATTTATTTATACTGAGAAAAGTCTACAAATATGACTTGAATTTATAACATAAGGAACATGGTAGAATAAAAATTAAATTAAACAAAAAAAGAATAAAAATTGACATAAAAATATTTTTAGGTTGGAGCAAAATGTTGCTTCAACCTACGTTTAAAGCTGTTTTTACTTAAGTAAAAGTCGAACAGATGGTCGATTTTATTAAAACTCTTCGACATCATGTTTACCGGTTCATTGTCACCATAGTTTGTTCTGTGTTTATTTAGATGAAGGAACTCATGATCTCTTAAATTCCTACTCGGTGCCTTTATTTTAATTGATTCCAGTATGGATGGTGCATCGATTTGATCAAGTAAAATATTTCCAATGAACGAACACTTTAAAAGCTCTCGTCTATTTGCCAATGTTGTCATTTGATAGGTTTTGCATCCAGTAGCATATGATGGTAATCGCTTCAGGTTAACGTGGTGCGGTAAGTCATGGTCATAATCCCATCCGTCTTTACACGTTATATACCGTATAAACTTTTTTTGGACACTCTCGATTTTTCTGATAGGTTCGTCGTAAAAAGGACACCAGATGTTGACAGCATATTCAAGTTGAGATCTCACGTAGGCATAATACAGGATCTTGATTGTCTCTAGGTCATGAATATCCCCAGTCCAACGCTTAATAAAACCAAGCATGGAATTGGCTCTAGCAACGCATTGTTCAATATGCTTAGTAAAGCACATGTTTTCAACGAAAGTAACCCCTAGGTCTTTAATCTCGAATACTTTTTGTAAAAGTACGCCATTTATTTGATATTGTTGTGTAACAGGGTTAACTCTTACACTTGTTGATGTTGAGACTGAGGAGGTTAGACTCACACCATTTCGCTAGATTGTCGATGTCTTCTTGTAGCTTATGGGTATCGCCGATGTTTTCTACTGTTTTAAAGATTTTGAGATCATCTGCAAACATTAATACCTTAGAATGTTGTATTACTTCAGTAACGTCATTGATGAAAATTATGAAGATCCAAGGACCAACATGAGAGCCTTGTGGTACTCCTGAAGTAGCTTGAATTGATTCTGATCTTCTATTACTAAGCTCAATATACTGAATGCGATTACTCAAATATGATTTAAACCACGCAACAAACTGTTTAGAAAAACAGAATCTGTATAACTGTTCCAACGTTTTACAATGACTGATGGAGTCAAAGGCTTTGGCAAAGTCAGTATACACCACATCAACTTGCTTATGCATTTCAATTTCTTTAATGGTGTTGCTGGTAAATTCAATAAGATTTGATGATGTTGATCTTTTGGGTATCAAACCATGCTGACACTGTGAGATGAATCGAGAAACCAAAGATCTGAATGAGTTGCATACAACCAGTTCAAATAATTTGGGTATTGAAGATATTGATGTAATTCCTCTGTAACAAGAGACATCATTTCTTGCTCCTGTTTTGAAAATTGGTGTTACTCTTGTTACTTTCCATTTCGTTGGAAATACGGCTAGTTGTAATGATTGATTAAATAGAAGACACAGAGGAGTTACCAACGATGTGAAATCTTTCAATAATGAAGCTGGAATGCCATCAGGACCACATCCATCTCCGAATACTTCTAAAGCTCGATGAATATCCTCGGTTTCAATCCTTGGTGTTAGTATGGTTACGTTGTTTTCACCATTGTTTGGATGTTCATACTTATCAATGTCTTCCGGTTTATAAACTGATTGAAAAAACTCCGCAAACATGTTTGATATAACCTGCGGGTCACAGGATTTACGTTCTTTGAATGTCATACACACTGGGTAACCATTAGTTTCACGTTTTTCTTTAAAAAATCTCCAAAAATGTTTTGGATCGTTTCTTATTTTTTCCTTAATACGGCTTATATAACTCTTATACTTTATCTCAAAGTATCTCTCGAAATTTTGATTACACGCAGTGAATTTATGCTTGCTTTCGTCTGAACTGATTTTGAGATTTGCTTTGTAAGCTTTGTCTTTCTTGTTCTTAAGATTGATTAGTTTATCGTCGTACCATGGTGGGTATTTGTTCGATTTGGCCGCAGCAGTAGTAGGAACAAATAGTGCAATGCCCTCAGATATAATTTTGTAGAATTTCTCCACGTTAGTATCTATGTTGCTACTGATTAGTTCATTTTTCCAGTTAATCTGCTCAAAATAAAGATGAAGGTTTGTTCTGTCGGCTTTTCTAAAGTTGTAATACGGCTCTCTGTTTTGATGGTTATCAATAATATTGCTACCCTTGCTTTCAAAAATTATTTCTAGGGCTTTGTGGTTAATATCATTAATAACGAATGGTAATGGTGATTCATTTACTTTAAATAGATTCCGTTCATTTGTAAAAATTAGATCTAGAATTCGGTCAAGACCATTCTGCACCTCGCAAATTTGGCTAAGATTTATATCGAAAACAGTATCGATAAACAGACACTCAATTTCAGAACTCACGTTCAATGGTAAAATTTCATCCATTTCTTCGTCATATGACCAGCTAATAGTTGGAAAATTAAAATCCCCCGTGATCAAGATTGTATCAGTTGAATTAGCAGCATTGTTTATTTCCATTATTGTGTCGCAGCAGGCGGTGTAAGATGATATCGGTGAGCCAGGCGGAACATATGCAACGTAGATAAAAATTGACTTTTTGTTGATTGCGATCTTAACACACAATTGCTCGATGGATAGGTTAGATATTTCAACTAACTCATTCGATAATGATGCATCAACCGCAATGAGTACTCCTCCGCCAGATTTTTTATCACTAGTTAGCGGTGATCGGTCGCATCTATAAACCACATATTGGCTAGGAAAGAATTCAGAACTCAGGATTCCTTTGTGAAATGAAGTTTCACAGATGATATAAACCGGGAAGAGCGTTTTTAACACAAAATTGCGAAATTGAGCTGCCTTCGAAGACATTTTATTTACATTTTGGAAATAAAATGAATGGTTCCTAATTCTTGGTGTTGTTTCCATTGTTGTAGTCTTCTTGTAGTCTGATATTTTCAAAATATGTGCTGGGCTTTGAATGGTACTGGGACCAGATTTATCGATGACATGAGCGAGGTTATATTGGTTTGCAGTTAAAGCAATTCGTATTAAAGAGTGCAGTTGGTCTCCTTCAATCGGTGAGAAGTAGTTAAATTTGTGTGTGTGTCTGGTTAATGCTACTATAGCATGTGGTAAGCTATCGAATAGTTTAATTTCTTTGTCAGACAGTCGGACACAGTTAACGCTAGCTGAAGTTAAGCCTTGAGCCTCATGAATAGTTAAGATTTTACTTGAATCAGGTAATTTTAGATTGTTAGTTAATTGCCTTTTGTCGCGTTTTGTGAAAGTTAAGTACAGTGAATTTGGCATAACTGGAATATCAGAAATCAACCGGCATTTTTTAAAACTGACTGATTTCGTATTATTATTAGTGGTATAAAATTGATGATAAATTGATTGTAATGCATGTACCACATCCGCAGGGCATCTATAGGTTGTATTAAGATGTTTAGAACGTGTTGTAAACTTATTTGCATCAACACACGCAGGAATACACGGGAGTGGGTCTACCCTCTCAAAGTCCTTGAGTCCCAATGCTACCGCTTTTCTAGCAGAAGTAAATGTTATTACATCTAGGAGGGAGAGCAATGAGCCCAGATAGTATGTAACGCGTGTAGAAGTACTTCCTACAGTAAACATTTAGGAGGGAGAGCAATGAGCCCAGATAATATGTATCGCGTGTAGAAGTACTTCCAACAGTAAACATCTAGGAGGGAGAGCAATTAGCCCAGATAGTATGTATCACGTACCGTTAGGCAGTATTATCAGGTTCATTAAGAGCATGAATATTGACTGGACGGATAATTAAGTAGGGCTTAATGCACAAAAGATCTTTTAGGTCGCAGTGCGGGGTGGCTTGAGCCCCCACATGGCCCTCAAGTAATAATAATAATATTTGCATCAAAATAAAGCATGTTGACATAATTAAGCCGGTCGATGTACGGTATTTGGTTTTGATCACCCAGAATGAACATTTTACGGCAGTCACTTAACAAAGCCACTAAGCCCAATAGTCCAGCATGTACCATCATGTACTCGTCGATATAAACCGTATCATATGTTTTGAGTCCATTTAAGAGGTAAGAAGCAATCGTGCGGTAGTTAGTTTTAATATCTTCAAAGTTTTTACCAGCTTCTTTACATTGGAAAGCCACCTTAGTTTTTATATCATTAATGCCGTGCTTCGTAGAACTGAGGACGAGATCTTTTCCAATTATATGTGAATTTAAGATCCATGTTGATTTGCCGCAGCCTGGCACTCCTTGAATAGATATAATTTCAGGTTTATTTTTATCAACTGATAGTGGAAGCTGATTTAATCTTTCAAATATTTTCTGGTCTAGCATTATTTCAGTAGCATTGGAGCAGAAAATGTATCTGCTGGATGTGATAAAGCAGTTCTTTTCAGAATCAAACTGTACCAACGCATTCCCATCGAATCCATATTGGTGATCAGTTACAGGTTCTTCTATGTAGGCTTTGTTATGATTATCATAAACAAAAACTCTAATTGATGATAAGGAACTCGCAGAAAACGGTAGACTGTCAATTGATTTGTTATAAAGTTTCGACAGATGATCACTCGTGAAGATGTTGGAGAATTTCATAAAGTGGAGAATTTCCTTTATAGAATTACGATAGTAATGATCAGATACTTCTTCAGAATAGTAAGTAGGTGTTGTAGGAAGCGGTGTGGTGTTAGGTATACCTGCACTATGAACACTATTCGGTAGTGGCATGTCAACAATCCATCTAGATGATAAAGCTCGTTTATATTTAACTGAATCGTTAAATGGGATGTTCAGTATCCATTTGACATTTGAAGACATTACGCCACTGATGAAGTTGATTACCTTTTCTAGGCGGTCTATAATACCCAGTTTATCAGCACTCTATTATGCACGCACCCTAAACCATCACATGACCGCAACCATGTTTAACTGTGGGACGCAAACAGTGTGAATTCATTTCTTGGTTTGGTTTTCGCCAAACGTTTATCCTGCCATTAGGCAACGAAAAATCTTTCATTCGATAATTATGGGTCAACTCCAACCTAACCTTCTTATTTTTCTCACTAACGAAGGGCTTCTTTCTGGCAAATAGTGCGCTCAGTCTTGGGTTATTCTTCAATTTGTTCGCAATCCAACGTTCATCACAATCAGAAAACAGCTTTGTGGGGCTTATTTTTGGCTTATTAATAATTCCATTTTGAATTGTTGTGCGAGCTTTGCTAACATTTTTCGCGATTTCCCTCTGACTTTTCCATTTTTATAATGCGCAATAATTAATTTTCGCAACTCAATTGACGTGTGAGGTCTCATTTTGCAAAACTAAACTTAACAAATCCTATCGACAACTAACGCATTTGCAGGAGAGCATAAAAAATAAATTAGTTTTATAGATTCACCCATGACTTCAGCACCAAAATGAAACGATAAAAGTAAAAGAACGGCTTTGTTATTCTTCGTTACATACGATACTCAAGCAATGTTGCACGTAAAGCCAAAAGTTAAGTGCACTGAAGGGCTGCGATTTGCTAGTATCTCTTTTGTAATATATTTTATATTCTACCGTGGAGTTCCAACAAAAGCCATTCTTGTCATCCGAACTTTTAAAATGCCGCCTAATTTGATAAACACATTGTCAGCAACAACCGTTCGGCCACTAAATATTTATAGGTTAGCTCGAGCAGCATTCTTTCTTTTTGGTTGGATTCTCTCTGCTTGTTCCGATTGTTTACCTGTATATAAAATGCTTTTGCAAGGAAAACCGCTACACGATTCGTAGTCCCACCATATTTTCATTCCACATCTTGCTGGCTTGGACGGAATGTACTGGGTGAATTTCGCATTTCCTCTTTATTTCCCAATTAGGAAAACACACAAAAATATACATCCACAAAATGATCGTATATGAGAAACGTTAAGGTTTAGGCAGATCTAATCGTGTACAAGGCATATAGAAATGTTTTTTTTTTGATTTTTTTTTTTGCATATGTATTAGGCACTGAATTTTTTTTGGGTGGGAATTCGTGACATTTCATAAATATGCACAGAATATTTATATTAAAAAACCCTTTTAAAATTCAGAAAGGTCTGGCCAGACCTTTAAATGAACAGAAGGGTTAGATTGATTTTGTGTTTCAGTGTTAATGTCATCATGAACATTCCGGCGCTGTTGAACAATTGACCTTTAATGAATTTCCACCAAAGGCCTCAAAGGCTGCAATTAAGAGTTTGGAATGAGTTTTCAAGGTCACACAAACGAAAGTAACAACACTGTAAAACCCTACAGAAGATACTTCACGAACAGCCAGTCTCTCGTAGGAGCTGTTCTTAAGTTGAATGCAGACTCGGAATAATTATTCAAAAAGAAATATCGGATACCTACTCCGTTATTATGTAAATAGTTCAAAAAAGTTCAATTCGATTAAAATTACTTACAACTTTTGGGATGTTAAATATGATGAGTACTCGACGATTTTGTTTAAAATTTCTAAATTAATTTTGACCTATTCTTGCGGCCTGGTATCACTCGCAAGTGAGCAATATAAAACAATTAAAATTAAAACACGGTATATATATATATATTGAACTTCCGGACAACTAATCATATAACATGTAAGTCTAATAAAACACACATAAACAATTTCCTCCATAAACAAATAATTAATTACACACCCCAAAAACATGGAGGCTGACTGATTTACTCTCATTTGATTTGATGTTAATTTGACTTTGTGTATATTTTGTATCTTCCGACGATACTAAAGGCATTGCGTGACAATTGATTATTATCTCATGATCATCATCATCATCACAGGAATAAGAAGTCGACGTATAGTTTACACAATTTTTTAACAATCCCTCATACCAACTATGTAGATATATCCACTATTTACCGAATATCACACCCCTATTATTAAGGATAACGCATTTATATAATGTTTAATCCGGTGTAGGAAATTTGGTTTTCCCTTCGCTATAAATTTTATTTCGAGTTGCTTCTTGTCTCTGTATGTTTGAGTGTAGAGAGATATAAAATTTTGATTGAAATTAAAATTAATGTGTAAATTAGAGTAGAAAAGTTAATTTAATAGTTGTGTATGTATTACAGTTGATACTAAAGGAAATGACCTGTTATCATCGGTTATTTCATTATATCGGTTTTAAAGCTAAGCATTGCATATAGTCTATAACGGAATTCAATTAAAAATATAAAAATCGTTTCGTTTTTTTTTTTAGATTTAGAAAATCGAGAATATTATATGGGACTATGATGTCCCTCGAGAAATTACCATTCCGACAATTTATTTGGAATGGATTCGTTACATACCATTTTCTGTTATTTTTTAAATTCGATAGGAGATTTGTGTAATTTTTTAATGTAATAAAATGTGCATTCAGGTTCCAGGTTTTTAA
This sequence comes from Tipula helvola, assembly GCA_963556165.1. Taxonomy (NCBI): domain Eukaryota; kingdom Metazoa; phylum Arthropoda; class Insecta; order Diptera; family Tipulidae; genus Tipula; species Tipula helvola. Next base: position 112,408,911 of record OY744482.1, read on the forward strand.
AACGATTTAAACCATGGGCAACAATTTTATTGAATCTTATCATGGAAGAAATTATTCCTGAAATATTTATTTAGCATCATATATACATAACTGTGTATAGATAAGACTTTCGTTGTACTATATAATCAAACGGGAATGTAAAAATAATATTTTCCAAAAGAAAATTATCTTTTTACGTAATATTCTATCTAAAGGCTTTAATTGAAAATCAATTTTGTTTTCTTTTGTTTTAGACGCCGCGTGGGAGGGAAAATACCAATTTCCGTTTTTAATTGAAAAAATATTTTTTTTAGCAACATCAAAGTAAATATGGAAATTAAGTAATCAAAAAACGCCGCTAATCAATAATTATTACTTTTCTGTTATTTATTAATTATAAATTATGGTATTTTACATCAATGTAGAAAAGGAAATGCGATTATTTTGCTATAAAGCAAATTGTTGGAATGGCTCATGGCGTTTGTTTGTATGTACATACATTCAAAGTTATTTGTTTATGAGAGAATATTTTGCTCAACTCTTTAAATTATATTCGCATAAAATCAAATTGTATCATTCTTAGACTGTGTCCGAAACCTGTGGTCCATATTTTGTTAGTGCCGAATTTTTGCCATTTCCGAGAAACGGGGAGATTTTTGAACAGGAAGTGTCTTTAATGATATACAGAAGTAAACTTGATGGCTTTATCTTATTGGGACTAGCTAGTGGCATATTTACAGAATAATAATGGTTATTTTTCCTTATTTTTATATAAAAAGAACTATTAATGGTGAATAATTCTAAAATTTAATTGTATGCTATTAATTGTCAGGAATTGGTCGGTTATTTGCCGGACGTAAGTTCTTAATTTTAGGTATCAGGTCCTTTGTACAAATTTAGAGTAGAATAAGAGCGAATCATAAGAATTGAATAGTAAGAGTTTTCGACCGCACCACCAAAGTTCGTTGGTTCTGAGTACACTGGGCCCCACGTGAGATAAGGTCAGCGGAATTTTCAGCTGATTCAATGTGTTTCCATGTAAATTCCAGTATCAATTGTTGTATTTCATTTACGCGCTTAGCGATAAATGTCTTGAGTTTATGTGGAGGTGTTTTTATACAACATAAAGTTATGGTGGAATCTGACCACAAGTAGACATTATTGAAATTTACATTTAGCGCGGTGACAACAGAGTTGTTTAGTTTAGCTAAAAGAAATGCCCCAGAAAAATCAAGACGAGGAAATGACAGTGTCTTTAATGGAGCTACTCGCGATTTGCTGCAAAGCAATCTTTTGACGTAAAAACGGGTCCCAAATGCCTTTTCCGACGCGTCACTAAATCTATGAAGTTCTGTTCGAACTATTTGGTTGGTTTCTGTATTACGATGCAATTTAAGCGTTGAAATTGATTTCAAAGCGTTTTGATAGTTTGGGAAAAGTGTTTGTATTATTGTTTTACCTGTAGTTATAACTGGAGATATGAGTCCCAAGGGATCATACAATTTTGCTACATCCAAAACTATCGCACGTTTCGTTAGGGATTGTTGGTTAAACTCGGGAGGTTTAAAGATAAAAAGATCTTCCTTTGGTTGCCACAGCAACCCTAAAGCCTTAATGCAATTTCCCAAGCTAAATTCGTTGTATTTCAATTCCTCACGATCTTTGAGAGGAATATTAATTAGAAGTTGTTTGTCATTGGAACACCACTTATGTAAATGAAATCCGCCACTTTTGATCGTTTGTATCATTTCGAGTTGAATAATTTTTGCCGTTCTCAAATCATTTCATCCCGTTATTAAATCATCAACATACAGATGTCCTTTGTTGCTATATTGGCAGCTAACGGAAATTGTTCTCGTTCGTTATAGGTAAGTTGGTTTAGTACTCGTATGGCCAGATACGATGCTGAAGCCGTTCCATACGTTACTGTTTGTAACTCGTGTGTTTATGAATTGGTTGGTTTACCTGCTCTGGCCAATGGCCATAGAATTCTTTGGATAGGTGTTTGATTTTTGTTAATTTTTATTTGTCGATATATTTTCGAAATGTCACTCGTAATGACGAACTTGTAGGTTCTAAATCGAAGAATGATATCGAACAAATTGTCCTCTAATATAAATGTTTACAATTTTTATGTATAAAAACAAAATTAGTAACTGAATAATTTTAATCTTTTAATTGTTTACAATTATTGTAAGATGTTAAATTGTTTAATCCAGCTACTGTAATGTGATTGTCTTTTCGATGTTTCAAGTTGAGAGTTTTTGCAAATGACTCGCTAACAAAGTGTGTTTGGCCACCAGAATTCAATAGTGCTCTACATTGAATAAGTTTACCATTACCATTTTCAATGATCACTAACGCTGTTGTAAAATTGTTGAACTTTCGAAAATGTTGTTATTTATATTAAAGTTTGAAGATGAACTTGACGTTGAATCATTGAGGAAGAACATTAGAGAAGTAATTTGTATGAAAGAAAAATGACATGAAATTATATTTTGCATCTTTATCTAAACCGGTTAGAGCGATAAACTGAAAAGAAAGTATAAATTTCTAATATCTCTTTTTATCCTATGGTGTTTCTATGCGCATTTAAATAGATTAGCATAAAGTGAAAAATGATCACAACATATCATCGGCCGTAGGGCGTGGACAAGTTTTAATTCAAAAACACACAACTAACACGAAATAAAAAATACGAAATGAATAAAGGAATAAACGAAATAAAAAAAACAAAATTCTTGTTTTTACAGTTTGGCACTACTACCACATCATAAGAAGGTGGATTTCAATAATATATAAAGTGTGGGTGGGTATACAAAAACTGAATTTAAACAGTTTGCTTTGTATTTTATAGATGAACTTGCCCTATTATGTATAGAAAGAGATAATTAAAATTTATATATTCTTTTCACAACTTCACAAATAAAATTTCAAAACGAAACAAAAATTATTTCCATATGCATATTTTTGTCATGCAAAATCTCTCTCTATGTAAAGTCCTTCCTCAATGGTTGAATGATAAGTTAGTTTAGATGCTATCAACATAACTCGTTTATAAAAAATACAATAATCATCTCTTTCATTGCGTCCATTCCAATTTGAATTCGAATATGTTTCTATAGTTATTTTGAATTTGCAAAGCATGCTAGATTGTTTTGATTTTTTGTTTTCTTTTTGAGCAGAGGCGTGTTGTCTTTTTTCTTACCATTAGTTTTAGATGTGGAGATATGATGTCGTCATTAAACTGAATTTTCTCTTTTTAATACCCATTGTTGTTGTTGTAGAATGTTTTTTAATTTAATTTCCCTTATTTTCTTTTGATTATTGCTGGAAAATAGGGAAATTTGAGAATCTGTGTTTTAAATGAGTAAGACATTGAGTTGTTTGTTAGCGATTTCTTAAAAAATTATTTAACTGGGTTTAACTTTTAATTCATATTATATCGTCAATCGAAATCGCGTTTTTTCATATAAACACTATGAAAATAAATGAATTTTTAGTGTTTCTATATCCCTTATTTTAAGTTCATTTTTCACATGCCGGCTCTATTCACTTCAAGTTGGTTCTGGTATTATTGAAGTGAAACTTTTTTAGGCAGGGTATGAGTCGAAAAGAAAAACAAAAGAATATGGAAATGTTTTTCTGTGACGGTCGTGTAAAAAAAATCGTGTGACGAAAATAAATAAACACACATTTTACATAGCAATACAACAACAAATTATCCTATGAAAAGTCGAGTCATTGCCTCCTAGATTTACATTGAGTTATATTGGTTACAAATTATTCATTCATACATAAATATAAAACAAGTATGTTTGTAAATAATTTGTTTATCCTTTGCCATTCTCGTACTATGGATACAAATATCATAAACTGCCAATACCAATAAGCCTATTTAGACGTGTATGCTCTGCACGATGTGATTTCCTCGTTTCTTACGTCTTTGCGTATGAAAATATCCCGACTACAATATATTTTATAGGCAACAATAGATCATATTTAAATGTCAAATTTTCAACAACCGCTAGAGCTACCATCTTTCGGAAAATTCCGAAAACACAAGCAACTTTCACATAATGCCACTAGGTGTCACTAAATATTTGCTATCAAAAATTGTACGACATTTTTATGTGTGCATTTTGTAAACATAAACAAAAATATTTTCGTGTTATAAAAGTGATTATTACTAATACGTGATAATTAAATTGATTTTGACTATCCTCTTTTGAAAAACGACAGAAATATTTTTTTGATTGTATAGTGATAGTGACATCTAGTGGCAAACGCTTTGTACTTCTTTTTTAACCGTGCTGCCTCTTTCGGAAAACGCTTTGTACTTTTTCAACAATCGTGCTGCCTCTCTCGGAAAACATGATCTGTAGGTAAGAAACGAGGAAGATACATCATGTGCTGTATGTCTAGTCGGGTTTTGTCCTACATATTTATATAGATATTGGTGGTTATTATGAATTTATACTAAATGAACAATAAATAGTAATCCTAATTGAAAAAACAATAAAGCATTAAAGCGTACAGTGGACTTTTTAAGATTTAAATGTGTGCTAAATTTTTAAACGATCCTACAATGAGGGTTGATAAATTAAAATTAATAATAATTTTACTAAATTTTAACTGTACTTCTTCTTTTTTGACAATTCAAAAATGAAACAATTGGATTTTGATATAATTATTAAATGAGATACGAAAATTATACTTTGCATTAGTTCTAAAACCAAATGATGTGAGAAAGCTGCACTTATGCTTCAATCTCTGGGTGCTTCTCTAGGTAAATTATTCGGTGGAACATTCTTATTTGAATTGAATCAGGATTGAATCAAATTCACTAGTTTCTTATTTAAATCAAATACAAATTTTATACATAAGAATTTGTTGCATATTCAGGAATAGCCCCTCTGTTAAAGTAGATTCCTCTAAAAAATGTTGGTCTGCAGCAAAATTCATATTAAAATCTAAAGTTAATGCCATATAGACCTATACAAACAAAAATTATCGCGATAATCTACAGGCGCGGTTTCGAATTAAGCTTTCGTGATCCCGATCAACAAATTATGGTGTCACACATAAACCCGATTATAAATAACCAGTCTTTATTCGGTTTATATAAATGATATTTAGTATTCATTTAATACCAATAGCCGGCTTTCTTGACGTTTGATCTGATCCAGGTCGGATCATGTTTTATGAAACGACAAGCAGTAACAACAACTACTCGGATCAAATCTTTAATCCAAAAAGAAAAATTTAATACATTTTTGTTGTTGCTTTGAATGTAAACTTTGATCTAATCCGACTATGCTTTAAATATTCGGCTATTATTGCTAAATTATACTGCTTTTTTGCATTTCATGTTCACCGTGTTTCCACAACTAGATTTTGATTATCGAGTTATGAATCGGCATAATTCTATTTCACAAAGATCGTGCAGTGAAAGATTGAGAAAAATAACTATATAATAGCAACTTTGCCGATCGATATGTTTATTTGAGGTCTGTAGCTAATCTATAGTAACCACTCTCGTGAACTGACAAACGTGGCTTAAGTTTCACACAAAATTAATTAAGAGTCAATAAAGTTTATAACAATATCATCGTTTCATACTACTTGTCATGGTGGCGTAAAATATTGCACCCATATTAAGAGCGCATGTTGATAATAACAAAAAAAAAACTAAAATAAAACTTGAAAAATTCTCAAGACATTTCAACCCCTTATATTATAATCCATATACAATTACACCTAATCACATTAAATTACAAAACATATTATGTCCTAAAACCAAGAAGATTTCGTACACGAAAAATTTTCAATTAGATAAAATCGAAAAATCATATTTTCATTAAACATAAAAAAAATTAGGGTTAAAATTGTAGAAATACTAGGTAGTGCGTGGCGGTTAATGAAAATATCGTATAAAATAGCTGGAATGAAGACAACACCACCAGAGTAAAGTTTTTTTTAATTTTTTTTTTTAAATTGAAAGGGGTGATTTCAATAATATTTTGTTGTCTCTCTATGTTACAATAATATCATGAACAATAATAATAATTTTAATTATGATGACATCATTTTTATTATATTTAATAAAAAATTAACTAACTGCTTGCTGGTTGTTGATTTAAACACAAAACCAACGAAAAATGAAAAAAAAATTATAAAAAATTGAATTGGATTATTTTGTAGTTTGAATAAATAAATACACTGTATACGAAATGAAAAAAGCTTTCATATGTGATTCTAAATTATGTACATACGTACATACAAACGAACAAATTTATTAGTTTTCCGCTAAAAAAATAGAAAATTTTCTTTACTATTAACAACCATACGGTGTAAACACATCATTTTAATTATTTAGATTGAAATGGGTAAAGTTTTTATTTTGATAAAATAATTTATTTGACTTTAGAGAATATTACATTAGAATTTTCACGATTTTTTTTTTTTTTTTGGTTTTTAATTCTAGGTTATGTTTGACATGGTAATGAAAATACCTGTATTTTAGTATTAAGCAAGGCGAGTTTGTAGAGGCTAATTTTGAATTATACTCTTGTGACTAAAATACTCGCATTCAATAATAAATAAAACTGACGATCTGTAATTCGTATTGATCTGCCATGTTACCTAAATACGTTATAGTGTATTATTTTTTGAAATTTGAAAGATTTAATAATTTTTTAACATTTAGTATTGTAAAACTTAATATTTTTAAACCCAGGTAAATTCTAGCTATACCTAGATAGCTTTGCCCTCGATAGAACAGTGAGAAGGACATTGTTTTACAACTTGGGAAGCCCCGGGTATACGATAGGGTAACCAGATTGTTTTGGAGTGAATATGTGGTACAGGTAGAAATTGCAATTTCCCAAGAAATTTTATTTCTCGAGAAACCGAAAAATTGTTTCCCCGACAAATTTCATTTTACTTTTTTTATGGTTGCTCTAAAAAAGTAAAAAAAAAAAATTTGAGAGGGTAAAAAAGTTGACGAAATTTCAACAATTCGTGATCACTTCAACAAGAGTCTGTGCCTATTAGAGTATTGAAATTGTAAAATACGGACATTGCAATTGGAATATCCTGTAGTATGTATTAACAATTTTAGAGAAATAACAAGTTGCTAAAATTTTTACCATATGTTTGCAGTTTTCCAGCATTTAAAATAGATTGAACCTTTGCCACATATTTTATGAAATAGAAAATTAAAGATGGGGTGGAATTTTAGTTTCTACAAAATATAATTAGATCGCACTTGCATTCAATTTTGATTTATCTAATTCGGAAATAGATGGATAAGTTTGATTTATTTCTTATTATTTACTTAAATTTTGGGACACCCCATTTTGAGCAGGATTTACAATAAAGTGTCATTTTACAAAAAGGAGTATACATGAAATTTCTGTCAATAAGCCAAGGCCACAGCAAGCAGCGATACCATTACTTTAATTAATATTGTGGTTTCTCTGGTTTCACTAACCTTGTGAAATAGCGGCGAGTGAATTATCGGTCACATCTAGTAAAAATAGGCTAATTTACACATTGCTGAAAGCATCCTTTCGTTTGAGATACATAACTTTGCTTATTTTAATTTGATTTGGAAAAATATTGAATTAATTTATTCTTTTTTAGGGAAATTAAAACAAAACACGTCTGCCTGACAGGAAAGTCAAAGCGTTTTGAATAAGTTTATTCTTTATGCTGGAAACACATGAGCAGAATTTCTGCTTGCATCGCTGCCGACAGAAATTTGGTTGAATTACATGAGCGTCTTTTTTGACAAGCAGAATTTTAATTTGTGGTATTTATTTGATACATATTTAATTTTAATGTACAATTTTTTTAACTGAATGATGCCTTATTTTGTCACAAATTATTTAATTTTTATCCTCCAATTTGGCACTTGCCACACAAAAATTATTTTCTGTCAACAAATTAAAAAAATTCATTGGAAATATAAAAAGTATACAAATTGTACTAGATTTTTTATCTTTTACGTAATGTAGCCTACTGATTCGCAGCAAAATTAGAAATAGAGACACAAAGCAGAATTCTGCTCGGAAAGCAGAATTCATGTATTTCATGCCGTATAAACGTGTGTATTCTAATTTTTCTGCTTGCAGAATTCTGCTAATTTGTGACAAAATAAGGCATCATTCAGTTAAAAAAATTGTACATTAAAATTAAATATGTATCAAATAAATACCACAAATTAAAATTCTGCTTGTCAAAAAAGACGCTCATGTAATTCAACCAAATTTCTGTCGGCAGCGATGCTAGCAGAAATTCTGCTCATGTGTTTCCAGCATAAAGCAGAATTATGCTCGGAAAGCAGAATTCATGTATCTCATGCCGTATAAACATGTGTATGTATTCTAATTTTTCTGCTTGCAGAATTCTGCTCATCTGTTTTCAGCATGTTGAGAAATTCGTATCAATTAACATTCTTCATTTAAACAAAATTTTTAAAATCTATATTTAACAAAATATTTTAAAATTTTTGGTTAAGTTTGCTTAACCTAATCATCTGTATGCAATCAAATAAATTTCCAGTTTTTGTAGATCATACCTAATTTCTTTGGAATTGAGATAATCACCATCATTTCTTTGGCAACAACGAAAGGTCCTGCAACCTCTCCCTGAAGAATTCGTGTCTGTTCAGCAATTGCGATACTTTTAATGTTTTTAATTTTGTCATCAGTCTCATCTCTTTTCTTTGTAAAAAGGCAATATTAACAAGTTCTTCAAATTTTTTCGAGTTATGGTCTGCTCCTGAAGGCTTTTGACGTTTTACATTGATCCAGTTTAATTGCCTCTTATGACACAGGGGAAGAAAACACTTTTTTTGAAAAACGTTGGCCTAAATGACGCTTTCTCAAAAACCTATTTGCTGAAATTCATTTGCAATCCCATGGCACAGCCTTATCGTTTAATCGATCCGAACATAATTCGATCATAACAAATTGTGAAATACTATCAATATTATCTTTCCTCCTAAAAATCATACAATAATATGCTCTATTAAATTAGAAAACAACGTCGACATGTGATACCATTACAGGAACTAACCCTGTTTTTTTCTTTTATTTTATAATTTGTAAGGCACACTAACACTATGGTTACTTTACATAATTTTCTTTACAAACAAATACAGTGTAATATTACAAAGTACTAAAAGATTCTAAATTAACAAGAAAGGAAACATTATTAATGTATCCATTAATTATTGCTTCTATTGAAAATAATTAATCCTAATTTGTGTACTAATTCTGTGAATCTTGATGAATCCAAGGGTTTGGTGAGGAGATCTGCGATCATTTGTTTAGTTGAGCAATAGTCGACTTTGATCCATTGCTTATAAGATCTTTCACGTACATATGGTATATTTTACGTCTATATATTTGGTTCTTTGGTTCCCTTTGTTTTCTGTCACGTAACATTTTAATACATCCCTGATTGTCTTCAAACATTTTAATTTGGGTTTTTATTTCTTGATTGAAATCTTGGAGAATACGAGAAACCCATATGGCCTCTCTTGCTGCCTCTGAGAAAGCTACAAATTCAGCTTCCGTTGATGATAGCGTGACTGTTGTTTGTTTTCGGCTGCAACATCCTATTAGTGTTTCATTAAACATCAGACAGAAACCGGTATTCGATTTTCTGTCACTTGTATCGCCTGCCCAATCAGCATCCCCACAACATACAAGTTGGTCATTGACTATATTACTTCCCAATTTTAATTTTAATCTTGAGGTTAGTTTTAAGTATCGGAAGATACGTTTTACCTCGTTCCAGTCGGCGTTATTAGGTTGACTCACTTTTCTAGCCACTATTGATGTTGAAATAGCTATTTCTGGTCCTGATTGACCAATATATCCCGGATTCATAGGGATCTTAGATTCCATTGAATCGGCTAGACAATATTCTTGCAATTTGTTCAGAATATATTTCTCTTGGTACATATAAAATATTCCTTTTTCATCTCTTTTAAACTGAATACCTATAGCATCGAACTTGCGGTTCCATTCGTTAGCCCCTTGTTTCAGCCCATACAAGTTCTTTACTAGTTTACACACCTTGTTATCATTACCCGTTTTATACCCTTTTGGTTGTTTCATGTACACCTGATGTGACAAATCCCCATTTAAATAGGCACTTTCAATATCAAAATGTCTTACTGCCATCCCTTTCTGGCAGGCTATTGTAAGGAGTATTTTTAAAGTTGTTGGGTTTACGACAGGCGCGAAAACATCGTAATCTCGCCCGAATTTCTGTGAAAACCCTTGGGCCACCAAACGAGCTTTATATTTGATTACTTTGCCGTCTCTATCAGTTTTTCGTTTGTATACCCTTTTACTTCCTATAGCTGTACCTCCTGGTGGTAGGTTTTCGATTTCCCATGTACCATAAATGTGTAACGAATTTATTTCGCTATCCATTGCACGTTTCTACTCTTTTGCTTCAGGATTATTCATAGCTTCTTCGAATGTAGTTGGATCTTTGCTTACATTTTGAGCTGTCACGTTTTGTATCGTCTCAATCAGTCTGGACGGTGGAATGCCTTTAGTTGATCTAGATGAACGTCTCAATTGCTGCACTGGTTCATCATCGGTGTCCTCTGATTCGCTTTGAATTTCTGTCTCATTTGTTTCACTTTCATTTTCGGTTGCATCATTGAAGGTTTCCGGTTGTATTTAATCCAATGAGATTTCAATTTGTGTACTATTTTTCGCTTCTACTTTACATTCAGGATCAAATTTTACATCTCTGTTGTTTCTCATTTTGTTCCAATTTCATAACCAACAAAGATTAATTTTTCAGCTGTGTTATCGAGCTTCTTTCGTTGATACTTCGGAATATGTGCATAAACTGGCATACCAAACTCATGTAGAAATATAACGTTCGATTTTCGTCCATGCCATAGTTCATAACGGTGTTACTTTTTTATTTTTAGTGGGCAAACGGTTTGCTAGAAAAATTGCCGTTGTTATACTGCTTCGCCCCAATATTGTTTATGTAGCTCCGAACTCGCCAACATACATCTCACCATTTCCATCAAAGACCTATTTTTACGTTCAGCCACGCCATTTTGTTGTGGCGTTTTCGATGTAGTTAGTTGGGTACATATCCCTTTCTCTTTGAAGAAATTTTGCAATTCCGCATCCATATATTCACCTCCTCGGTCCGATCGAAAAACTTTAGGGATTCTGTTAAATTGCATATTTGTCATACCATACTTACAAAATCCATTATTTTCGATTTTACTACTGATTTCACTTTTAGTAGATAGATGTGGGTATATCTACTAAAATAGTCGATCAGTGTGAGTATATATCTATTCCCCCGCGGTTTTGGCCGTTACATTGGCCCACATACATCTGTATGTACAAGATATTATGGGTTTTCGCGTTGCCGATTCTTGTGGAAATGAATCGCGTGTTAATTTGCTCTTCAAGCACGTTTCACACATATCGCTATGTTCACATTCTCTGATGTGCATGCTTCTAACCAGCTTTGTCATATTTTTTATATCATTTAAATTTCGGTGTTCCAAGATTTTGTGCCACAGTTTTATAAACATCTCCATTTGCTCTTACTATCAGTATTTATTTTCCTTTGAGATTTATTTGGCACATCTCATTTTTAAAAACTTTTAAAAACTATATCACACCCACTTTTCGCTAGCTTTCCAACTGATAATAAATTGCAATTCAATTGCGGCACGAAAATTACATCGTTCAACTGTATACAGCCTGTATTTGTTTTCAATTTGACTATTCCGGTTCCTGCGATTGAGAGACATCTTCCATTTGCCAATGTGACCGAACTACCATTTGATTTGTGCATTTCGACGAAATATTTGCTGTCATTACACATGCATATGTGATGATGCACCTGAATCTATGCACCAATTACTACAATTGAAATTTTTCAAATCGCCAACTTTCAAACAAAAATTTACTTCGTTATTTTTGGTTTGTTTATCCCTACGTTCACGTGTTTTTCATGTTTTTGCTGCTTTTTGCACTGCTTATATTTTCGGCAGTCTTTGCGAATATGGCCATTCTCTTTGCAGAAAAAACATGGACCTTGAGTTTTGTTACTGACTTGAAGTGCCATCATGCGATGAAATATTTTGTATCCGCCATCATGCGATGAAATATTTTTTCTTGATTTTCTGCGACGGCAGCTTTCGTCAAGAAGTTTTCCTTTCGATTTAAATCACATTCGGGCCTCGTTTCCAATTAAGAATAACAACAAAAACCAAAACTGTTCCAAAACTATCTAAAAACTCATTTGTTTCCAAACCAAAACTGTCCAGTTTCATTTTTAAAACAGGTTTCAAAATTAAACTAAACATTTCCCATGAACCAAACTTTTTTATATTGTTCATCAATAATATTAATAATATCAGTTAATTATAGTAACAGAGAACAAACATAAACTCAAAATAAAATTGAACTTATGATATTTTCGGTTTACCTACACACAGCTCAGCTACGAATAGGCAGTTTAGAAAATATGCGCCTCATTTAAAACTTACATCTTCTACAAGAAACAACCTTTCCTACAAAAGGTTGTAAGTGTAAAACCGGCTGTTTTAAAATTCTCTTTTATGTTTCTTCTCGTAATGCTAGTTCGCAGTGAAATGTTTCATAATGCACATATTTTGTAATTGTTTTGTATAAATACCCAATTTTACACATCCGAATGCCCATTACTGCCGATTATAATATGTAGCAAAAATCGAATCTCAATAAACATTCAAACTAAAAGCTTTCTAACATTCCTCTCAACGATAACAGACCATCTACGTTAAAGTACACATACTAATTACAAAATTGTGTCTCAACTATACCGCAAATTTACCAGACAAATCGATTCATATATTCATCTCTTTCTAGTGCCGAGTACAAGAAACCCACACACAGTACCAGAAAGCAAAAACAACAAATAACCTCAAATCAGTAGACAATCTGTCAAATTTTCGTTTTGTCACGAACCAAACAACTTAAGATAATTCAACACAATAAAATAATTAGCCAAATAAATTTATATTCTAAACCTAATCAAAATATTTATACAAACAACGCATCTACAAACTCAAATATTTTATTAAAACAACGTTCGCCACGACCAAACGCATCGAGTAGCACAGCAGACGATTGTGTAACATAAAAACAATTGCATGCAAGCAAATTCGGTAGAGAAAATTCCGAATGAAATTTTTTTAATTAAAATCATTATTTTAATACGGGAATAATTAACTAAATATAATCGAATTCAAAATGTTTTGTATAAAATTTACAATATTTATTATAATTTCAATATTATTTTGTGATGTGATTAATGTAAATTCGGCTACGACACATAAACACAATCATGGCGTGACAAAAGAGCGAACGGAGGATGGTGCTTATGTGGCACGGGATGCCCATCATCATGACGCGGACGGCCATCATTCAGAATTTGATCATGAAGCGATTTTGGGCAGTGTAAAAGAGGCAGAAGAATTTGATTCGTTACCGCCTGAAGAATCGAAAAAGAGGCTGGCCATTTTGATTACGAAAATGGATTTGAATGGGGACCAATTTATCGATCGACATGAATTAAAGGCTTGGATTTTGAGATCGTTCAAGTAAGTTTGATTTTTTATAAAATAAGAGATGGATAATTACATTTTTTCTACATATTATATAGAATGCTATCTGAGGAGGAGGCAAGCGAACGTTTCGAAGATTTAGACGAGAACAATGACGAACGAGTAACGTGGCTTGAATACATGAAAGAAAGCTACGGGGTTGATGATGAGAGTGGTGAGAATCGATTTCTAGATCCGTCACTTTTGTCCGAAGAAGAAGAAAAAATGGTTGCAGATGATAAAATTTTATTCAATGCATCCGATTTGAATAACGATGGCTGGTTGAATCTCGTTGAATTTACAATTTTTAATAGCCCTGAAGAACATCCACAAATGTTACCCTTAATTTTGAAACAAACCCTAAACGATAAGGATTGGAACGGGGATGGTAAAATCGATTTCAAGGAATATTTAGGTGAAGCTGCGAAAAATCACGACAAAGATTGGTTGCTGTCGGAAAAAGAGAAATTTGATAATGATTTTGATAAAGACGGTGATGGTGTGTTGAATGGAAACGAAATTCTCTCTTGGATAGTGCCTTCAAATGAGTAAGTTAATTATAAAGCATCACATATACTTTACCCTTAATTTAAATCCGACTATTTTAGTGAGGTTGCCACCGATGAAGTTGAACATTTATTCGCCTCTGCTGACGATGACCAAGATGATCGCCTTTCTTATGAAGAAATCCTTGAAAATCATGATACTTTTGTGGGTAGCGAAGCGACCGATTATGGTGATCATCTTCACAACATTCATCACTTTGACGACGAGTTATAAACATTATGCTTCCTAACGCACAGTAAATTAAATTTATTTATAATTTTGTGTCATATAAACTAAATTAGTCACAACATCTCAATTATTTATTTGTTATAAATATAATTTTTATTTTTAAATTATTTGTTTATAATTTTTGTACCTACTGTAAAACTTATAAATGGTTTGTTTCCTCGCTAAAAAAAATGCATGACGGTTTTGTAATTTGTTTGTGAGTACCCTGGCGTCATAGCAACTCCTAAATGCCAGATAAATAAAACTATTGAAAACCATACTAAACTAGAGTGTTTTAATTATTACTCGTTATGAAATTTAAAACGCACATTTCAAAAGAGATCAAGCATAATGGAATTCTATCGTGTCTGGATTGGTGTGGAGGTGAAGAGGTTCACACGTGCAAGTAAGTAGAATTTGTTATCTCGGCAGGGAGCGGCGAACGAAACCCCACATTTCCATTATTTTACAGTGATGACCACCAAATCTACAAATGGAGCACTGCAACACGAGAATCAATGCATGTTGCGAAACTACCGGAAGATTTTTATCCAACCGACCTAAATTGGTTGCTGTCGAAAAGTTCAGGTAGTGGCAAAAATGGTGATGCCCTTCTAATAACCAGTACCGATGGACGATTTATAATCTTGAATCGTAGTGCACGAGTGGAAAAAAATATTACAGCACATACGGGAGCAATTGCATCGGGTCGATGGAGCCCTGACGGTGCTGGCTTGCTAACAGCCGGCGAAGATGGTATTATAAAAATTTTCTCCCGATCTGGAATGTTACGATCGACTGTGGTTCAAAATGAGAGCTCGATTTTATGTGCACGATGGGCACCAAACTCACTATCGATCATCTATTGCCAAGGCGGATTCATAACAATCAAACCGTTGGCGGCGAATAGTAAAATAACAAAATGGCGAGCACACGATGGACTTGTGCTGACAGTGTGTTGGGCCAAAAACACAAATTTAATCGTGTCCGGTGGTGAAGATTGCAAATATAAAATTTGGGATACACAAGGTACACTAATGTATACCAGTTCACAGGATGATCATGCTGTAACTTCGGTTGAATTTTCACCAAGTGGAGAGCTTTTAGCAGTTGGAAGCTATAATTCATTGAAATTATGCCATAATAGTGGGGTAGGCTGTAAATAAAGAGTACAAATTTTCATAATTTAATTTACATTGTCTTCCTTTATTCCAGTGGGTTTACAACAACACACGATTTAGTTCACCAAATACCGGGTCCTTATTTGGAATACGGTGGACCCATGATAGTACCCAAATTGTATCCGGCTGCGGTAGTGGAGCGTTAATATTTGGCCACGTCATTGAACGTGAAAAAATCAGTCGAAATTTAAAAGCAGTTACGACCGGACGCAAAACCATCTTGCTACAAGATATCGTCGGCCAAACCGATGATACGCTCGACTTTTCTGATCGAATCATACAATGGGAGCTGGGTTATGGACATCTGGTCGTGGCAACAAATTCACAAGTACAAATATTCAGCGAAAGCTATATAAATACCCCGATTATAGTCGACAATCGAGCTGATATTCGTTTTATAAAATTGGGCAAAAAGAATTTTTTATGTGCCGATTACAATTCACTATGGGTTTATACGTATTCAGGGCGTTTACATTTGAATCCTCGCTACCCCGGATCTCAATCACAAATCTCGAATTTAATATCGTTGCACACATCGCTCGGTATTGATGTGCTTTGCGTACGAGATTTTGTCGATCAAACCGTTATACATGTATTCGATTTGTTACCTGGCGCCAGTCGACAAGATGAACCATTCACTATTAAATCATCAACGCCTATTATCGAAATAGCAATGTGTCGGTCAGGAACCGCAGAAGATCAATATTTAGTATTCATTGATGTTAATCGAGATTTGTATTTGACCAACATTCGAAATGGTCCCGATTTTCCAATGTTTAAAATTGGAACTCAAGTGTTATCGGTGATGTGGGCAAGTGATGCAAATATTCTGGTCGGTCTTCATGACTCGAGTTACAGTGTTTGGTATTGTCCGGGGGAGGCGTGCACCGATCCCACTTTAATCGCTTTAACCATGACCACAAACGAGACGAATGAATTTGGCAAGAATTTGTCGATAGAAAATTTTGATGGATGCATGGTCACGTTCTGCTGTGATGGAATTAAGTATACGATTCCGGTAAAAATATATTGCGAGGCGATTCATAAATGTATAAACGATGGGATGTGGAATCAAGCATTAAAAATATGTAGATTGGCACAAAATCCTGTACTTTGGTCAACGTTGGGAACTATTGCATCCAAGAAAAATCAGTTGGATATTAGTGAAGAAGCATTCGCAAATGCACTACAAATTGATAAAGTTCACTATCTGCAATACATAAAAAGCTTGCCCGAAACTAGTCCTGATCGAATGGCTGAAATATCGATCATGAATGGACGAATTGCTGAAGCCGAAATAATTTTGTTGCACAACAAGAAAATAACTGAAGCGATTGGTCTGTCGATTAGAATGCACCGATGGGAACGAGCCTTGGACATTGCACTAAAGAACGAAACAGACGTGGATACAGTACTGGAAGAACGAAAAAAATATTTGCAAGCACTGGATCGTGACGAAATGAATCCAAAGTACTTGAACTATTTAAATTCGCGAAAAAATTAAGAAAAATCCTTAAATTTTCATTTGCTCATAAAATTTAATTTATTTGTTGAACTAAAATTATAAATTACAATAAATAAATATAAATAATTAATAAATTTAATATAATCATGTCATTTATCATCAGCTAGCGTATAAGTCGTTTGGTTAAGTTCGTTTATTATTCTTGTGTCTCTGGAATATTTGTTGCTTCGGATACAGTCGATTTATTATCTGCCACACTACTGGTATCGTCCGCCTCACGAATTCCCAACCATGGGATACGTTTTTCCAGTTCTTTTCTGTATCTTGGATGACTGATGGCATACACCCACGGATCAATACACGAAACAATTTTGCAACAAACAGCCGGAATCATTGTTGCCAATGGTGTTAAAGCATTTCGATTACCAAATGCTCCCATCATTGCAACAATACCGTACGGTGTCCAGGCACAAATGAATAAAAAGAATATCGTGAATGCGGTCTTAGCAATACGAATTTCAACACTTTGTTGTCGATCCTGATTCGATACGAGAGATTTAACGTTCATTTTCCGTGCTTGATCTTTTAACATTTTCTCGTGGGCTCGTACCGCACCAAATAGTTTAAAGTAGAAACATGAAATCAATGTGATTGGTATAGCGTACGACCAGGCAAATATACAAGCGGTAAACACTCGTGTATCCTGATCATCGGTCAAATAATCAAATGAGCATGTCGTTAGGAAACCCTCGGGAACATATCGTCCCCATACTTTGAACATTGGCAGGAATGTGAATGGTACTGTCCACAGCCATGTCATTGCAATTAATATTCCAGCTTGCGGTTTTGATAGCCGTCCATCCAATGGACTGGAAATTGTTTTATACCGATCGAACGCAATTATAGCATTTGTGATAGCGCCTCCAATACCCGATACACTGCCCAGCGCCGCATAAATTATACATCCAGTCTCGTATCCTAATAATCGCTCACTAAACGAATTAAATATGAACATTGGCATTTCGAGCATCATAAACAGATCGAAAATAGCTAAATTTATGACAAACATGTTGGAAGCAGTTCGTAGTGATTTTGATGTTGAGAATATCCATACGACAATACCGTTACCGATACATGATGAGCTCATTAAAACGAAATAGATCATGGCTAGGATAAGATGTAAATAGTACGGTGGCGCTGGAAAGCCACGCCAATGCGAATGAACCAAATGGATGTGTTCTGGTGGTAAATTCCATCCTAGTAATTTTATCGGTGATTGGCTGGAAAATTTTCAAAAAATTTTATTAAAAACACATTTTTTATTTTTATTTTATCAACACATACTCTTGATATAGTGGCAAAGGTCGTAGTATCGCTTCTGTAATATTATCACTAATAAACATTTTGATTTAAAAATTAAAAAAACTAATTACTGGAACACAAACTATTTTTTAATATTCTTTTTATTTTTATTTTTTTTTTTTTCACTCTCGGGAACAACTTGGAGACCGGACCCCGTAAAGCCGCTTCTCAAATGTTCAACAAATATCACAGTGACATACCCTTTTATATAAAAATCTAACTATTCGCTAAATCTAATAAAAAACATAATATTTTATGGGGAGGTTGGTGGTGGTATTCAAATATATGCGGGAGGGGGTTTTGTACAACATTCTAATTCTTTAATAGCGAGGGGTGTGATGAAATGTATACGGTATTATTGGAATCAAAATCGTATTATTTGCGGATTTAATTCGATTAAAATGGATTTAATATGGAAAAATACCTGTTAATACATTATTTTAATTCGATTTAATCTGAATTTGATTTTGATATTAATTTATGTAGTTTTGATTCTTAGTTGTTATCTAGAATTTGAGGAAGAAATAAGTACAGCTCAAATTTGATCATTTAGGTCTCAGTCTATACCTACTCATTTCGAGGAAAATGCACTTTCTGTAATAAACACACCTAGTTGCTAAACTAGAGATCTCTAGAAGCTAGGGTCAAATTCCACTATTTTTCATATTATGAGACACTGAAAATCAAGATGAGGAATTAATTTGGAAAACAATGGGAATTTTAAAACTAATAAATGCCTATTTTATATAACATTTATGACATAGTTATTATTTAAACATCTCCCCCACCCAGGGCTGAAAGAAGGAACAAAAGCGATCCTACGTTTATGCATAATGCTATATATAGCTCAGAGCTCAGTAATTTTCAATAAAATACAATTTTCTATGAAATGAGTAGAAACATTTGATCGATCAACTGATGTTTAACTTCCAAATTTCTTGAATAGCAATTTTCCAGTAAGAATAACTGGTGCAAAATGTTCAGAAGAATCGTACACTTGAGCAACTAGATTAATCGATTGTCATTTGGATTCCAAATCATACCCTACTACAGTTGCATTAGGCTATTTCATTCACGAACTTCATTATTACTAAGTTCTCTAGCCAACTCCAAACTACTGGCGGGCCTCATCCTTGGCGCATTGTTACAAGGCCCGAAATTATTTAAAACCATCCGAAGTAAATAATCCGCAATAGTCCAGTGTTTGACGGTTAAAATAGGTTATTACCTCAGAATTCTTACGGACAAAGTGAAATTTGGAAAGTAAGTAGGGAATGGCTCAAGGAACTAAACTTATATAGTGCCGATGTGTGTTTTACTCATCTCTTTTCGGGGACGGAAATTAGTACACTCAAAATAATTACAGAAATCGATAGAGCGATGAATTCTAAGCAAAAAATGTTCCATGAAGTTTTTTTTATAAATCAATATTTCTCGAATAATTCGCGATTGAAAATGTTGATTTTCATCTAAAAACTGCATGTTTGAGAGCAATCCGAAAATTTCACCGAAAAATGCGATTGGGTTTTTAACGATAACTTCCTTATTTTTTAAGATATCTAATCGCTCCAGAAACTATTTTGCCGGAAATTTCAAGTGCTACAAGGTCTGTAAAGTTGAACTTGCTTGAACAGAAGTTTTTGAGATTTTTGAGTTTTAAAGGATTGGAAACAATTAAAAAATTTGAATTAATTAAAGATATCACTGAAATTGAAAAGTTTAAGGAAAACGAGGTAGCTACAACAATTTATAAAAAATAATGAAGTGATTTTCACAGGCTTAGAAAAGTTTCCCGATAAATTAAAATTGGTAGTGAAAGAGTGTGCAAATCCGATTGCAAGGCCACCGCGAAGAATTCCATTAACAATACGAGATAGGGTAAAAGAAGCACAATTCAGTAAGCAGTGATATAATTGAGCCATTATCAGAACCGACTGAATGGGTTAGTAATTTAGTAGTGGTGCAAAAGCCTAACGGTAGTTTAAGGATTTGTCTAGATCCCAAATATTTGAGTCAGTCATTAAAAAAGGAGTATTATGAAATTCCAAAATTAGAAGACTTGACATAAGTTAGCAGGTGTATAAATTTGTACAGTGTTTGACCTAAAGGACGGGTTTTACCAAATCGAACTCGAGAACAGCTCGAAAAAGCTCTGTGCTATCAGCTCACCTTTTGGGTAGCTATAATTTCAAAAGATATTTAGAATAAATATAGCTCCTGAAACTTTTCAAAAATTCAACGAAAAAAATTTTGGTGATATACAAGGAATTTACATATCCATACATAGATGATCTGTTAGTGATAGGACGAACAGAGGTTGTCGATCGAGCAAAAAAATTGAACATTAAATTTAATCGAAATAAGATACAATATAGGGTTAACCAAGTTTGTTTTTTGGGACACATTTTTAATCGCGACGGCATAAGTTGTGATCCGAATAGAATTGAAGCTATTACAGCAATGGAAGATCCAACATATAAATAGGAGGTACAAAGATTTTTTGAAATGGTAAATTATCTACGAAGCTTCGTACCAAATATGGCAGAATTGACGGAGCCCATACGTCAATTGCTTCGAAAAAATGTAGAATTTAGCTGGTTGGACCAACATAAAAAATGTATCAAAAAAAAAATTGAAAGAATTCATTACAAACAAACCGATATTACAGACGTTTAATGTAAACAAAATATCCTGTATTCAGACGGATGCAAGCCAAAATGGCTTAGGTTGTGTGTTGTTGCAAGAAGGAAAGCCGATAGCATTTGCCTCAAGAAGTTTATCAGACACGGAGAAACAGTATGGCCAGATTGAAAAGGAGCTTCTGGCGATTCTATTTTCTTGTTTAAAATGTCATCATTATATTTTTGGCAGGCAAGTGGAAATCCATTCGGACCACAAACCGTTAGTGAGCATCATTAAAAATGAAATGCATAAAATCAACTCGTTGCGTCTTCAAAGGATGAAATTCAACTTGCTTAAATATAAAATAGATGTCATATACAAACTGGGAAAAGAGACGCACGTGGCGGATCATTTGTCGCGAAGTTACCAGTTAAATGAACCCGCAGGGAAATTTAAAGAGTACGAGGACGTAATTCATACTATAAATATGTCGGATTAGAAAAAAGAAACTTTTATACAGGAAATGGCGAAAGATTAAAGTTTATCTCTGTTATTAAAAATTTACAATGAAGGATGAACAAATTCTAAACATTAATTTAATTATCTGGCCAGACCATATTGGAAATTTAAAAATCAAATTTTTTGTGACGGAGGACTTGTCTATTTAGGAGAAACAATAATTGTACCATTCAAGTTGAGAAAAGATATGTTGCAATCACTCCACATATCGCACCAAGGAATTACAAAAACCAAACAGAGAGCAAGGGAAATATTATATTGGCCAGGTATAGACACAGATATCGAAAACTATATTAGTGGGTGCAGGACATGCGAGAAATTTCAAATATATAACGTAAAGGAACCGTTAATTTTCCATGAGATTCCAGAGTTGTCGTTCGAAAAAATTGCGTGTGATAGCATGCAAGTACGGGTAAAAGATTACCGAATAATAACAGATTAATACAGTAAGTGGATAATCGAAAAGCTTAAACACATTTTTGCTACGCAAGGAATTCCGAAAATTTTGATATGCGATTATATGCCTTTTGCATCAAATGAATGAATTCAGTGAAAGCTGGGAATTTAAAATTAAAACTTCCAGTCCTACATATCCAAGGTCTAATGGGCAAGCCGAGAAATCAGCGCACATAGCTAAGAATTTGGTGAAAAAATTGATAGAGGATGTTCAAGAATTAAATTATACACTGTTAAATATCGCAATCATCCAATGGCTAATTTGGCCGCCTCACCAGAACAATTAATTTTAAGTCGCAGAACTCGAACAAAAATTCCAATTAACGAAGAACTTTTTAAATCAAAAGTTGAAAATAACGTAATAAACAAGCTTAAGGCAAATCAAAATAACTATAAAAGATACTATGGGCCTGTTTGATAATTCGCACGGTGCGGTGCATTGCATACTGTTTTCCTTGTGTACTTTGATTTAGTTTCTAGTGGCGAAATAAAGAAAAAATTTTACACTGCACCGCACCGTGCGAATTATCAAACAGACCCTATGATGAACGGACTAAACAACGATCTGAATTTATGAAAGGACAGTCAGTAGTTTATAGAAGAAATAATTAATAAATATGATGAAAAGGCCTCTCTTAATTATATAATTTTAATTAGAAGAAATAATAAGTGGGAACCGGCTCAAATTATAAGCAATTACGATAGTTCACGATCATACATTATAAAAAATGAAGAAGGTAGAAATCTTATACGTAATTCATTTCAATTAAGAAAGTCAGATAGGCATCCGCGGTTTAACACAGAAGTTGAGGATGAGAGATTCATAAATAATAGCGATCACGTTTCAAATTCGAATGTGGAACCTCAGAATTCTCTATCTAAAATTACAAAAAATCAAAATATTAAAATGAAAACTTAATTAAAGTACTAGCTGCGATATGCCGGCCACTGCCAGTGCCAACTCTTAAGTTTTCATCTCTTCTGTTCTGTTTAGTTAATTTAGGCGATATTTAATTAACTGTAAATGTGGCATTTGCACTTACGGGTATTAATTCACAAACCATTACTTCGATTGCTTCATTTTGGAATCCAGCGGCCGCTACCTCCACGTGGTCCTCTACTACAACCATACCACAGCAGTCTAGTACCTTATTCTCAATTTCGGATAGTTCTTTTATTTTGCTGAACCCTCCCCTAGTTCTAGCTGCTTCTACTTTAAAGGACCGCGCATTAAAATTGGTGGCTTATCGCCATTTATCAAAAACCTTAAAAAGCCTATTATATTAATTATGACATGAGTGCATTAAGAAATTAATATAAAACTTTACATATTTCGAATCTGGATTTGATTTCACCAGACCATTCGCTTCATTAAGAAGTTTCGTCAATTCATTCCATTCGTAATCGATAGCATCATCGCTATTTTTCTTTACCTATTCTAAATAGTTCATTACACCATACCATAAAACTTACATATAGTATATTATTCAACGAGCAAATAATGATAGCTGTTATTCACGAAGATGAAGTTTGCCGACACGAGCCGATAGGCGAGTGTCGTAAATCATCTGAGTGAATAACAGCCATTATATGCGAGTAGAATACGATACTTTGTCCACGACCGACAAATATCATTGTGTTTTATAATCAAATCCTCTAAATACTCCTCAAAAATAATTTTCGTCGACATTTTGACATCACAGTTGAATAATAATGAAAATGGCAAGAGACTACTAGATACAATTTCAAAAATTAAATAATTTGCTTGGAAATATTGAATAATGAAAGAAAAGACTACTAGATAAACTAGCAGTGAATAATGGATATCATTATAAGTGATGAAACAAACGTATAATGGGCATATTATACGTTAGTCGTGGACAAAATCTATTTTTACTCCAGTGATGTTTTCATTTCAAGGATAGTCCCTTTTTCTAAAAAATAGAAATAATTCAATGTTAACTTTTAGTTCAAAATTAGTTTTAATTTTAATGCTGTGTGCCTCAGAAGACTTTTCAAACTAAACTTTTCAAATTTTGAAGCTTTCGCTATTTCCTCATAGATGCCAGATGAAAAGTCAATTTATAAGGCTACTTTTCGACGAAATTCAAATTTGTATGACGTCCTATTTAAAACATGTAGTATGGGCATAGACAATCATAATAGATCTCTCATCTGACTAAAAACAGAAAATAAAAACAAAAATTTTCCATTCAAATATTATCGGTGTATTGCATATACGTATTATATTTGCAACGCATTCTAAAATCATTGCCTTATAAAATACACAACACAACGATACATTGGAATTATCAGAAGTTTTTGTTTTTTTCCTTTAGTTACTATTAAATGAGAAATCTAGTATGAATGTCTATGGTATGGGTATGTAAATGTAATTGAAAAATAATAAAAAATGGCAAAGAGACCGTATTCTGTGCGATGTAAGTTTAACAACATAATTTACATAATTCGTACTTTTTTCATTGTAACTACATTTAAATTAACTTTTTTTTAAATAGGGACTCTAGAAGAAATCGAAAAATTCGTGTAAAGGCCAGAATAAAATTAGAACATGTGTTCAAT
This sequence comes from Tipula helvola, assembly GCA_963556165.1. Lineage (NCBI taxonomy): Eukaryota > Metazoa > Arthropoda > Insecta > Diptera > Tipulidae > Tipula > Tipula helvola. Next base: position 112,433,509 of record OY744482.1, read on the forward strand.
GGAGAGTACGAATGGATTTAATACACGAATATGTACTGTTCAGAGCGGTATCATATAAATCCGCCTAATATAAACGATACCGAGAAAGACATCGTACCCTCGACCAGTCAAAATACACAACCGTCCACTTCAAATGGCCAGGAGAGAAAATCCAATAGTTACAGATCAGATGAAGATATGAAATTACTGAAGAAAGCCACCAAACTGTACATAAAGTATATTTACAGTTTGGTGGAACTTTCTAGTTCACGCGAAGATGACTGATGCCGTGTATTTCTATTTCATATAAATACATAATTATAAAACTGGTGATTATATTGAATTTGCAAAGGCTGCATTATTTTAAGAATTTATATACTCGTACACGTTTATTTTTCCTTGTATGTTTCTATATCGTACTTTTAAATAAAAGACTGAATTACTAAATGAATTCAATAATTGTTTTATAATATTTGTATATGTTCTTCAGGAAGATTCCTCTGCGCCGATAAATACAAATATTGTGCATTACACAACAGGCGGTTATAACATTTACGCAATTTGAAATTTTCAATTCCAATCATTTTAAAAAAATCGCCCACCAAATCGTCCAAATATACTTTCCACAATGCTTTCATGAATTTGAATGACATTTAAAAAGTTTAGTTTAGTATAAAGGTCGCTGCACGAGTATGGATATAAATCCGTACAATCTGAATCCGAACGAAGTTAGTAACTTATTTGACCTTTTGCTAAATAAATTCCCGTAAATTCGTCTATTTTACTTATCAACTTCTCTTTGCTTTTAGTTTCAATAATACTATGATAACTTCAATAATGACAAAATAACAAATTTTTTTAAAAATCGAAAAGTCAGAAATAAGCAAACAAAAAAAAATTGGGGAAAAAATAGCTTGTAATATATATTTTTTGGTATTGTTATGTTGGTTTTCTGCGGATATTTTGCTTAATGTTGAAATAATTTTAACTCGAGAGGAGAAATAGGGGAATATTTTTTTCGGTCACATGACAATATTTGGGTAATTTTATTGGATGAATGACCAGATTCAGATTGTACGGATTTATATCCATACTCGTGCAGCGGCCTTAAAGGCACAACTGAACACTTTTAACCTAGTGACATCTATTTAAATATTGCATGAATTACTGGGTCATACAAAAGTTTAGTTTGAAAAGTCTTCTGAGGCACACAGCATAAGTGTATAATATGGAGCACCAAAAATTATTGCAATTCACTTTGACATTTAAAAAAATAGAAGAAAAAATCTGCAGTATCTTCAATTTCGAAAAATAGAAGATTAGAATCGCACTACTACATTGAGTACCAATAGGGCTGCCAGACGACCCGCTTTCGGCGGGATTTTCCCGCTTCAAAAAATCAGTCCCGCCGTCCCGCTAGACCGGATTATGTCCCGCTATAAACAAATTTTTCGAAAAGAATCTATAAATTGATTTTCGGCGTAACCATTCAACCAGAGACAAAAAATCTTAAACGGAATAAATACGGTAGAATATTTTTCATTTAACACCGATGCATCCAACAATGGTAATTTGAAAACATTTTTTCTAGTTTTCACATATTTTGATAAGCTAGTTGGTACTAGAAACAGACTGCTAGCTTTTTATGCTCTAGACAATGAGCTCTCAAAGTCAGTAGCTGAATCTATTGTTTAGAAAATCAAATTCCTCCAGTGGCCTATGGAAAATTTTGCAACAACTTGTGCAGACACAGTGTGATGGTTAAGCTGCTTAAATTTATTAACGGACAAATTCAGAGAAACTTTAGAAATTACTTTAAAAATCTAATTCAATATAATTAGTATGTAGAGTATGTACCTATGTATATCATTTTTTGATATTGAAATGAAATTTAATCAATGTTTTGTTACACCAAGTTTTTTCATTGCCTTATAATGTGATATTTTGTGATTTTATCGTAATTTAATACATATTTGAATTATAGTTGATAGTGAAACATATTAAAGTAAAAGAATTATTAATTCAAATTTCATTAAATTTAATATTTATTTTACGGTTAAAATAAATTCGTTCTAAAAATAAATTTTATCGAATGACAGTAACGTGAAAAAATATTAGAAGTCAGATTCGGGCAAATAGCAGTTAATATTTAAATTAATTTTTTTTATTTTATTTAGTTTATAAATTGTCCCACCCACTAATTTTAAAAATCTGGCAGCCCTAAGTACCAATGACTTCTATTTTTGATTCTCCTATTTATGTAAAGAAGATTGTTCAAGAAGAATAGAACATTACGTTGAATCGAACTGATTATTTCATTTTACCAAAAATATTTTGCCGTCCAGTATAATCAGATTCCATAAAACGAAATGCGATTTTTCAGATTCTGCGTGCGTAAACACGTGCTTTGAAATATACCGGGTGATTTTTTTAACCTGATACACTCAAATATCTCGGAAAATAAGCACTCTACGAAAAAAATGGTAAAGATCAAAATTTAATTATTCCGCGGGGGAAATACATTAGTATTAAAATTAGAACCCCCTCCCCCTCCTTGTAGGTGGGGCGGGGGTAACTTTGTAACTAAGATAGGAACCCCTATTTTTTATTGCAGATTCGGATTCTACGGCTAAAAATACGTAGGATTTGACTGAAATATCTTTTCGATTCATGATAGATGGCGCTGTAATTGACGATATTCAATACACATTTTTTAAATATTAATTAGTAACCACGACCAAGGTAGAGTTCCGATTTAAACTTGCGAGGATTTAAATGAAAGCGAAAGATCACAGTCACGATATAGTAAGACCAAACATTTATAGAAGGCTGCTAATTAAACCATAAGCGATAAGGTTTATGAGATTTTATCGACAAATCTGGACCACTTGCGAAATGTCAAAGAGAAGTAATAAAATCTAAATAAGGACATATACATCTTAATTGACTAAATCACTATTTAATTAGCAAAAAAAAAATTTAATTTTAATTAATTTACTACTGTTTTACTAATTATATTCAAAAAATTTGTATTGAATATCGTTAATTACAGCGCCATCTATCATGAATCGAAAAGATATTTCAGTCAAATCCTACGTATTTTTAGCCGTAGAATCCGAATCTGCAATACAAAATAGGGGTTCCTATCTTAGTTACAAAGTTACCCCCCGCCCCACCTACAAGGAGGGGGAGGGGGTTCTAATTTTAATACTAATGTATTTCCCCCGCGGAATAATTAAATTTTGATCTTTACCATTTTTTTCGTAGAGTGCTTATTTTCCGAGATATTTGAGTGTATCAGGTTAAAAAATCACCCGGTATATCCAGCTTTCACTATTTAGGTGCTGTTTTGGACAGTAAACTGAATTGGATGGAATATATTATTTATTTAACTGACAGTTTAATTAAGACTATTAGAAGCTTATTTTTTTGTTGAAATCATGCGCCAATTATGTTGTTCTTTTTCATTCGAGAATTGAAGATGGTCTGACCTGCTTACCCTACTTTACAAAATCCTATTCGAACCCTTCAAAAGCATGGTGTTCGGCTGATTAATTATAAACGTAAACTCCACCCATCTTCTCCTCTATTTATTAACACCGGTGTATTAAATTTATAATATAATATTAAATAAACAAGTATAGGGAACATCAACTTTTACATTTTTGGAGTCAATAATACTTGTCAAACGATGATTGATAATTGTCATACCCATTCAGGTGCAGCATAATTTTCAAAGGATTCCGGCTTCTTAAGGCGAGATTCATCGGTGAATTTTTTTTTTTTAATTTGAAATTTTGGTTATTTTCTAATCCATACATTAAAATTTAATTAAGCTGAGAACATGAGTTTTCTTTCAAAAATCGAGTATCGTTTTTCCTTTCTCGTCATCTTATGTCATCATATCCACAATAAAATTTAATAAATGTTCCAAATTAAAACTATATAGGTAGTATCTGTTTTTGCATTAGAAGCCGCGGCCTATTAGTCAAAAAAGGTTGTTTTTTTTTGTCTAAATTGTGTTTATAGAACGAGTGCGGCTTTTTAAAGGAATGCGGCTTCTTAAAAGTTGTGTTAAGTTCAAATGGGATGTTAGATTAAATTAATATCCCCTATATAAACCGCGGCTTGTTAAAGGAAAAAAACAGTTGGTGGAAATCGCGAATACTAAAATGCATGCGGCTTATTAAAAGTGTTTAATTATAAAGACTATTGTAATACTGCTGTTTTAAAGCACAACAATAGCTGTAATCAACCTAAACAGGGTTCGTCAGTATGTTGTGTGTTTAAGAATATTCAAATATTGATTGGTAATAAAATATAAATAAAATAAATATAACAAAAATGTGTCACGGAATCCGGTAAACTTCTGGTAATCCGCAACAAATATTCGGCTTTGAATTCGTGGTAGCTGAATGTTCGTTGCTTGGTTTATTGGTTTAATTTTGTCAGTTCTATGTTGATTGGTATTTGTTGGATGACTCTACTATTAATATTCTCGAAGTATTGTTCTGTGAAATACTTCATGTACTGTTAATGTTCATCAGTAACTAGCACGCAAATTTCCCCTTGGAATTCGGCTATTAGATCCATAAGTTTTTGCATTGTTGCTTGTGATAGTTTTGGCCCAGCCTCAACAAGGCCTCCGTTTCCAACACTTGGTTTTGTATTTGGAAATAAGGATGATTTTTGTCTACACCTTGTAGTTGCCTTATTATCTCATCTGCTCATCCCTCTCTTGAAACTTTACATACTATATGCTTCTTTCAGTTGTTGGGTTTTGACTGTCAAATAGATTTTTGTTTATTCTTATCGTGGTTGTAGTTTGAAGGTATTTTATAAAAGCCAACCGCAAGTCGCTATTTTGGCTCGCTTTGTTGGATTAATTCAAAGGTCAGTTGCTTCCGTTGGCCTAAGCAACGCTTTCGCACTGTTTACGATGTAGACCGTGTCGTTAGGATAAAACGCCAATTGTCGGTGTTTTAGTTTTCCGACGTATTGTATTTTACATAATCGATTACATTAATAACCAGACGGATGGATTATTTCCTTCGTGTAATGTCTAAGTTGAAGGCCTAGACAACGCCTTTCCCCAGTTGTTAGTTGGCTCGAAGGACCACTTTGTTAGATTCCGACTTAACTTGAATCTATTTTACTTTCACTTAATCCTGAGCTTACCGCTGGTGGCGTGACATTACGCGGTGAGTATGGTTTGATTAATACTGATTTTAATAGTCAATTTCTCCGAGTTACCTACATACAAAAGTTGTTTACTCAATAATTATACAACACGTGTAAACCCTTCTCTTGCATGATATGGTTAACCCTATTCATACTGAACAAACATAAACAAACCTCGTAAACATAGCGAAACGTCAACTAAGTTTTAGCATTTGTCGTGCTCCTTGTTTATTCGACCTGTAACAAGTATATTGTCTATATAAATGAAACTCCTCAATATTTCCAAATGTTTTATAATTATATTTTTGAAACACTTCTGTAGAAATATTTAAATCAAAATGCAAACGTTCAAAACTGCAGCATATAAAGTGTTATGAACGTGCAAATTTGTGAGGGCCTATTCTCAATCTCCACCTGCCACAATCTGTTCTTTAGGTCCAGAACTGTAAAATAATTTCTATCGCAAAGTTTACATTTAATGTCATCTAAGATATGTATTACGTAATAATCTTTTATTAACACAACCTCAATTGTTTATTAGATTTGTCTACCAATAAAAGCGTGCTCACCCCCTCGTTAGGAGGACGAGCTGCTTCAATTATTCCCAACTCACACTTTTTGTCAAATTTATTTCTGACTCGGTCAACCTATACAAAAGTTACTGATATTTTTCGGGTTGAGTAAAATTTTCGGAATTCCGGTATTCAGTAACGTTACACAACACTGGTTCTATCCGATACTCTTTCACGCTTGTGATAAGGCCCCAAAATACGTTTGGTTTTCGTAATGACTACAAGTTCCACGTGCCAACCCTAAATCTTGCCTCAGGATTCATTAGGCTCGGCGGTGTTATTTTGGCGTTACCAATTTTTTGGTTGCTGGCATTTTTAATGTAATAATGGATTCTAGAAATGCGGATCGTTAGCCCAGCTTTCAACCGTTGAAGTTCTAGGATAAGATATGGATACTGTAGTAGAATTCTAAAACATATTTGATCGTGCGGTAAGATTTTACGAGTCATGTGAGTGCTCGCCATATCGGCCATTGCATTAGTAGGAGTATTAAAACTTGACCAAACTTGAATACGTATAATAAAAAATGTAAGCTTGTACTATCATTTCTACATCATACAGGATGGAGTTGATCTGTATAACAATTATTTAATTTGAATATTCTGAATTAGACTGAAATGTTTATTTTTAGAATCCTTATCGTAGCTGGGTACCTCTATGTTGGATTTTGTTACTTCATGGGTCCTAGGTGAGGCCTATAAAATTATCCCACTCCGTTTAAAAACTTAGGTTACCTTTATATGGCTCAAATCAGAAAATGTACACTGATTTTAATCTTTGAAAATATAATTGATTTAATTTTCTAAAAATTAAATTAAATCATATTGAAAAAGAATTAAATTGGTACGGAATAAATTCAAATTTATCGGCGAAATTAATTTATTTCCAAATAAATTTAACTCCGCCGATAAATATGAATTTATTGCGCCACAAAAATTAAAAGGTTGAAATGCAAATATCGTCGTCGAAAGTGAAACGAATGTAACGTCTTGAGGGTTACTTGAACTGAAATGTTAGGCATGCATTATACCTTCGCGAATACTAAAAAAATTGTTGAATTGCAAAGATTGAGGCGAATTTAACAATTTAACATTTTTTTGTAATTTAATCAAGTGGCAAATTTGGTCGAAATTGAAGTAGCAATAATTTGGAAACATGTACAAACAAACTTACGATTTGTTTCAAATTTACCTTTCAAGTTATTTTCTCCTAATGGGATAAATAATAATAAAAAATATGTATTTAGGTATTTTTAAATGTTTTTTTTTCTTTTTAGTTTTATTTGTAAAATAACTTCTTGTCTCTTACTAAAAAATATTGTCAAAATATAAAAATTATTATTTCATTGAAACATTTTTAATCTTTTTTTTTTGTATAGTTTTCTGTTTTACATATTATAAATTTTATTCCATGAATATATACTTTAATCTTAAAACTTACGCCTGAAAACGCCAGTTTGATAGAATAGGCCAGTTAAATCTACACATTACATCATTTCTTCTTTACTCATTTTAATTATTTTCTTTTGTGTAACACTAACAAACAATACAATATTACATTTAATAATTAAAAAAAAAATAATAATATTAAAAATATGCAATTAGGAGGAATTGATGTAAAATTAACATGAATTCAAATATAATATTATGATTTTTTTTTTATAAATTTAATCTTAATTTTTAATATTTCAATCTGATGAAAAATGTACAGTAAAATTTAACAACTAAACAAACAATTTTTGTTTTTATTTTTTTTTTTTTTTAATATTTTTTAATTGAATGATTATTTTTAAGGTGTGAATTTTTATTATGTTTTTGTACTACATTTACATAAAAAAAATAAATAGTTGAGAGAAATGCTGATTCGTTTGCTTAATATCCGGAACGAGTTCTAGATGATTTACTAAATGTACTGTATTGTTTTTCACGAATTTCTATTCGATCATGCGAACGTTCTCTGTCTCTTATGTACGGTGATTTATCCTGAAATCAAAATTTAGTTTTAGTTGCGAAATAAATCAATCAAAAAACGAATGTATTTTACCCGCATGAAATGCTTATCACGATGTACAGGAACGTCGTCTTCTCCATTTTGATGAATCATTTTGCTACTACCTAAGAAGTATAAAAAAAATTGTTAACCTTATTCTGAGAAACTAAAAATGAATCTGTCACGTGCAATAATAAGTGTATTGCTTTGGTAAATTTACAACCATTGCATTGAATAAATCACAAAATGATTGAAAGGTGTCCAAATTTAATAAATTCAATGCCTCGACGGATGAATGAGTGCTGTGTTTTAAAAGCTAACATACCACCAAATATTAGTTTTAAGTTGTGTATCTTAACAATAGAATGAATTTTGTGAATTTTTTGCTGAATTTTTTAAAAAACTACTATTATTTCGCACATCACAAACACCCATTTAAAATATAAGGGATGCAAAATTTTTACTACCTCTGACATGTGTGAGCGGACATAGTAACTGATAGATGCTCTGAACAACAAATAATTTTTAATCGTCTAGGTTTCAAATTATCTCATACAGGAATTGAAAATTTCATAATATAGCGAAATTATTCATTCGGTACATATGGCTAGCAAATTCGCAAAAAATTACTGCTTATCTGAGTATCGAGTATCTAGCCCAATGAGTCGCGAACGTGTTAATAAAAAAGGCAAATTTGTTTGCATAATATTCGAGTATTTCTGACAATTTGTTTTCGATTATAAACCAACCATATCTAAGCGATAATTATCTGTTTACTATTTAGATGGCTGAAATCGATAGCCTTGTGAAAAAGTTATTTAGGCAGCAAATATTTTATTGGCTTATTGGCATATTATTAGCAAAGCTGAATACTTTATTAGTGCGAATATCTGCCCTGGATAAACAAATTTACAATTTCAGTGTTTATGGGGCAACCAGCGAGGCAGTAACAATTTTAAGTAAGAACGCGATATACAAAAAGTGGATGTTACTGACCATCGAATTTTTAAGAACTTTTCGTTCAGTTCAGTTATCACTTAACAGAGCGAAAAGTAACGTGCAAACTGAAGGATATGCCAGAATAAATCAAAATTTTCACAACACACTTTTCTTAAAAATAATAAGTTTTGCTAATCACATTACAATAAATTTGAATATTGTATTGTCAATATGCCAAATATTCTCTAAAGAAATAATTTCGTCAAATTCTGTAAGGATTCTTACTGATTCGCTGGTTATCCCTCTCAAAAATTTAAAAATGTTTGTATTGAACATTAAAAATTAAAATCAAAATCATAATAAATGCATTACGTTATTCATAAATTTTGCGTATTTTTTCATATTTTAACGAAGAATAGGACTATGTAATTCTAATTACATATTCAGCTAATAAGTATTATTCATATTTGGAGGAGTCATTTAACCATGCTAATTATATTTGTAAAAATATTAACCCAACCCTTAAGACTGTGCGAACTTGGAGTAAAGTAATATGTGTTTTCGATCGATAATGTTATTTGAATTTAAAAAAAGTGTTAACGCGACGCGACGGTTTGTTTCCAAAATTCATGTAAAGCGTTTCAATCTGAAAAGGACATTTACGCATATGTCAAATTTGGTACTGTAGGTAAATTCTTTTCTGGCGGTTTAATTAAAAGACAAACCACGTTCTGGTAGACCATCAAGTATTGATGATGATATTTTAAAATCAATAGTAAAGGAAAAATAAGGACAAATGATGAGATTTAGCAATAAACCATAGAGTTGGCCATACAACAGTCTTTAATCATTTAAAATCTCTCAACATTCAAATAATATTTAACTAAATTTTGCAATTCGCATATCATGTATTTTGCAATTCGCATTGGACCACGAAGGAGCCTGTTTTTAGAAAATTGCATTTTGGCAAAACCGGATATAAGATGAATTTGGATGATCTCAATTCTGATTTAAATTTTCAAATATACAATTATTTTTGCTTAAATTGACATTAAAAGTGATTGATTAATGTTGATTAATTTTAAAGAATCCTTTAAATCAAAAGTCGATTATTTGCATGCTCTGATTCTGAACAAAGAATAAATACAACTGAATCCCTATTATGCTCAAATATATTATTAGTTATTATACCAATTTTGAAACGGAATGTAGACACCGTAATTTATTTTTCAGAACACCGAACCTGAGTAGTAGGTTCCAAATAAAGTTCTTGATTTACAACTGGACACCTAGCTTCCCAGCATTGAATATACGAAATTACGAAGTGTTTCAATTTATTTTCGCTCCCTTCTTTAATCTCTCTTGGCGAAACAAATCTCTCTTTGCGAGAGAAATGTCTCTTTGCGGAAGAAATCTCTTTTTGCTGAAGAAACCTCTCTTTGCATACATTTTTTTTTATTCTTTCCCGGAAGCGAAATCCAAAAAAATAAAATATGCTGTGAAAGAAATTTTTATTAAATTATTTTTTAGTTTTACTCCAAACTAAACAGTTTTACTCCAACCAAACAACCAAACCTTTACGCCCGCCTTTAGAGTTTCTGCTCGACAAATCTAGTCTCGAGAATCCTAAGAAATATTGATAATTTTGAACTCTCGAAATCTCGACAATTTAATTTTGTAATTTTCGAGATTCGCATTTTTTCAGTAATTTGGTCGAGAGAAATATGAATGAATGTAATTTAATTTATACTGAAACCATTTAAAAAATCAGGAAAATTATAAGGAGCTGGAAAACGAGGGCGGCGAGCTGCAGTTAATTTTAGTTTATTATAAACTAATGTGAAGATGAAGTACCACCAAAGCTAAGGGTACAACGAAGTAGGTATAATGACGATGAAGTACCACCAAAGCTAAGGTATAGATAAATCCGTCACAAGCACAAACCTGCTGAAAATCATAAGTAAACAACATAATTCCATCAACCTATTTCTCTAAGTTTGATTATTAACAGGTAAATTTTTTTGAGCGTAGTATTTAGAAAATTTCTAAACTTTGATTTTACAATAAAACAAGAATGCGGTACAGAAGTATTTAAAGGACTATTAAAAAATTAGGTTTAACTGTAAAAACGGAACTAAATATTTTGATTGGATATTCTGTGAGTATGAGTGACATGAAATAGATAATGAGATCGTTAACCAAGACAATATTATCCAACATTTTTTCACGTTTCTCTAATTTAATCAAAGCATCATTTAGAATGAAGTTTAAACATCTGTAAATTAATATTTAAAATTAATAAATTTGTTTTTTTTTTCATTTAAAATTTGATTTTTTTCTTTAAAATAAGAAAAATAATTTTAAATTTTATTCTTCTGAATTATTGAAATACGAAAATTTTGAAAATCTCTGTATAAAATTCAGAGTTATCAAAATTTTTTTTTAGATTTTGCAACTAACAATTTTCGCTGTAAACAACTATGTAATTTGAAAATTTTGGAAACCGCATACAAATTTTATACTCAAAAATTATAATTTTTTAAAATTTTACGTTTGGAATGCATTAACCTAAATATCAAGTTAATGCTGCAACGAAATTTAAATTTTTCGAAAAATCAAAAGTTGAAAATGTTGGTAAATCGTGGACAATTAAATGAAACTATAAAGGTTGGTACACACAACGAATTGAAAAATTTGGTAACTCGTTTGCCTATAAATTTAATATTAGTAAAATAAATTAATCAAATTTAAAATCGAAGATCAAGTTTGCAAACCAACACATTATTGAAATTTCAATAAAAATGATCCAAATTTGGCTTTTTGAGTGACGCGTAATTTTGTTTAATCATTATGCTCTGTACCAAGAGGGTTTTCATGGCCTCTCGCAGGAGAGTTTCATTTTTCCATATTTTTATTCAATAACTAACATCCCTACAAATAATTTTCGGAAGATCTTGCGATCGAGAAAATGTAACGTAATTCACGATTTCTAGAGTGATAATTATTGAAAATTTTGCGATTCTCGAATCTCAAGAATTAGAAAGTCTCGAGAAAACAAAGTGCTATTTCGTTTTGTGTATTCAAAAATATGCAAAGACTTTATGAGCAACCTAATATGTTAATACTAAAATTAACCAACAACATAAACTTACTTTTTTCGTCGTCCTTTCGCCTTTTTTGGTCAGCCAACAAAGATTCCTCTGCCCGATCCTAAACATTAGAAAATATATTATGACGCAAAGCAAACCAAAGAAAATCCAAGTATAAATTTAAAACCCACCCTTTTCCGCCCAAGCTTTCGTTCCTTTCTTAATTCTCGATCCTCATCATTTTTATCACGTTTCTCTTTCGTTTTACTACTCCGCTCTTTTTTCGGTTCGATAACATTTGAAGACACACTTGACGTTTGCATATGATAATGGTCATCATGTTGCTTCTAGAAAAATCCATACGATGCCACAGTCAGGCGTTATAATCCCATTGTTGTTATGAATATTATGTATTATTTTGTTTTGGTTTTTTTTAATTCATTAAATGTCGGGTACAAAAGTCGATTTACTAAATTTTTTTTTTTTTTTGTTATAATTCATGAGATCTACTAACTATATATAACCAAATACAAACGATAACATTTATACAAGAATAATACTAAAAAATGTATATAATTAAAATACTTGAAACAGAATTAAATTAATAATTTTGGAAATAATTTTTAAGCTGTTCATACATAATCCTATCAAATTGTAATTATTAATTATGATTCTGTTTTTACTGGCAAAGCACATATTTCTTTACAATCCTCTTCATTTTTGGATAAAATTAATATACAATTTTTCTTGAATTTCATTTCACAATTGGTATACTACATACTTACCACACACCAATCACAACCTGGGGAGATTTGGGCTGCTTTTACACTGTAAATTTTATTTTTGTACAAGTCCATATTTTACATAGTTCTTTTTAATATTTTAACATTTCATTTTTAAACTATGTATAGAAAATTACAAATTATACTGCTACAATAACGGGAACCAGTTTTTCCGGAAACGCTGCGATGAAGTCCATTATCGAAAATTCATTGTTGGTCCATTATATAAATGTACAGGTGGCAATCGTGTTCCATGTGATTATTTTTTTAGAAATGCATTGGAAAAGAGTTGAATTTTAATTGAAATTTGAGATAGTTGAATATCAATTGAGTTTAAAACGACGTGTTAACGAATTCAGGGCGAATTGGCGATCTTAAAAAATGTGTATGAAATTCATAAATTGTATGGCCAAGATTTGATTTGATTTTAGTTAGAAGCAATATGGTTACTCTGCTAAATATATCTCGTAGTTTTTAATTTTAGGTATTCAACTCTGTATAGTCGCCCAAACATCCAATATTAGAAAAACGGTTAATTTTCAGCTGCCTCTCCTCATTTTCACCAAACTGTTGATTTTATTCTTCTTTGAATTAATATTTTATTTCCTTTTGATTTTTTAAAGTTCAATCACTACTAACTTATTTTTAGTTCTATAATACATTTTCACAACAAATTTATCACTTTTTTATTTTTAAGGAACAAGAGAAAATCACTTTGAATTATTTTTTTAGTATTGAAATTGACAGCCCAACCTCCCCAAGACATCTTCGAGGACAAAACAAAGATGATCATAGAAATCGATTATTGATTGTTTTATGTGACAAACACATACGCATCTTATACCGCTGAATTTTTTTTTTTTTGTAACTAGGTTTAACATGAAATCAAGATTCTCCTTTCGATGATTTACACCATTATACTAACCTTCGAACTAACTGTGTCCATTTTGCGACGTTTTAGTTCTGAAAATAAAGAAATAATGAACGTTTTAATAACTTAACTTTTCACTGCTACCTGCTATTGTGAATATCTGATATTTCTTATTCGGTCGACTTAGCTAGGTGGAATCCTCCTGATATTTTCAGAAGAAATATCGAGTGAATTGATTTAGATAAGAAGATTATTATTTGTTTCATCATTTTCTCTGGAGAATATTGAATCTAAAAGTAACTTTCATGCGATTTGGTATGATGTTTGAAAAGAAAAAATAAACTTGAAGCAAATACAGGGTTTCTAATAGCATTGGAATTGAATAATTGGATTAACTATATATTTATATGACCAGCAAACCAGATTTTTAATGGTTTAAAATTTGGACAAAGTAGGTATGCAACAAAATTTGGGCATTTTAAACTTTTCTTATTAAAACTGACGACCAACCAACGTTGCAATCTACCTATATAGTCTTATTGTAATTTACTAACCTCTATCATGTTCTGGTGGTTCTTGGCTACGACGATGTGTTGATCCATTACTAGAATTTGATACAGAACTTAAATCACGATCTCGGTCACGCTCTCTTTCATGTTCATAATGGTCCACAGTGTAATATTTTTCAGTCGGTGTTGCCACTCCCTCATAGTAACCAGGTGGTGATGTTGCTTTTCTGTCTCGTCTTCTCTCCTTTTCACGTTTCTTGATCTCAAGTTCTTCACGTTCACGTTCCTTCTCTCGTTGCCGTTCCTCTTTTTTCATTTCCTTCGATGTTTTTTCTTTTACACTCGTACTATTATTGCTATTACTATTTATACTACTATTTTCGTGCAATTCACGAGTTGTGCTAGTTTCTTTTTTAAGAGTAGCAGGTTCCTTTTCACTATTTGAGCCAGTCGATGTAGAAATGGTTATAGGAGTTTTTGGTATAGATTTTTTATCACGTTCTTTACTTTCTTTTTTAATTTCAGATTTTGTTTCACCATTAATACTACCGCTAGCCGTTTTTGTTATTTCGACCGTTGGCTCTTTAGCTGGCTTATCAGATACTTGATGGAAATCGCTTTCCCTCATCATTTGGCTCGCCTTATTTTTAAGCTGACCTAAATAACTTGAAGCTAATACAAATAAATCTTGTCGTTGATTTTTTTCCTTTTCACGAACCTACAAATTATCCAAAATTAGTTTCTAATTATGATTTTACTCTGCAAAATGACTCACCTTTTCAACTTTTTTTTCAATGATTTGTGAAAGCTTTGTTAGAACCGGGAAATGTGGTAAAATTCGCATTAAAATTATCAATGCATTGCGAATTTGCATGTAATCTTTGGAATCCAAACAAAATACCATTGCCTTAGTTATTTTATAGTGCCACTTATGACAAACGTGACGGAAATTCTCATAATTTACGTGATCATTAGCCTCAGAGAATTGATTGCTAACGCGGAATTTTGTCACGAAACCAGGATAGAAGGCGCACTCTTTATCGAATGTTGCCTCATCTGAATGCCAACGCATTACAGTTTCTAGCATAGCACACAAGAATCGACCATATCGTGTTGCCTCGTTTTCAGTACACGACGTAACCGAATAAGTAATATCACAAAAAATCTAGAAAAATAATTCATAAATTAGTAAATTCTACTAGATATAATAAAAAATATTTTCCACCTACCCTATCATAGCAAAGCAATGTTGAAAAATTGGCCGTTTTTAAACTATGTATGGTGTGGACAAATTTAGCACAGTAAATTGCATCAAGAGCAGTAAATGTACACCGCGGAAATAGGCATAACTGTAAAAATTGTGTTATCGTTTCGTTTTTGGCCGATTTTACGGAACGTGATAAAAACCATGAATCTTTTTCATGATTAAGACGATGCATAATTTTATCCACATGTTCCTGCTGCTTTTTGCGCTCATCCTGTAATTTATCCATTAGAGCAATATAACGTTCCTGTTCTTTTTTACCTTTAGATGCGTTCTACAAAAAAAAGAGAATCATTAGGAATTTAAAATTTTATACATAATTAGTCAAGCTGACCATATCTTTAGAATCCATAACAGCCAATGAAAGTTGTTTTAATTTAGCAAATTCTTTTTGATAACTTTCAGTAGGCACTTGTAAATCATACATACTTAGTGACCAAAATGTAACCAAAAATTGGGGACCAATATCTTCCCAAACTTTAGGCGGATGTAATGGACGAACGGACTCAATGATTGGTTTCATTATATAAGCCGTCGCTTCTAAATATTTTGCCTGTTTTTGAGATGTGGTTAATTTTTTAGAATTGGGATCAACTTTTCGAAGCTGATCATATTTTTGATTTATCTGATGTGAAAACATTGGTCGGGCCAAAAAGAATGCAACATCCGAATGTATATGATATTCCTGTAGCATGCTGTGAATTGACGGTAATCTATCAACATACTCATCAACTGAATACGTTGATCCCAAAAAACTTCCAAACTGGACTAATGTATCTTGACACTGATCGTAGAGCTTTCCAACCAATTTCAAATGGCTGTGAGCCGTTTCTTTATATATGACACAATGTTTCTGTTGCGCAATCAATAAACACAATCCAACACTTAAATCATTACTTGCTAATGCGTCTTTTAAACGTTGCGACGATTTTTTTGTATTACGAACTTGACTGAAATATCCAGCTTCACCTCGCAATAATTCACCACCACACATTGCATTCAACTGTTCATTTGTCATTTCTTCGGCAGTTTCAATTCCCGCCATTTTTTGCACAACCTCTTTTACAATTAACAAATCCAAACTTTTCTGAGCCTTTAGTTGATTGGCCACGTATTGTAGCAGGCCGCTTAATTCAATGTTATATTTTTTATAAATGGCACCACAAAAATTAGCTAAACTTTGTAACCACAATGAAATTGATGTACCATCATCTTTATTGAAGCGGTCGCGATCAGCCTGGGCTAATGCTTCGACTAAACAATAACCGAGCACATCGTACGATAAAGATGTTAAATATTTTAGTGAATCAACGACAGGTCCAATTAGGTTATCATAGATTTGAATTTGTAGCAATATCTGAAAGTGTAAAGACATTTAGACCAAATTCTAAGCTGGTTGAGAAGATTAAACTTACATAATCAAATAAAAAACCCGGCGAACAATGACTTAATTTACCAATTAGACGACCAACTGGCTTAATATTTTCCTTGCTAACCCGCTTCATTAACGCTTTAATTTGTTTTTGTGCTGCTCCCCGTCTACGAATTAATCTCGGATGCATTTGAAACGATTCATTCTTCCATCGAGCATACAAACCATATCGTTTGTCGTACGGATAAAATTTAATCACCGACCAAATTTCTTCCGCAATACAACAATTACAATCCATATACGATAAAGACGGTAGTACTGCCGAATCAAGAATTGTCAGAATATCGGAATATAAACTTTCATTAGTTTTATCAACAGGTGGATTAGATGGATCCACATTCATGGTGGATAAAATTGTTTTCATTAGTCTTATCAGTTTATACATTAGCACAGGGTCGTAATGTAACGAAGGGCCCAATGCACTAAACATGGGAAAAGCATGATTACATAAGTCCGTAAAATGTTTTACAACTGGCGGTGCTAATTTATTCGGTTTTTTTGTAATCACACGACCTTTAATACTTGACGAAATTATAGCCTTTGATCTGTACACAGGTTCAATAATTACATGAATTAAGTCGCAGAGTGCTTTTGCTATTGGTTCATGCACTAATACTGAATGTTCCGGGAGTTTCTTGATTAATTGTTGGGCAGTGTTCCAATCACCAATTTTGAGAAGAGCTTCGCATAATCCCCATTTCTGGTTATTAATATAATGGTCTGGAGACATTTCTTTCTCAGGTTCATTCTCGGCATCTTTATCCTTATTAATGGAAATTATATTCAATTTTCTTACATATTCTTTGGCCTCTGACATATCATTCTCCCATTCAGTGATCATTAATTTATCAGACGGACTTAGCTAAACACGTAATATAAAATGATTATAAATTCATGAATAGTTAAATAGATTTCCTGACTTACCCATGAGTAAATATCGTCCAAATTGATAACTTTGTTTTGAAGTAACAAGGCAGTGACTTTGTATAAAGAATAAGGTGTTTTAAGCTCGGAAAATTGTTTATATTTATAGCCTAAAACTTCACATATAAGCCCACCATTCGACATGTATGATTTTAAAAGAGGAATAAATAGATCATCATTTTCGGTACGTTTCTCAAATGATTCGAGTATAATATCTAACACTCGATTAGGATCTAAATTAAAACATCCTATTAAAGATTTTACAATTTCTAATTTGCTTTCAACTGTTGCAACACTCTCTGTTGGCTCTTGAATCAATTCAGTAATTAGTTTCCCGTATCCTTCACACTCCTCACGAAATAAATTAAATCTCCTTTGTTTATAACTAGATAAAATAAAATAATTTACTAATACTAATTCTTGAGTTGAAATAACCTTGAAGTACTTACTAAAGTTTAGTCTTAACTTTGATAAATTTTGTGTAAAAAGTTCTATTCTTCACCGTTCCAACATCCTGCAGTGTATCGATTTCTAAACGTTCTTTTAATAGCTTTTCCGATAAAAACTTGTCTGTATCCGCAATTATATGGCAAAATGTGTTACGTTCATCTACAGATGCATCTCCAATATTGGCTGAGGTCTCCGCATCCATAATACCAATAATATCTAGTATTATTGATGGTATATCATTGTGAATGTACTGTGAATAATGTTACGTTTTTATTATAGCAATGTTTTAATCAATTTTGATCGACTAACCGCTAGCTCGCTGAGTACATTAAGTACAGATTCTTTGGAAATATGCCCCTTTATTCCGTGATACAGTAGTTCGTATATTGCTCGTGAGACTCCATTTTTTCTGTCGTTCTTATTGAACAGAGGACTTACATCATCTTTTAATGCGTTTTTGCATAATTTTAAACTAAAAATTTATAACATAATTATAATAAAAATATATAGCTAATTCGGGTTTATTTTTAAGGTCGCATAATTTTTTAAAAATGAAATAAAAAATTGTTCAATGGCGAACGTGTCAAAAATAATGCGCATATCTATGGCACAATTTCATATGCAATTCTTAAAATTTATACAAAAATCTATAGCACAAAACTTTAAATAGATAACAATATATAGAATTCCTATAAAATATAATATTTACAATTCGTTTTTTCCATTTTTTTCCCATTGTTTCCATATATCCGAGGAAAGATTTACGGCCATTTTGGTAGTTTTTCGACAGTATGGGTCGCGAATTTTTTTCTTCCTCACTATTCTTTTTGATAATCTTGAAATCTAATGCTTTTAATTTTATATAAATCCAGTTAAAAACTTATATTTACAAAATATTTATTTATTTATAAACCTAAACTATTAGTTTTTATATTATTTAAATATTTACGATAATAACCACAATGGTTCAGAAATTCTGAACCTTTTATGTTTGTGTAGTAAAAGATTATTACAAAAAAAATGTATAAAAAATTGTACTAGATTTTTGTAACGGGTTGAGGCCTGCCTACACTGTTTATTTTATTTTATTTGCGAAGAAATTCGGGTGCAGTCAAGAATTCAGCCGCTGCGCAGTTTATGCAGCAAGCCGGTTAAAAATTAACACAGCATTCACCAGCGATATAAATACATGGATAGGGGATTGATCAAAAATCACATTGATTTACGTCACTAAAAATGGAGCAAATTTTATTGTATAGTCTTACTACTCTTTTATATACTCCTCTTTATCAAAAAAAGTATTTCCGAATAAGTGCCGTACTTGAATAAATTTCATTTCGAAATTTTTCGAAACAGATTTTTTTTTAAATTGAATGGAATAAATATTGGATAATGTTTAATTATATTAAAAATAATTAATTAATTATATCAAATTTGAATAGATAAACATTACGCTACCAGTTTTCGTACACTAATTAAAGAATTAATAACCATTTATTCCTTTAAATTTCAAATACATCCCTGAAAAATAAACAACAACAAAAAAAAAATTCGAGTAAAACGTCAAAAATCTAGCATAAACAAACATTCAAGTGAATTATCATGTTTTATTTTTAAGCCATAATTAATTTATAAATAAATATTAATTTTAATTATTCATTTCTAAATATAATTAATCTGATTAATTGTTGCCTTATGTGTGTAGTGTTAGCTTCATTAATTTGTTTGGATATTTGGGAAAATTTAATTTTGACGAAACATTTAATTATTGTTTTTGTCAATTTCTAAATATGATTATTATTTATTATCAATTTCCGTGGCAAATTGGTGGCTGTGTAAAGACGGAAACAATTCGCAGATATTTAAATCAAGTAAAATCCTTAATGCTAATCGCTCGTCTTGATTTTTAAGTTTTAAGTTGATGTTAGCATTTTTAAAATATCTATTTGTGATTATGTACAAATCAGTGACATCCTTAGAAGGAATTGTCAGCCCTCCTCTAGTTTTGTTAAATAGCAAGTTTAGGGCTGTTGGATGGGCTCCGCCGTATTCAGAATAAAGTGAGTTGATGCATTCGGTATATTTAATAATTTTTCTGACCATTTTAACAACATAACCGCTTATGTAGCCTATAACATTTTCTTGGAATGGTGATTTAGAGTTTTGTTCCAAAAAATCCGACACAAGAATGGAATCGTGGCTGTTGTTATCATTTCAATATGCAAGGTATATTGCCAATACCGCTGAGCTCTGAGTAAAAATAAGAAATATAGATCCAACATTTTTTACTAAATAAACATTTAAATTTTTGTATTAGAAGAATTAATTAAGAATTATTTATAATTTTAGTTGAGACTCGTGTCAAAACAAAATGTAAAGATAACATAATTTTTTTTTTTTATCATTTTTATTAAAATCTATAACTAGTTACATACAACAAATGTTTCTTTTTAAAATTTAATTATCAGAAATATAATAGAAAGCGAGAATGTAAGAATATGCTGCCTCCGCCCAACTGTTGGAGGATCTTCCAACTTTCTTGGCGTTCCAGATAACCATTACCATGGGGTTTAAATTTAATAATTAATAATCTAAATTTTAAAATGTAAAAAAAATAAGTTAAAAGATTTTATTAAAATAAATATATTGTATTTAATTTTAAATAACTTTCTTTTAATTGCATACCTTACATGCCTTAGCATAACACCCATTTGTTTGAATTTAAGTGGACAATGATACAGTAATGAATACACCTTTAAATCGTCTACAAATGATTCCTGATGTTATTGTTATTACTTTTCTATTATTGTTTCTGGCATCTTTTGAATTTGCAACGTTTGTTTTTTCCGTCTCTAGGCGACAGCTACTTTGCTTTACCGCCTGCTACACATAAATTTGAATTTGGTATTCGAAAATTCGAATTTAAAGACAAGGACGAAGGTTTTTTCTTTCTCTATCACACACTTAATACTTTTTCAGTTGCTCCATAAAATTTGTTCTATCCCCTATCCATGTATTTATATCGCTGGCATTCACAATGCAAAAACTTTTTACTTTTGACTTATGTGGTTTTCGATTCACCAAAAATGAGCAAGCCGGCTTGCTCTTTCTGCTGTCAAACTGTTCGATTCATGAAGAAAAGTCGCTCGGTCGAGCAAAATTGTTGTTGTTTCACGAATCTCGATTTTTTGGCAGATTTACAAACACAAATAGAACTGCCATTTTGAATGACATTTCATTCGATTTTGAAAGCGGCATTTGTGTTTTGTGTCTTTTTTTTTGTGTTTCTGTTTATTTTTATATAAATATTTTATATTAAAGAATAAATAATTTTGTTATCGAGTATAACGGAATGTTTAATAAAAATTATAGGTTATGTTTATACAAACGTCATAAACGTCAAACACACACATATATATATTACGGAGCAACTGTTCGATTCACCAGCAGTAGAGAGTGATCTTTTAAAGATTTGGTAAAAGGTGAATCGAAATCGACATTACAGGTTTGTATGGATTTCCAACATAACGAGCAAAAAATTTTTATTCTTCAAGTTGGAAATTCATACAAACCTGGAAGGCAAAAGTAAAAAGTTTTTCATTGTGAATGCTGTGTAAGATTTGCAGCAAACCAATTATAATACGTACCTTTAAAGGCCATTGCTGTCAAAAAACGGCGGTAGATGGATTAAATCTAAAGATGGCAATACTAGTTTTTTAAAAAAAAATGTTTTATGTATTGAAACAAAAATGTAAATAAAAGCAAAAAACACAAATAAAACTGACTGAATGACAGACAACTGTCATTACACAATTTTCACAAAAAACCGGATTATTTCATTTTCATAACGCGATTTTTAACAATCGGGATAAATGAAAATCGCCATTTTGGCCTATCTACGCAATTACCATTGGACAGACACAAAAATTATTGCGATAATCTCAGATCGCGATTTCATCTGTAATGATATCAAAATAAAATATTTCTATTTCACTTAAACTTTTTGTCTTTTTTGGTATTTAAATTTTATCGAGCTTTTATACAACTAGATTACGATAATTAAATTATGAAGCGCTGTAATCCTGAAAGAATTAAATCGTGTTGAAACAGATTGAAAAAATAACAACATAATCTCGAATTCGCGATTGGCTAGTTTGTATCTGTCGGGGGTAGTCCTCAATTCCATTGTGTGAAGTTGGAAAAAGACAAAACAATAATCCATCAGAGTGACAAAAACAAAGTGTTTAGTTTAATTGTTTTTTTTATAGCAAAATTGTATGGACACATTTTGACAACAAACAAAAACATAACCAAGGACTATTAAACAAAAAAAACAAACAATTAAAAGAATATCTACCATAAAATCGCCGTGCTGTTAAAATTATTAGTGTGGGCGGGAAATATTTTTCATCGTACACAACATTTATGCAGATGGGTTAGTTAAAATGATCTCGATTTGATACTTTTTGACCATAATTATAGCGATTCACTAATGCAGACACACATTTTTTGTAGGTAAAATTTTGACCGACTTCGTTTTGTGTTTCATTCACACAAGTACCTACCGATTATATATTTTTATCTCACTTTTTGACTGACAACCTTTTATTCGCAATCGCAAGGGAATGGCTTAAAAAGGCTTAAAAAACGTCAACTTTAGACTATTTAAGACGTTCAGACGTTCAACGGTTTTAGGATTTTAGGTTCAGCCAGTATTTGTTTACTGATGAGGTTGTGTTTTCCTGTTTGGAATTTGGTTTTGTGTTTGTTAAAGAATGTAACTTACATTTGTACCTAGAAAATACGTAATTGTATTTTTTACTTTTTATGCCTCAATTCCATTGTGAAAAATTGACTGAGCTGACTTGAAGTTGGAAAAAGACAAAAAAAATAATCCATCAGAGTGACAAAGCCAAAGTATTTTGTTATTGTTTTTTTTATAGCAAAATATGATGGACACATTTTAACAGCAAACAAAACCATAACCATATATTATAGAGTATATATATACGCCATAACCTACTTTTACTATGGAAAAATTTGGACTAATTTTTGTGACCTTCATTTAAAAATACGGGAGGTTTTATAGTGGTTTGAAACATGAGAGTGTACAAAATGGCGAAGCTATATAGTTAATTGTTGTGTGGCTAACTTCATCATGTCAAAAAATACAGGAGAAAAAAAAATCGTTTAGTCCACGTAATGGCGTATATATATACTCTATAATATATGCCATAACTACATGCTACACTATTAAAATTATCAATTTATTAGTGTTTTGACAGTAAACAAAAACATAACCTAGAATTAATTAACAAATTAAGTAGTATGTGTTAATTAATTATTTCAAGTCTCAAAATTATAAAAAAAATTAATTAGTATTAATACTCATATCAGAATTATTTTTTCGAATATTTTCCGTCAAAAAAAACAAAATTCAAAACATCTTTCCCATAAAACTGCTATTCGCGACTTGCAACAAAGTAGCTGACATCTGGTGGAAACAATATGAACAAAATTTAACCATACAACAAGGGGGATTAGAACTGTCAAATAGTTGAATTTGACAATACTCGTCCCCTTTGCTTACATAGAAACCAACGCCGACTACTGTTGATGGGAGTCGCCAATAGTATGTACTATTAAAATGTATAATGTGTGCGAGAAATATTTTTCATCGGTACACAATATTTATGTGGATGTATTAGTTGGACTGCCATAAAATGTTCTCGATATGATACTTTTTTTAATTATATCTCAGGCCACTAACACAGACACACCTTTTTCGTAAATCAAATTTTGACTGACTCCGTTGGGCATCTCGTTCACACAACCACCGATTTTATATTTTTATCGAATTCAAACATTAACTGACAAGGTGAAAACTTAACAATTAGTATTAGTATACGTTTTTCACTAGTCAATGAATGTTGGAGTGACCGGATTGTAAACAACTAGTCGATGAATGCTCGAGTGACCGGATTATGAACAAAACAAAACACTTCAGTTTATCACAACTCATTACTGTAAAATCACCAACTAAATGAACCTATATAGCCGTCAGGCTGATGGTTGTGTAGGGGATAAACACAAGACTCGCTTCATGTACCGTAACTGCAGACAACTACAGTAACCGCTTTCACGCCTAGAAACTACTATGTTAAAGGAGCAAGCTAAAGTGTGAGGGTGATACAACGACTTTAAATTTGGAACATAGAATGTAGCCTATAAATTCGTCCTCATAGCACTACAGGAAACCTGAGTAATCGGCAATGACATCGCCGATTACATTTGCTACGAAATCTAACTATCTGCCACAGCAATAACATGAATAAACAAGAATTTGGCCTCGATTTATTGTTTAGCAACCGATTTATACACTGAGCAAAATTCTGCAACATGAGATTCAAGTTCTTTTGGACAACTTCAATGCTTAAATTGTCAGTGCTAGCAGAAATCGTAACACCATCAAGACACAGTGAAATTAAACGATGGGGCAATAGTCAACCAAATCGAGCAACTTTTCTTATCCAGAAGACATTTCTCTAGTCAACACATCAGAACCAAAGGTGGAGCTAACATCGATTCAGACCATTTCCTCGTAATTGCTGAATTAAAATTTCATGACTTTCGTGTGAAAGAGGCATGGCAGGAATATCGAAAATAGTGATGCTACAACATCCCACCACAGACATACATAGTTTAAACATCACATTTCTGACACAGGTTATGAGACAAGGATATCCCATAGAAAATCTGAGTCAAAACGGCAGCCCATACAATAAAACTATGCCTCCCCCCCCCCCCCC
Organism: Tipula helvola; assembly: GCA_963556165.1. Taxonomy (NCBI): domain Eukaryota; kingdom Metazoa; phylum Arthropoda; class Insecta; order Diptera; family Tipulidae; genus Tipula; species Tipula helvola. Next base: position 112,458,299 of record OY744482.1, read on the forward strand.
CTCCCCATTTTAAAGACTGTAAGCCGGCATTTTCAGCAAGAAAGAAAAATGCACCGTAAATAGACAAGGAATTTTCTTGATTTATTTCATGCTCCGATGAACAACAATAATCTCTATCTTTGTAAAATTAGTAAAAGTAACAGCTAACAGAGCATTCGCAATGCAAAAACTTTTTACTTACAGGTTTATATGAATTTTCAACATAACAAAGAAAAATTTGCTCTCGTTATGTTGGCATACAAACCTGTAAGTCAAAAATAAAAAGTTGTTTCATTGTCAATGCTCTGTAAGTGAGACAGTATTAGTTTATATCCATAATCCATAATGTATGTAGATATAAAAATAAAACAAATTAATAATATTGTCTAGAATTTTTTTCAAAGCTAAACGTTACTTACTTTCCAGGCAAGTCTCCTGCATCAATCTATAATTTGAAAATCGTCTGAAAAAATTGCCCTTAACGAATTAAGCCAACTTTGTCAATTCAAAATAGTAACTGCTTGAACGAAAATCCCAACATTCAAATCTAAAAGTTACTGACAAAATATTGTAAACATTGCATCGAAGACACACTACACAATAAATTAATACTAAATATTACGATCCTTCATTGGTATTGCTTTTGATAATACCAAATTCGAAGTTATCCATTAAGGAGCAAGCTCGATCTAGGGGAATTGACTCCTCCACAATAAGGTGGAAAACTAGCATGTCTGAAATCAGGAGAACCGTTGATTCTTTTGACGATAAAACCATGATTTCAGCTACTAGATGATGTTCTCATTGTGGGCACATTACCTATGTTGATGATCTGACATTAATCATCGAGGAAAATTCGAGACACAAATAGCGGAACAGAAGCAATGTGCTCCTAAATTAGTAGCAGGGTCAGTAAAAGGTCACATACATTTCATCCCTAAGAATACGGCGAGAACAAAACGGTGTATATGAAACTGCATTACATGGTATCCCGTAAACAATCAAAATAATTGTGCTGAAAGAAAAGCTAAACTGGCCGGAAATTGCACTGTCTGGTTTTTGAACCAAAAATATCTAATCAGTACCTTCGAAGGTTCAATGACTCCTGACATATTCTGTAAATGAAGTACCTCTCTGCTCTCTTCAAGGCGACCATATAAACTTTTGATGCTATGATCTGCGAAACAGTTGAAAAATATAATTCTTTCCATCATGAAAATAAATGCCAGAAGATTGAAGCTTCAATGGGATCGCTATATTATGTCTTCCCATTGTTATTTTCATAAGAAGCGTGAGAGGACACTGATGATTCTTTTGAAGTCAGTTGGTACCAAGTATAAGAAGAGCTTATAGGCATCATTAAATCGCGAAGGTACAGAAGAGTTCTGTAACCGTTGTATACTATTTGGAAATATTTTGCTTTCTGCTAAAGGTATTTTCGTAAATCTCTACCTTCGAGTATAGTCTCGTATAGTTCACAAGCGAGCACGTAAAAAAATTGGATATTTTTTGCGGACGGAAACTTTTACATGTTTTAATTCGTATTTCTGTTACCAACCTGTAATATAAGGTAGTTATATGAGTATGAGCTATACAAATAAATCAAAACCTCAAACTATTCCGTCCACAATCTAACAAAAATTCGAAATTAAAATTAATTTATACTTCCGTAAACGATTTATTTCAAATGCTAATCTTTCGTTTTTATTTTTCTTACGCACTCAATTTATAAGGATTTAAATGAAATTTATTAAGAATTATTTATATAAATCGTAGCCTCGAGTAACGCATGCGTTTCCATTTTCAAAATTATCTTATAGTCTCAAGACATTTTAATCCAAATGAAATGTTATTTACTTGAGTGAACACTCAATATGAACATTAAAAATATTTTAAAGATTTATCTAAGTTTTGCATTTGGTGCATTATGTGGTTGCCGACTTGTGGATATATTTAATGCATTGGAAAGGAGTTTGACGTACGCTAGTAGAAATAATGTTACGTTAAATTTAATACTTGGTGTGGCCGTTGCTGAAGGACAAATATTGGAAATTTTGTCGAAAAATACGATAAATCGAACAAAAGATATAAAGTTGCTTCAACATTTACTAAGCCAGTGTCAAATTGTACGGAAGAAACGTAACGAGTTTAGTAATTTTATTATACCGTACAGTAAAATTGGTAAGCGTATAGATTGGAATATTTGTATTGGGGAATATTTGAACTGTTTATGAATAATTTTAGTGCAAAAATCAATATTTGAACCTAAATTATGGCAACATAAAAATTTTGGATTAAAATGGCACGAATTAATGATGCCCAGTACAGAATTGGGAAATATTACAAATTTGGATGAATATTTACAAATAGCTGATTTGGGAGAACCAACCGAGTTTAATTCTGGTAAATACGCGTTGTTTTATTATTATTTTAAACAAAATGCTAAACAATATTCATAATATAGAAAGATGTTTGGCTGAGATTTTCAATTTGAGAAGCAAATTTGTGAGCACCCAGTGTTTGGACATAATGTATCCAGAAAATGTATCACACGGCTATCATCTAACCCATAAGTATGTTATACAAATCAAAATTGTTTATAAATTACGAGATCCTAAATTAGAATTTTTTTTTCAGATTGTTATTTTTCACAATTATGGAGAAATTAAATTTGACTAGTGTTCTACCAGTTCGCTATATTATGAGTGATATTTTATACAGAACGTGCTCTAAAATTTTGGATGAAATGAGTCTAATTCAGCGTCTCAATTATCCAGAAATTTTGCGCGATTTATTAATGGAACAAATATTTGTATGCGGTTTTCATGGATTTTCTGAATTTTTAAATGAAAATGTTGTTCTAAAAATTATGGAATGGAACAACAAACGAGGATATTTTACACCGTATACGAATAGTAGTACAATATACGATGCGGAACAATTTGCTGAGGTGAATCATATGACCGGTTTGGGAATTGCATTGCTTGGTCTAATTGGTAAAATTTCGTATGCTTATTAAATTACCGTACAGTATTACATATTTCTTTACGTCCGTTATCATCCAGTTATAATCGCAATTTATAATTTCTTATCTACGATGATCACACGAGAGGTCATGAATTTTTAATGCTAATTAATCTCTATATGTATAGCTATTATGTTTTATATTTTATTTATTTATGTGCGTCTATATTTATTAATTGTGAATAAAAATTTATGTATAGTGGGAAAAAGTGTTGTGTTTTGCGATTCCGAAACAATAAAGTTCTAGTTTAGTTTAACCTCCGCAGCTTTATGATTTTTGTTTAGTTCAAAAATCAGTGCAATTCAATAGAAACTGCATACAAATACATATTTGTACATTTATGCACAGCGTTTGTTAACAATTTCGTGTACATTGGTAAGTTAATTGTATTGAAAGAGCAAATTAAATCGCTCGTTAACGCGTTAAACATATAAACCGATATTTTTCCAATCACTTATAAGGATGCTTCTTCATTATCATTGTATCGTTAGACTATTCAAGGTATATATTATTAGTTTGGAAAAGTGTTTTAAAAAAATAAAAATAAAAACAAATATTTGGTGCACATTTAAATAAGGTAATTAAATTCAAGACGAAAGTGATAAGATTTTTTTTTTTTTGATAATATAGTTATCGTGCAATCTAAATAAACAAAAAATGATTTATTAACAAACACTACCTAGTAGCAAAGAATTATAACATACAGTTAATATTAAGCATAATAACAGAGTGAAATGGCTGATCCGTCGATACAAACATTTTGTTGCCATCATCGCAATCAAACATTTTCGCGTGAAAACCCATTATTAGAATTTGATAAGGACAGTTATATTTTAGTTTGTCTATTCTCATCGGCCCTGGGAATTGGTGGTGCACTTTATCAAGTAAAAAAATGTAGAAATTTGTTTATAAAATGAACATAAAAAATGTGTGACCTGTGTTATTTTATTGGTTTATTTACGTTAGATATTTTTGAGACATGAAAAAAATTACATCGATGTGGATGGGAAAAAAGTGTATAATACTGGTCGACGAATCATTGTATGGCTATCAGTTTCAGATTTTTGTGCATCACTAGGTGAAAAGTTTAAAAATATAAACATAATTTGTACTTCATTGATTAATATTTTTATTAATATTTCATTACTTTGTTTCAATATGCATAGGAATATTTTTTCGATCCGCAGCCTGGAAATATTTTCACAATATATCATCAGAAGATGATAACGTGAATGTGCTATTTTGTGCTATATCATCGGTAAGTTCTCAAACAAAACAACAAAAAAAAACACTCATGGAGAAGCCTGTTAATTGTTTTAATCTGTTTTATCCATTTAAAATTAGTTATAATGCAGGTCATGATTTTTCGCGTTTGCGAAATGTATGTCATATGTTTGATTATACCTTGAATTTATGGTTTTAGGCATGGTCTCAATATTTTTACACATGCACGTGGATCTGGACATTCTGTTACGCAATTAATGTGCGGCAAACTTTAAGAAAACACCGAACGCCCAAAAATCTATATCACATAATTACATGGACATTGGCCGCCCTCTTAACAGCAGTTGGACTTTCGGCGTTATATTACCCAGATGCAAAGTAATTAAATCTATGTTTACTATTTAACATTTTATATTATGCTTTTACTTTACTTTTCAGTTGCCATGAAATATCATACCTTTCAACAGTCCTTAAAAGAATATTACCAAATTATTGTGTAACTTATATTCCGATAACAATTGTAATGATTGGAAATCCCATCTTATATTTCACCTCGTCATGTGAAATTAATCGACAACTTGCCCTAACACTAAATCAGGTACTGTATAATTTAAATATATGAAACGATATACAAATAAAGTAATTTAATATCTAAAAATGTATGATAGGTCACAACACGGGAGAGAGAAATAATGGCCGTATTTAAATTAAAATTTTTCCTAACCAATTTAGTTTTCTATATATGCTGGCTTCCCAATATAATAGGAGGCGTTATATTATGGGCGGAATGGCATAATTTACCAACCACTACGATAATCGTATATTGGTATATAATGGCAGTCACAAATCCATTGCAAGCATTTTTTAATGCTCTAGTTTATCGAAAATGGGATGGTATTACACGGCCGTGTTTCGTGCGACCACGAATGTCATCGGATTTGCCTTCGACGAAACCCCCAGGTTTTCGTAACATTTCAGAAGCATCACCATTGCTGAGCGGCGGACCTTCAAGGCAAGCCAGCTGTTCTACGTCTAGTTTACCAGTTTCAACAGTTAACACCACGTCTAGTTTACCAGTTTCAACAGTTAACACCACGTATAGCGTTAACTCTTGTTGCAGTGCTTGAGTTCAACGTTCGCAATTATTTATGTTTCGTTTTAAGATTTATTTATTTAAATTTAAATTTTATAATAAACTGCATTTTGTTTCAAATTTAAATAAATGTTTTTTTATGGGTTTTATTTTATAAAGTGTTGCCAACATTCCTATATAAAAACAAAAAATAGAGAGAAAGAGAGAAAATGATGAACCATAAAATATCGATTATTGTCGAAGCTATCTTGCATTTTCCTTAAATAGTTCAAAGTTGCCTTTGCAAGAATATTCAATTGCACAAGACTGTTGTGCAAACATAACTTCAGTCTGTAGACTATCAAACTGTTTACTGTTAAATTTGGAACAGACCACTCCTAGAAAATGGTTTCTTTAGTAGCTACATCATCCGGCGAGATTTGAAAGAGCCAAAATCGAAAGCAAATTTCGAACTAAATATTGTTCTTCTTCAATTTGTGCAAAAGCGTTTTAAAGATGCTTCAGCCACTATATTTGCCACACAACGCCCTACAACCTTTTCTTATTCCCAAAGACATAGAAAATTATGAAACAGCAAGATTATGTTCTTATGTAGTTAATATCAAATATTGGCAAAAATTATCGTCATTTAACTTGAAATTAACTAAATTCTATTAGCAAAATGGTCTCGAGCAATTGTCCAATGAAAAACATGGCTACATGCCAATTTATATAATAATACATATTCGCAAACAAATACTCTACAACTGATACGAAGTAGGCTTATTTCTGGAAGAGGCTTCTAAATTGAGATTTGCCTCGAGGCGTGAGTCGCTCAGGAGCCGACACTAGGTAACGTGTTTACATGATAAATGTATAGAACCTATCTAAAACGCTAGATAAGCTTCCTTTAAATGTTTTTTGAAACCAGTTTTTTGGTACCCTTAAGTAACGCTGAAATCAATACAATTGTCGAATGCTACTTCGCCTAAATTCACCAAAATTGGTTTCTTTCCGGTTTACGTTCGAAAAATGTCAAAAACGGTCGATAGTGTCAAAAACTGACGACAAGTGATAAAACCTGTGGGAAACTGTCAAAAACTTTCCGTGTGATATTGCAAAAAAGAGGATACAAAATATTTTTCATGAGGATTTTAAATATACCGGTAAATTTTTAAGCTGTTCTAACTGTTGAAACTGTTCTGAAAGTAAATGAAGCTGAAAATGTACATTGTTTTGACTTTTTCGCTATCAAGAAGTCCTGTCAAAATATATCGTAAACACAGATTTTGAAAGTTTGTCAAGAACTCATGTGGATTAAGTATTTTTCATACCAGATGCCCCGCCTCGAAATTTTTAGTTACCACAAATGTAAAGCTTACACCCTTTCACACTGGTGGCGTCGGCTTGGAGCATTCGGTTGTCATTTATTATTTTATTTTGGTCCATTTTACTCGTGAATTATAGGAAGAACTGAGATATTCTGAATTTGTAACTTACATATGAGCTAGATTTTTCAGTAAATATAAAACAGTTGTGTCAAAACACCGCTTTAAGTGCGAAACACACCGAACAGCGGAAGCGAGCAGCAGATTTAAATATTAACTGATTTACCTATTTAATGAATTCAAATCGCAGTTTGAGATTATATATAAGCATTTTTTAAGAAAACAATCTATTATTTTAAATTTTTAATAGAAAATTTTAATTTAAAAAAAATGTATTGCAAATGAAGTTTTCTGCGGTCGCGTCAACAGGTACCACACCCAGCAGTAAATGCTGTTTGCTGCTAAACCTAACTTCAATAAATCTGACGTATTGTTTAGTTTATTTATTTTCTTGTGTACCTATTTGTTTTGAAATAAAATATTTTGAAAAATAAATATTCTTCACAAAATATACCATAGTATTAAATTCTCGTATAATACAAAAAACAGGCGGAACGGATCCAAGCAGCTGATAGTGAGGATCGTTTGCAGTAACCCACACTATCGGCCGTTTGTATCCATTTAGGAAGGCTGAAACACACCAAGAGCAGCGCGACATGTCCTAAACAATCCACACTATCGGCTGCTTGTATCCATTTACACCGAGCAGTGCAGCAGATTTTTTTTTACTTTTAACAAAATTGTTTTTTGTATTGTACGAGACTTTAATACTATATTTTGTGAAGAACGTTTATTTTTCAAATTTTTTTATTTTAAAACAAATAGGTTCACAATAAAATAATAGAAACTAAACAGCACGTCAGATTTATAGAGGTTATGTTCAGCAGCAAACAGCATTTTTTTTGCTGTTAGGTGTGGAACCTGTTGACACGACAGCAGAACCAACTTTATTTAATACATTTTTTTTAATTGAAAATTTTGCTATTAAAAATTTAAAATAATTAAATGTTTTCTTCAACAATGCTTATATTTATGGTCAAACTACGATCTGAATTTGTTAAATAGGTAAATTAATTAATATTTAAATCTGCTGCTTGTTGCCGCCGCTCGGTGAGTTTCACGCTTTACACTGAGCAACGCAGCAGAATATTTGTTTTACATTTTACCAAAATTGTTTTTTGTATTACATATAAGAGACTTTAATAATATACTTTGTGAAGGACGTTTATTTATCAAAATATTTTATTTCAAAACAATAGATACACAAGAAAATAATAGAAACTAAACAACACGTCAGATTTATTGAGTTTATATTAAAGGGTAAACACACCAAGCGGGCAAGCGGCGACGACGGGCGACAAAATTAAATGCTTGTTATTTTGGTGATTTAATGTATACAAATCATAGTTTAAGTAAAAATATATATAAATTTTATTAAAACATTCAAGTATTTGATAATTTTAATAGAAAAATATGCATTAAACGAAAATACATCGAGTGAAGTTGTTTCTGTCGTCGCAACAATATGTTCCACATCTAGCTTCAAAAAAATATCGCGTCTCGTCGCTACACACACTGTTTTTTGATTTATATAAAAACAAAAATAAATTTATCAAGAATTTGTTAGTTTTATTTATCATTTATATTGTATATGCTGCGAGTCGAGTCGAGTTTAATCCTAGTTTAACTCTCACTATATACAGAGTCGAGTTATTTTCTAACCAACTCTTGGTGTATATACTGCAGAGTTAAAAATATGCAGAGTTCAAATAGGATTAAAACTTAGTTAAAATAAACGAAAAAAATTTAACAAAAAGTCATTTCAGATTATTATTAGATTGATTATTCTTTTTGTTGATCACCATATTATGTGTTGTTTTAATTTTTCCAGTGATATTTTGTCGGAAAAATTGTAATTTTCAAATCCTGAAAAAAAAATATTTATGCAAATTAATTAATTAAAATCTTAATAACCAAGAGATTTAAAATAAAACATCGAATTTGATTGAAAAAATTAAAAAGAAAATTGTTTATTATATTTAAATATATTTTTTGTATATCGCTTTCATTCTTCAATAACATAATCTGAAATAAATAAATAAAATGGTGTGTACGAATTTTGCATTAATTTTGTTGTTGTTTTCTTAACTCTACTCTACTCTGCGTATATAGTGCATTTTTAGAGTAGAGTTTAACTCGACTCGGCAAATTATTAGGTCGAGTCGAGTTTAACTCGACTCCGTATATAGTGAGAATTAAACTAGGATTAAACTCGACTCGACTCGCAGCATATACAATATAATTATAGAAAAGTTAAAATAATTAATTTGTAGAAAAATACACTACCTAAAAAAGAAAAAAAATCGCGTCGCTTGGTGTGCACAGATGCTGGCGTCTATTATGTGGATTGCTTGGAATATGTCGCGTCGTCTTGGTGTGTTTTAAGGGTAAAACACACCAAGAGCGACGCGACATATTCCAAGCAATCACATCAATAAAAAACTCGGGTTTTTTTTGATGACATCAGCGAACAATTTTTTTACTACTGACAAATAACTTTGGTGTTTTAAATGTCAATATTACATTTTCTGTTTATTATTTTAATATTTTTTATTAATATCATTATTCAAATTGAAGCAGTTCATATTATTTTAATTTTAATTTTTCAATTCCAGAAATTTTGGATTTTTTTACGCCGGTAAAAGAAATAATTTTCGGTTGTCAAAAAAACTCCAAAAAAATCCAAATAAAAGTAGAGTTAAAAATACACCGACTCTTTTTATGCGTTCGTTTTTTTGCTCAAAAAACTCCGATCCCAAGTATAACAAGACGAAACTAAAAATTGAGCTACCGTATTTTCCTTCGATTTTTGAGAAAATATTCGTAAGATAACTTCATTGTACTTGTGATTAGTATTGGTGTGTATAATATACTAACGTGAATTTGGTTTGACGTAAAATATTTTAGTAAAGTGTTTTCAGTTGCGTTGTAACGTGGGTAAAAGATTTACGTTTGTAATTCATTTTTTTATAAAGTTAATATTTTGTGTTTAAAAAATAATTGGACACTCGATGCTGATACCAATAAATTGTGATTGTGTTTGATTTTCAATTAAAACATGAAAATCAATAAAATTATGTTGATTCAGTTTACTTGGAACTTTACTTTTTCTGTGCATCTTAAAAGGAGGACTCCTACGCCATTTTTTTTATCTATATACGTTAAATTACCTTTTTTATTTCTTTTTAGATTTATTTACGAATATTTGTATCTACATAAAATAACAATATTTTAATAAAATTAATTTCAAATTGGAATTCGTTTTTTGTTTCATTAAGAAAAAAAATAAAAATTACAATCGTATTTCTAATTTGGCATTTACACATACATGCACATGCTCAAAATTAGCCCCGCCTTTTTTATTCTTTATTCACAAATACATGCACCCCAAGTATAACAAGACGAAACTAAAAATTGAGCTACCGTATTTTGCTTCGATTTTTGAGAAAATATTCGTAAGATAACTTCATTGTACTTGTGATTAGTATTGGTTGTAGTAATAGGATATAACTAAAGATGTCATGGATGTAACAGAAAAGACATACATGTACAAAAATAAGAAAATGGAGTCAGAGCAAGAGAGCCGTCATCACGGAAAGTAATGTAAAATAATATTCAATAAAACAAAGCTTAATGTAAAATATCACAAGAGTTTATTATTTAATAATTCAAGTTTAATATATAAAGAATATAAGAATTACTAATATTACATGGCGCAGCCGATTATTTATTTAAGTAATAAATATTAAATAGATAATAAATAATGGAAAATATTGTAACACCACGTGCCTTGTCATTCGAAGGGAATGTACAGGTTAATTGGAGTAAATGGAAAAGAAATTGGACCCTGTACGTAATTGCCTCGGGATGTGATCAGAAAACAAAGGAAATTCAAGTTGCTGTATTATTACATTCATTAGGCGAGAAAGCGCTGGAAATTTTTGATACATTGGAAGTGTCTGCAGATGATAAAAAAAACCCGGATAAAATTATTGATAAATATTGTATTCCAAAGAGTAGTGAGATTATTGACCGACATTTGTTTTTTGAACGGAAACAAATGGATAGTGAGAAATTTTGTGATTTTGTTACTGAGCTGAAGAAGCTGGCAGCAAACTGTAATTTTGGAAATCTAAAAGATAGTTTAATTCATAGTAGAATTATTAGTGGATTGCAGGACAAAAAGTTGATGGAATTTCTACTTAAACAGGATGATTTAAATTTAACAAAAACGATTTCGTTATGTAAAACTGCGGAATTAGCTTCGGTACAGTTAAAATTAATAAATGCAAATGTTGAGAATGTCGGTGTGATTTCACAGAGAAAGAGAAGTGAGATTAAATCAGAGTATCAGGAAAGAGTTTGTGGATATTGCGGGAAAATACACGCGAAAGGAAAATGTCCAGCATATGGAAGATCATGTAACAAGTGTTACGGAAGAAACCATTTTTCGAATGTCTGTAAAAACACAAACTATACAAAAAATAATAATGTTCGTAAAGTTAGTGCGGTTGAGGATGCGGAAAACCCGGAACAATATTCTTTAGAGAATATTAATGCTGCGGAACCAAATAACTGGTATGAGAATGTTAAAATTGGAAATAAATTTGAAAAAATCTTAAAATTAAAAATTGATACAGGTGCACAATGTAACGTCATTTCAATCTATACATATAGAAATCTTGGACTTAATGAAAATTTAATTCAGGACTCAAGAGCTATATTGACAAATTATAGTGGCTCTAGGATTGAGATAACGGGACAGTGTGTTTTAGAATGTTTGTTTAAAAATAGAATTTATTTGCTCAAATTTCAGGTTGTGAACTGCAATTCACCTTCTATTTTAGGATTAAGATCAATTAATGAATTAAATTTAATTTACAAAATAGATAATATTGAAAATGAATTTTTAGAAATTTTGGATAATTTTTCGGATATGTTTAGTGGCATGGGCTTAATTAAAGATTATGAGTATCACATAAGATTAAAAAAAAATTGTGTTGGAGTAATCCAACCTTGTAGGAAAGTAGCAATACAATTATTGGAGCCTCTGGAGATGGAATTGAATAAGATGGTTAATGAGGGTATAATAGAGAGGGTGGATGAGCCGACGGAGTTTGTTAGTTCGTTGGTTATTGTAAAGAAAAAAGATAGAAGTTTGAGAATTTGTCTTGATCCACAACACTTGAATGAGAGTATTATGAGAGAGCATTTTCAGCTTCCGACATTTCAGGAAATTGCGGCAAAGATGGGTAAGGCAAAATATTTTTCGGTGTTGGATGCAAATAGAGCTTTTTGGCAAGTGAGATTGTCTGAGAAATCTAAAAAATACACAACTTTCAACACACCCTTTGGAAGATTTTGTTTTAATAGACTTCCATATGGATTGTGTTCTGCACCGGAGGTGTTTCAAAAAGTAATGAGAAAAATATTTGAAGGAGTAGAGGGAGTTGAAATTTACATTGATGATATTATCATTTGGAGTTCCAATTTAGAAGAGCACAAACGTAAACTTAATAAAGTGTTTGAAATTGCAAGGAAATGTAATATAAGGTTTAATAAAGCTAAAAGTGTAATTGGTGTGCAAGAGATAAAATATTTGGGACATAAATTAACTAAAGATGGTCTAAAAGTTGATGATGAAAAAGTTAAAATAATTAAGGATATGGAAACACCAAAAAATAAGCAAGAGCTGGAACGATTTTTGGGAATGATCACCTATGTCAGCAAATTTATTCCAAATATTGCAACACTAGCTAGTCCGTTAAGACAATTAATAAAGAAGAACGTTTTGTTTGATTGGCAACAAGAACAAGGTAAAGCTTTTAATGATTTAAAAGCTAGTCTGACTTGTGAACCTGTACTTCAATATTATGATATTAGTAAACCAGTACTATTATCAGTGGATGCCTCAAGAGACGGATTGGGTGCCGTTCTGTTACAAGAGAATTTGCCAGTAGCATATGCTTCTAAAACTCTTAATTCGACCCAACAAGCATATGCTCAAATTGAAAAGGAAATGCTTGCCATTGTGTTTGGTTGCGAGAAATTTTTTCAATATATTTATGGCAAAAGGGTTACGGTAGAGAGTGATCACAAGCCATTAGAAACAATTTTTAAAAAACCTTTGAATGCAATTCCACTACGTTTACAAAGAATGAGGCTTAGACTTCAACAGTTTGAGTTAGTTATAAAGTATGTTCCTGGAAAAAACATGTACTTGTCGGATGCGTTGTCTAGAACGTCTACGCAGGATGAAACGGTATTGGATATGGATATTGAGGCTCATGTTAGCATGGTAATTGAAAATTTGCCAACTACTAATGATCGATTAAATAAATTTAGGGAAGAAACCAAAAAAGATGTGGAACTAATGCTGGTATTAGATCTAATTAAAAATGGATGGCCTGATGATAAATCACAGGTCCCAGATTTTGCGAAAGTTTATTTCACTTTTAAGGAGGAGTTGTTTGAAAAGGATGGACTGATTTTTAAAAATAATTGTTTGGTGGTTCCCATCTCTATGAGAAAAGAAGTATTGGATAGGATACATTTTAATCATTTAGGCATAAATAAATGTAAACTTAGAGCGAGAGAATCGGTATTCTGGCCGTGTATGAATAATGAATTAACAAACTTCATATCTAACTGTGGATTATGCTCTAAGTATCAGAATTCAAACAAGCCACAACCATTAATAAATAGAGAGGTTCCAGAAGGTCCTTGGGAAACCGTCGGTTCTGATATTTATGAAATTGATAGAGTACATTATTTGATTGCAGTGGATTATTTTAGTAAATATCCAGAGATACATATGTTAAATTCATTAGAATCATCGGAAGTTGTGAATGTTTTAAAATCAATTTTTGCACGTCATGGGATTCCAAAAATACTATATACGGATGGAGGACCTCAATTTATGTCACATATGTTTAACGATTTCGTTCAAAAGTGGGCATTCACACATAAAACGTCCAGTCCATTTTATCCTCAGTCAAATGGAATGGTGGAGAGACATATTCAAACTGTAAAAAAAATGTTGTGCAAAGTCAGGGATTCTGGTCGTGATGTTTACTTGGCTCTGCTTGAGTTAAGAAATACCCCACTTGATGAAACAATTCCATCTCCAGCGGAGCTCTTGTTTAACAGAAAAATTTCGGGTTTGCTTCCAAATTTTAATATAAAGAAAAATGATGTGGAAAAAATCAGAAATAGATTTGTAGATAAGCAAGAAAATCAAAAATACTATTATGATCGTAAATCATGCAAATTACCACCTCTTAAAATTAATGATAGTGTGTACGTAAATAATAAATATAAACATAGGAAAAAAGGAATTATAATTGATGAAGCTGATAGACCTAGATCGTATAAAATATTAAATGAGAATGGCAATATTATTGAAAGGAATAGAAGAGATTTGATAAAAACAAATGAAAAATTCAATGTTAATAATTTTGATTATGATAGGTTTAATTATTTTAATATATTAAATGATAATAATGATTTCAACAGAGAAAGCTCTAGTGAAAATTCTTGTAAAAATGATAGTGAGAATGTGGAAATTAATGAAGCAGATAATAATATTAATAATCATAGTTTTTCTAGTATACCGCCCATTGCCACACCAGTAACATCCAGCTGGGGAAGACAAATTAAAAAGCCTTCTTATTTAAATGATTATGAATAAGGTTAATTGTTAAGTTCTTAATGTATTCATATGTACAATGTAGATTTTAAGGTTATTGATATGTAAAATATGCTTAAGGAGAAAGATGTAGTAATAGGATATAACTAAAGATGTCATGGATGTAACAGAAAAGACATACATGTACAAAAATAAGAAAATGGAGTCAGAGCAAGAGAGCCGTCATCACGGAAAGTAATGTAAAATAATATTCAATAAAACAAAGCTTAATGTAAAATATCACAAGAGTTTATTATTTAATAATTCAAGTTTAATATATAAAGAATATAAGAATTACTAATATTACATTGGTGTGTATAATATACTAACGTGAATTTGGTTTGACGTAAAATATTTTAGTAAAGTGTTTTCAGTTGCGTTGTAACGTGGGTAAAAGATTTACGTTTGTAATTCATTTTTTTATAAAGTTAATATTTTGTGTTTAAAAAATAATTGGACACTCGATGCTGATACCAATAAATTGTGTTTGTGTTTGATTTTCATTTACACCCTTATTCCCTTAGTCGCGTCACTTCATTCGACGCGACAATTGTCGTCACTTTAATTTGAAATTGGTATTCTCTTAGTCGATTGAAGTGATAATATAATAGAATGCGATGTAAAAAGATGTTTGTCACTTCAAACGACGATTGTCACATCGATCGACTAAGAGAATACCAAAATTTGATTGTCGGTACAAGTGACAAGTGACACGACTAAGGGAATAGGGGTGTAAAACATGAAAATCAATAAAATTATGTTGATTCAGTTTACTTGGAACTTTACTTTTTCTGTGCATCTTAAAAGGAGGACTCCTACGCCATTTTTTTTATCTATATACGTTAAATTACATTTTTTATTTCTTTTTAGATTTATTTACGAATATTTGTATCTACATAAAATAACAATATTTTAATAAAATTAATTTCAAATTGGAATTCGTTTTTTGTTTCATTAAGAAAAAAAATAAAAATTACAATCGTATTTCTAATTTGGCATTTACACATACATGCACATGCTCAAAATTAGCCCCGCCTTTTTTATTCTTTATTCACAAATACATGCACACGATTTTTTTAGATTGAGTTTCGTTGAGTTACGAGTTTTCGCGACACGTTTCATACGATTTCTTTTAATAAATTGGAACTCGAGCGAAGGAAAAAACGACACTAAGTTTAGATTATCCTTCGAAATTTGACGAAAAAATCGAATATAAAAATGCTTGGGACACGATTTTTTTAGATTGAGTTTCGTTGAGTTACGAGTTTTCGCGACACGTTTCATACGATTTCTTTTAATAAATTGGAACTCGAGCGAAGGAAAAAACGACACTAAGTTTAGATTATCCTTCGAAATTTGACGAAAAAATCGAATATAAAAATGCTTGGGATCTGTTTACCCCGGTGGTCATCAGCGAACACTAGGATTTGTCGCGACGACAGAAATGACTTCACTCTATACATTTTCTTGTAATGTAAATTTTTCTATTAAAACTATGAAGTTCTTGAATGTTTTACTGAAATTTACATATATTTTTGCTTAAACTATGATTTGTATTCAATAAACCATCAAAATTACAAGCATTTAATTTTGTCGCCGGTCGTCGCCGCTTGGTGTTTTACCGTATAAATGCTGAAACACACCAAGAGCAGCGCTACACGTCCCACATATTCCACTTGTGATAGATTTTCTTTTAATCGAAATTTATCTATTAAAATTATCAAATATTTGAATGTTTTTATAAAAATTGTTTATAATTTTGCTTAACATACGAGTATCTATAAATACATCAGCAAATCAAGGTGTATTTATATCTGCTGCTCGGTGTGTTTCTTGCTTAAGACTGTTTCCGAAACCTATACTTATTTTGTGGAACTTAACTTATTTAATGTAATTTCCTGGCCCTTTCCGAAACTGATACTTATTTTGTGGGACCTAACTTATTTCATAAGAAATTACATTAAATAAGATAGGTTCCACAAAATAAGTACAGGTTTCGGAAACAGCCCTTATCCAATAAGTTAGGTTCCACTAAATAAGCATAGGTTTCGGAAAAAGTGTTATACCGTAGACAGACACAGAGTTAATCGCGATTTTCAGCTGTAATTTTTGTCAAAAATCGAATTGTGGAAACAAAATAATCCGGTTTAGGTGAAAATCGTGTAATGACAGAAGACTGTCATTACACGATCTTCACAAAAAACTTGATTATTTCGTTTTCACAACGCGGTTTTTGATAATCGGGATACATGAAAACCGCGATTAACTTTGTGTCTGTCGGATAAGGCCCTTTCCGAAACCGATACTTATTTTGTGGGATCTGACTTATTTCATAAGAAATTACATTGAATAAGTTAGGTTCCACAAAATAAGTATAGGTTTCGGAAACAGCCTAATTCGGTAGCCAGACACAAAGTTAATCGCGATTTTCATTTATCCCGATTGTCAAAAATCACGTTGTGAAAACGAAATAATCCAGTTTTTTGTGAAGATTGTGTAATGACAGTTGTCTGTCATTACACGATTTTCACCTAAACTGGATTATTTTGATTCCACAACGCGATTTTTGAAAAAAATGACAACTGAAAATCGCGATTAACTGTCTACCATATAAAGGCTGAAACACACCAAGAGCAGCGCGACATGTCCCACATATTCCACTTGTGATAGATTTTCTTTTAATCGAAATTTATCTATTAAAATTATCAAATATTTGAATGTTTTTATAAAAATTGTTTATAATTTTGCTTAACATACGACTATCTAAGAATACATCAGCAAATCAAGGTACTATATTTAAATCTGCTGCTCGCTGCCGCTGCTCGGTGTGTTTCATGCTTTTGACCGTAAAATTTACGTTCCCGCTAAAAATATGTATTATACATGTAAACAAACTTAAGAAAAAAGAAAGAAGAGTCATGTGTACATGCACTTAGAAAAAAAAAAAATAATTCGCGAAAATACAAGTAAACAATATTTACAAGAAACAAGATTTAATAATTTAATTTTATAAAACATAAAACTCAGAAATTTTAAATTAAACATAATTAGCAAGGTGCATATTAAGGTAAATAAAAACATAAATAATTTTATTTTACTATCCTAATATTACTTATAGAAGCTAGAACAATGGGGGAAAGATCGAACCATCGTGGCAGACATCCATCTCATTTAAAAGGCCGTGATATTGGCATGTACTATCGAAATAAGCACCTTCAACGTAAACCACAAGATGCAACATCTAAATCTCATATACAATTGGGCCCTTCAGTTTCGTTGTCCGATCAGAAAATCGCGGAGATTCGGGAATTTATTAATCTACCCATCTCTTCTAGTCGCTCGAATTTAAATCATGAGACGCTAAATAATCTCATCCATGATGAATCCATTGAATCGGATTTTAAAAATAAATTTCTTAAAATTAATACCTTAAATTTTGAAAAGCAATTGGCAGAAAATGTTTATCTAACTAATGAAGATCCATGTTCCGATCTTGCTCCAGATATTACTTTGGATAGTGTCGAGGACGAAGGATATAAAAAAATGATGAAATATCGCAAAACTCTACCGTCTTATAATCATCAGAAAGAAATTACTGATCTGATTGAAGCTAATCAAGTTATACTAATTTCTGGAGATACGGGCTGCGGCAAAACCACTCAAGTTTCACAATACCTATTGGACCATTTTATTAAACAGGGTAAAGGCGCCAAGTGTAAAATTGTATGTACCCAACCTAGAAGAATATCTGCAATCACCATAGCTGAAAGAGTGGCAGAGGAACGTCTTGAGCGATTAGGTTTAAGTGTGGGTTATCAAATTCGGCTAAATAGTGTTCTACCTCGATCACAAAATGGAACTATTTTGTACTGTACTGCTGGATGTTTATTAAAATTCATGGAAACTGATAAAGCCTTGGCTGACATATCGCATTTGATACTTGATGAAATTCATGAGCGTGATACAGTTTCGGATTTATCCATCGGAATAATTAAAAAAATTCTACCATATCGCAAAGATTTGAAAGTGATTTTGATGAGTGCAACACTTCGGGCCGAAATGTTCTCCAAATATTTTGATAACTGTCCAATAATTTCGATTGAAGGACGAACCTTTCCTGTGGATGAGATTTATCTAGAAGACGTGCTCGAAGAAATTAAATTTGATAGATTTGCAAAACAAGATCGTTTACCCATTTGGGTTCAGAAGAAAAATTCAAAAAAGTTTAAAGCTGAAAATGATCAGTTACAATCAATTTTAGAACCGTATGCCAGATCATTACGAGGAAAATACTCAGATTGGGTGATCAATACGATTATGAATCCAGAGACGGAGAACTTAAATATTGATCTAATAGAAGCGCTGATATTTAATATTTGTCAAAATAAGCCACCCGGTTCAATATTGGTCTTCTTACCAGGCTACGATAAAATTTCTAAACTTCATAAACAGATGGAAAATTCTAATCGGTATCCTAGTACCAGATATATAATTTTTCCATTGCATTCAATGTTGCCTAGTGTTGATCAGAAGCAAATATTCTATCCAGCTCCGGCAAACAAACGGAAGATTATCATTGCGACTAATATTGCAGAGACGTCGATTACGATTAATGATGTTGTTTACGTTATTGATTCTGGAAAGCGTAAAATAACATCATTCGATACAGAGAATAATATACAAACACTACAGGAACAATGGGTATCGGTTGCAAATTCAGCGCAACGCCGTGGGCGTGCTGGTCGTGTCCAACCGGGTGTCTGTTATCATTTATACACTAAAGGTCGATTAAGACAACTAGATGAGTATCCAGTACCAGAGATTTTGTGTACTCGTTTGGAAAACACAATACTAACCATTAAGCTTTTAGGTTTAGGAAATATTTCCGATTTTTTGTCAACTCTCATTGATGTCCCGGATACAAATGTAATAGATAGCAGCATTAAACTGTTAAAGCGTTTAAATGCACTAGACGAAAATGAAAATTTAACACCGCTGGGACTACATTTGGCACAGTTACCGTTGGATCCACAAATCGGTAAAATGATTTTACTCGGCGCAATATTTAATTGTGTCGATCCTATAACAACAGTGGCTGCCACGCTTTCATTCAAAGACCCGTTTTATAAACCTCTTGGCAAACAAGAACAAGTCGATCGAATTCGTTGCAATTTTGCGAAAAACACTAGAAGTGATCATCTCGCCGTAGTCAATGTTTTTAAAGAGTGGCGTGCCGCAATATCAAATCGTTCCGAAAAGGATTTCTGTTATGACAATTTTCTTAGTATATCGATTCTAAATCAGCTCGATAAAATGAAGAAACAATTTTGTGAACATTTGTCAAACACTAAATTTCTAGCTTCGAGTAATCCCAGAGATCCAGGAAATAATTTAAATGTGGATAACAGCAAAGTGCTAAAGGCAATTATAGGTGGTGGGTTATTTCCAAATATTGCCCGAATAAAAAAAGTTAAAGTAATGCGACGTGGATGTTTCATTAAGGTGACTGCATGCACTGAAGAGGATGGCAATGTGCAAATTCATCCGTCATCGGTTAATGTTCAACAAAGTTCATTTGATTCAAATTATTTGGTTTACCATATGAAACAGAAGACTTCAACGATTTTTTTATATGATACAACAATGGTTACTCCTTGGTCGCTTTTATTCTTTGGCGACATGCTTCAAACTGGCATTGAAAACGGAAAGTCTTATATATCGGTGGCAAAGCTTTATTTCGAGTGTAATGAAGCCACTATAAATCTGATAAAAGATCTCAGAGATGGATTAAACTTACTGTTGCAGAAAAAATTATGTAAACCTTCACCTATTTGTTGGGTAGGCGACGAAGGTCGTTTACTAAAGGCCATCATGCATTTAGTCTCCATAGATCGGAAACTAGAATTTGATGATGAAAATGATGACGGCGAAAATGACTAAAAAACTTGTATCGATTTAATAAAAATATATAAATAAATTATGACAAATAAATGATTTATTCTTTAGTATTTTTTATTCTTTAGTATTATGTGGTGGCAAACAAGAACAGTAAATTTTGAGCAAATTGAATTATTTCCGTGCCGCCGAGTTTCGATTGTCCATAAACCCGATCCACAAACGAAATGGGAATCTCACCAATTGTATATTTAAATTGTCGTGCTCTTACTAACATTTCCATTTGGAATACATATCCTTTAGACACACAATTATTTATTAAATTCTGCAATACCGGCTTTCTGTACAGACGAAATGATCCAGTCAAATCTGAAGCACCCGGGCGTAATAGAATTTGCGATAAGAAATTAGCACCTCGTGATATTAGTTTACGTTTAAAATCCCATCCAGAAACACCTCCATCACCCAAATATCGCGTACCTGATACAATATCAAATTTGTTGGATTCTTGAAGTTTTATGAATTGTGGAATGAATTTTGGCTGGAAACATAAGTAATTAGCTAGATTAAATACATAATGAAACAAAGTTATCCCTTTTTACATGATGGCTCAAATCAGCATCCATAATAATTATAAAGTTTCCAGTGGCATGTTCAATACCGTGTTTATAGGCGGTGCCAAGTCCTAATTTAGCGGCTCTTGGGCGAAGTACAATTTTATCATCTCCATAGATTTTTTGTAATTCTTTGGCAACATCTAGCGTTCCATCGGGGCTTCCATCGTCTATCACAATTATTTCATAATCATAGCCACTATTAATTAGGTAATTAAAGAAATAAATTTTGGGAATTTATAGAATTATTACCATGTTTACCTTTCGTCCATATATTTTACAATTAACCATATAATAATTGGCAGGTTCTCCTTTTCATTGTATGTCGGAAGTAAAATTGAATATTTATTGTCGTTGCCTCCCATTGCTTAATATGTATTAATAATTTGTATAATTCAATATCCTTTGTTAAAATTTATGCCGATTTTTTGTTTTGTTTTGACACAACACGGTAAAGTTGGAAATGTCAACAAATGCTGTTTGACACGTCGATTTTTCCGAAATCGCAGGGTGACCGATAATAATACGTTCTATATAATGTAGAGTTTTTACGTGCAATTGCCTTTTCTTTATTTAAACCGGCATCATTCTTTGGGTCTTTTGTTTTTTCTTTTACGTAAGTAAAAGTATAGTATGTAACTAAATATAATGTAATTAAAGCTTTGATTCTATATTTTTCCTATTAAGCAGGAAAAAACAAAGGTAAAACAGAAAATTAGGGATACAAATTTGATCCAACACCAAATTCAATAAGGAAATGGTGAATCATTCAAAAATTTTGACCGAATTAGTGTTGCCGATCCGATACCGGTATTAACGATACCAGAACCGCAATAATTAGGTTCGACCCAAAATAACCTGATCTCTGATTTTAGAGATGACACAAACGATTTTAATGATACTGCACATTTGTGGAACTGACTAATGCGAACACTAACTACCTAAGTAGCCCTATGGACAAAACTCAAATATATTTTATTAAAAAATTAATTTATTGATTTATTTTATCTATTGGCAACTATTGGGCAGCAAACAGGTAAAACCCAAAATAACTTTCTGGCCACCCGCCGGGAATCAAACCCGGCACCACCGGAGCGTAAAGCAAGCAAGCTAACCATTGAGCCACCGGTGCGCCACAAAAAACTACAAAACTTAAAACAAAATACTTGAGGAGCAAATAAGAAAAACAAAATAATTCTATTCGACAACAAAATTTGGATACACCACAAGAACTGGATCATCATCTTTCTCTTCGGGCTTCGATTTTGATTTAGCAGCACTTTTTAAACCGATCGATGTAAACGGAATAATTACCTGATCGTGTTACACTAAACGATCTAAAACTTGTTCAACTAGTTTTAAGCATATTCGAGAGATTTTTATAGGCTTCGAATGATAGCGTTAATTTTTTTTGTGTTACCTTCAATGAAGGCTCAGTTTGTGATTCCATGGCAACATCACCGACTGCATCATTTGTTTCGCCGTCAATAGCTGGAGCTTGGGTTGCATCGGTAACCATTGAAAGCAGCGCTTCCTCATCCTCATCATCCAAATGAATATCAGGGTTTTTAACACGAATAATGGATTTATTTAATAAGCGAAACGCCTCATTTGCATGTTTTGGCAAAACTTCGTTAGAAGATTCCATCACTCAAACGAATCATTATTATTATTAAAATTGGTTGGAACCATCCGAGGTTCCGCACTCAATGCCACGATGGGCCCATGGTGCATACCAGTGATTCTATTCTAACTCGCAAATTCGTGTTGCAGCCTTAATAAACTGAAGTAGTTTAGACCAAGGCAAGGAATACAGCTGATTATCAGCAATGGATCTAGAGCCAAATAATTGGAACCTAACTCTGTTGAAAGCCGGACAACTGCACACGAAGTGAATGCAATCATCATCGTTTTTAAAAGGCAATCCTCGCATACAGCGTCAAGAGGTAGCCCCATGCGCTGAAGGTGTACCTTAAAATGACCGTGCCCAACAAGAGTTGTGTTCAAGACTCTCATCTGTTTCTTGCTAAGAGATAAAGCAAACCTAATGGCCCTCAAATTAGGTCCACTAATAAAAAATTTGGCAATGCGGCAGCTACAAGTAGCAAGCCATTGCTGTTTTAATTCACTTACAGCGCAGTTTTTAATCGCCTTCTTAATATAACTTAATGGTAAGGAAGCAACTGGTTCAGGACCGATGAATTTAAACTCAGCCCCAGCTTTCGCTAGAGAATCAGCGACATCATTGCCCTCAATGCCATAATGGGCAGGAACCCACATAATCGTCACTCTATTGCTAGAACAGATAATATGTAAAAAGTGTTTACAATCCTTTACAAATGTTGACGCACAGCCAAGGGATTATCCAAAGAATTCAGCACAGATAAGCTGTCTGTACAGAAAACAAAATTTTTATTTGTAACAGCGAGATTCAATGCCTCAATTACGCAGAGCATAAGAGCAATTAGTTCCGCTTGAAAAACTGTGCAGTACCAGCCTAGGCAGCCTGAACAATTTAAATCAAACGTAGAGCAGTACACTCCATAACCAGAACTATTATCAGAGCGAGAGCCATCAGAAAAGAGACTATCGACTCATACAAGTTCTCAAGAAAATCCAGTGATCTTCACTGATCTCTCGAAGGTCGCACCACTGAATATAATTTAAAGAAATTGAATTCGGACATCAGTCTATCATTAACCATATCAATCTCTGGTACTAAATGATGCGAAGCAGAACAAGCTGTACTAAGAATGAAAGAATGTAGCTGTGGAAAGAATAGAATTTGTAGACCATTAGTTTAATGATTGAAGCCTTTAATTTAGCCACTGGCTACCATACCATGGAAGCATAAGATAACATTGGTAGAACCAATGATTTATAGATGAAAGGCAGCATTTTGGGAGTCAGACCCAAGGCTTTCCCAAAGGCTCGTCTACACTGCCAAAAGATGGCAGTGGATTTTTGAAGTTTATACTCCATAGGTGAAAATTCCAGGAAAGTTTACTGTCCAAGAAGACACCTAAATGTTTAACGTGGCCGGATCTGTTAATCGGCCTCCCGAAAAGTAAAGGCACAGTTAGTCCTCCAATATTTCGATTCCTGGTAAATATAACCATATCAGTTTTAGAAGGATTAACGTGTAGATCCTTTCCACCACACCACGACTCCACAATATGTAAGGCATTCTGCGTTAAGTCGGATAAGACATTCAGGTGCTTTCCAGCAATTGTAATAACAAGATCGTCAGCGTAGCTTTGAGCAACAAAGCCTGACTGCTGAAGTTTCACAATTAGATCGTCAATTACCAAAAGCCATAACAGAGGTGAGAGCACACCTCCCTGAGGACAACCTTTGGCAACTTTCACCGAGATTGAAGCATTATCCACGCCAACCACAACGACGCGAGATTTGAGCACACAATCAATCCATTTTACAATGGTGGGATCAATACCGAAATTGGTACAGGCGTTAATAATCGACGAGAACGATGTACTTTCAAAGGCTCCTGCAATGTCCAAGAAAGTATCTACAAGAAACTCTTTATTATTGAGGGATCTTTCGATCCTAGTGACAAGTTCATGTAGAGCCGTTTCACAGGACTTACCTACCCTATAAGCATGTTGCATGTTACTGAGTGGGGAATTAGATAAATAGTTAGCTCTAATAAATCTCTCGGCAATCCTCTCTAACGTTTTAAGAAATGTTAAGGATAGACTGATAGGCCGAAATGCTTTGGGATCAGTGTAATCTGATTTGCCAGCCTTCGGTAAAAATACAACGTTGCTCTTGCACCAAACCTGAGGAACAATGCTAAAAGCAACGCACACTTTAAAACGGGGTGGAGCAGGTGGTCCCTATAATAATAGGAAAACCATGCTGTAATACAGCCGGAAAAACCCCATCAAGACCACCTGATTTGTATGGTTTAAAGGAGAAAATACTCCAACGCAGAACGTCGGACGTAACTATCCGAACCGCTAAGTCCCAGTCAGGAGCTTCATTGCAATTCCTATTTATTAGAGAGTGAGCAAAGTCAGAGTTAACGCTGACTCCGGAAAATGAGCAGAAAGAAGCAACTCGTTTGCTTCTTTCTTCGAAGAAGTAAACTTACCATTCGATAGACGGTAAACTTGCCATTCGATAGACGAAGAGCATCACCAGAAGGATCTATTCCCAATCTTTTGTTTGGTAATAAGTGGACACGAATTTTCAAAAGCTGTCGAGCATGCTTTTGTCAGCTTGTAACTCACTGTCCTCAACCGAGCGAATATCAATAGCAGGATGAATTAGAGACATAAGTTCGAGAGAGAATAGATCCCAATTGGTTAATTTACGATTACGATATGGTTTAAGAGGTGCAGGTGGTCTTTTAATGTTGATGTTAAAAGAGATACACCTGTGGTCAGAAGTGAGAATATCATTAGTCACCCTCCAATTTAAAACTAAATCAACAATAAGCAACGACACAGACTTATATCAATAACTTCCCTTCGCGTAGAATTGACAAAAGTTGGCTCACAGCCTTTATTGAGTATTTCTATAGCTCAGATGAGCTTAAATAATTTATCAGAGCAAGGGGCCTATTCTTGAACACATAATTGACTATTGACAATTATGCCAATTTGACAAAAATGCTAGACAAATTTATGTGAAAATGGCATTCTCGTACACAAGTGTAAATTGTATTTTATAACTACAAAATTGTAGTAGATTAAAGTATATTTTGTAGTAGACTCCTTTAAAAAGGCCAAATTCTAAATAAAAGTTCGGTTATGAGTCCAAAACAAACGAAAAAGCAATATAAATGCTATATTGTGGTTTCGACAGTAACTATATTGTTATTGCCGGATTCACAATATTGTGTACAATTTACTCCACTTTGGTGTTACAGAATACGAAATTCACAATATTGTAAAATTTCACAATATTGTGACAGCATTTATGTGTTCAGGAATAGGGCCCCTCCAGCCCCTGTTATTAATATTAGTGCTACTACAAAGAGTATGATGCGCGTTGGCATCATAACCAATTAACAGCGGAATATTTTTATCCGTATTCCACTTTAAGAGTTCTGTAAGTTCCTCCGACGGGGGAGGATGAGAAGAATCAAATGGAAGATAAACTGAGGAAACAATCAGTTCTGTGCAAGCCTTACATAATTCGAAAGTGATTAGAACGGCTGAGAGATCAGCGGAACTGCATTCATGAATAAGAGAAGCATTGATATTACTAGAAATATAAATGCAAGCTCTAATTTTATTGACAGAATTCTTTGGAAAAATTCTGCCATTAGGAATATTTAGTCCACAAACAGAACCATCGAGAAGATGAGGTTCCTGAATAAAACATAATCTGTATGCGATCCAGTAAGCATGGAAGTCATATTAAAATACCAGCAACTGAAACGAAAAACGTAGAGCTTATGGTTCAGAGATAACCTTAAACAAGATCTTCTCAAGAACATATTGTAAACAAAGGCTGTAACCAATAATATACTCATAGGTCTTAGAGTCAACCCTGAGAACAATCGATTGACGATAGGCCTCTCGTTTGTACCGGACGACTTTCCAACCGCTAATCGAGATATTTAGATTCATCACACCAATGTTAGTAACCACAACGCTGGGATCCTCTGGTGGACCAGAGACCCAAGTGTGTAATAAATTAGGCTTCGGAGGATCACCAACAGGAAGTCGACAACCACTCCAGATATCCTTAATGCTATGGAAACCTCATTGCAAAACCACATATATATATATATGGGTTTCCTCGATACTGCTTTTGCACGATCACGGCTCCTACGTCCCCCGAAGTTTGAATCTAAAGCCCCTCGGAGGGCTAAGCGGGGAAGAGGGGGCGCAGCGACGCCCGTGAGAGTCACCGAAGCCGTTAGCCTCTACAATTCTAAGTTAAATTAGTCGGAATAGGGTCGAAGGACCGAATGTGTCGAAAGACCGAATGGGTCAAAAGGCCGAATGTCGAAAGACCGAATGTGTCGAAAGGCCGAATGTCGAAAGGCCGAATTTCAAAGGCCGAATTTCGAAAGGCCGAATGTGTCGAAAGGCTGAATAGGTCGAAAGGCTGAATGTCGAAAGATCGATTGTGTCCTTAACGCCGAATGTTGAAAGGTTGTTTGTATCGAAATTGATTGTAATATTTCATCTTTTTATGAATGAAAATTTTCAAAATTTATATTTTTATGAAAACCAAAATTTATATTTTTATCAAATTTTGCATATAAAAATGTTTAATATCACCTTAAATATTAAAATCTTCTTACGATTTTTTTTTGTCATATAATTAAAAATTAATTAAGGGTTGGCTACCTTTTCTAGAAAAAAAAAATACAGAAACTGAAAATCCCGAAAAAAAATCCAGAAACAAAAAACTCACAAAAATTAAAATCAAGAATACTAAAATCCAGAAACCTAATTATCAAAGTGCGCACCAAATTATAATTAAAATTTATAAAATGTCTATCAAATTTGAGTTATCCATAAAGTTCTTAATATTTATGATAAATTGCTTCGTCAACCTTACAGACAGATCAAAGTAATCGTACCGCTTCTATACTGATACTGTTTTCTCTACATACTCGCTTCTACTGATACTGTTTTTCAAAAGACTGTTTACAAAAGATTGTTTCTAAAATCTTTTCTCCAAAATCTTGTTTTACAAAATCTTGCCACCAAAAATCTTTTTGGAGAAAATCTTGTTTCTCAAAATCTTGTTTTCAAAATACATAATAATGTTTTTAATTATCTTTTATAGATTTTACCTATGATGACCAATTTAACTTCGAATTGTAGAGGCTAACGGTTTTTTCGACAAAATTTGATCACATTATTATGCTACATGCACAGAATTTATTACCACGTATTTTCAATTTATTTAAATTATTTTACATTAAGAAATAAATTCAATGGTTTTAAATATTCATTTCATTCAATTAAGTGAAGGAAAATTTCATGAAAATTCGGCCTTTCGATATTCGGACTTTTGACCTATTCGGCCTTTCGACACATTCGGCCATTCGAAATGCAGCCTTTCGGTATTCGGACTTCCGATTTATTCAGCCTTTCAGCGTTCGGCCTTTCTACATTCGGCGTTCCGACGTTCGGTCTTTCAACATCGAACGATCAGTCACAAAACCAAAAGAATTTCCAGTAAAAAATGTTTTGATTTGAATCCCTGTTTTGTTTATTGATTGAACTTCCTTCTGAAAAGGCAAAGGGTAATTCAGTCAAACTGTTTTCTGGCCGAAATACCTTTTTTTGGACTGAAGTTCCTTTTTAAACGGAGTTTTAGTCATAATATTTGTATGGGAAA
The DNA here is from genome assembly GCA_963556165.1 of Tipula helvola. Taxonomy (NCBI): domain Eukaryota; kingdom Metazoa; phylum Arthropoda; class Insecta; order Diptera; family Tipulidae; genus Tipula; species Tipula helvola. The sequence continues at coordinate 112,486,575 of OY744482.1, forward strand.
TTTTATGACTGAAATACCTTTTGTTTTTTGACTAAAATGTTTTTGACTAGAATTCACAGAGCCAATGTTTCCATGTTAGCTAGCGGTTTAAGAAAATTAAACTACAATTATTATTAATATTCAAGTTGACTTATTGTTTATTACAGGCAGATGGTTCATACAATAAAGACCTTAGCATTGTGAACATAGCTACGATTTACAATACATAAAAATATTGTGACAATAAATTATAACATTATAATTATAACAGTTATATAACGATACAACAATTTTCACAATGAATAATCTGTGATTTCTGTTGATGAAATTCGCGATAAATATTCGTTTTGATTTGAATTCTTTTAACTGTTCGTTTTAAACGTAAGCTAGCGAAAGGCCGAAGTCGTTGCTACTGTTGCTTTAATTTTCTTTTATCCTTAATAATTTCCTTGAAAACTCATTGGGAGCATCCCTCAGTAATTTGAAGTCAGTTTTATTGTTGCTTAACGTATTGTTTCTGTTAATTCACTATCTCTGTTCCCAACGTGACTAAGACATAATGTTCGATCACAGGTCCAAACATGGCGTCGCTTTAATAAAATTACTTTCGATTCCTTTGGTGACGCAGAAATATATGACGGTCTAGGATCTTTCTCCTATTACTAGACCAATTGGTTCGCTTTTTCTGTTTTATATTATAATCACCCCTGCTACAGAGCGATGGCCAAACGAATTATAAAATTGATCAAATTATTCCATTTTTTTTTTTTTGTTGGACAGTATATGGCCGAAATAGGTATCGGACTTAGCCAACCTTCTGTTTTATTGCAGTATAATTATGTTTTTGATTAGAACTGCCGTGCCACCAAGTGATTTGTACCATATATGATGTATCTGGATATTTTTAGGAAACTTCTGCTGGCGTTATGTGTTCTTGTCCATGTTGAAACTAGCCATTGGCATTCCAGATTGCTAATTTAAGAGTTCTGAACGTTGAATGATTTGACGACAATGGTCTTTAAAAGACTAAGGAAATTAGAAGACTGCTGCCCGCTGTTGTTCAACAATTTTTGAATTCTCAGTTAATCAGTTGTTTATCAGTTTAATAATTCGACCAAATTTTCCGTTTTCCTTAAATATTTTCGGAATATTCTAAGACATAACATGCACAAGTTAAGAAAATTTTATTTTGGAAATACAAAGCACAAATAATTAAAACATAAAAATAAAAACAAACATTAGGACCTTTTCAAATAGCACCGAATAGTGAGATTTACCGGTAAACGTATCATCAATGTATAATTTAATCAAAAATCTAATTAAAATTTCGAAAATTATATTTAACTAAATTATGCATTTTCACCTACTAAATAATTCAAATTATCTAGCTTCCTACGTAGGTATAGTATGTACAAGAAAATAAACCGCACTCCATATTTTATAAGTTTAAAGTTGTAAAATATAAACGAATATACTCGTATATGTAACCGTCTTGTAATAAAAAGTCGCCTACATCTTAAAGTAACAAACAGATAACATTTTGATTATATCTTAACAAACCAGAAAAACAAACAAAAACAACAAACCAAAAATGAATGAATGTCATTCAATGCGCAACTCAAAGCTTTCACATTTTCATGAAAATTCCGTTTATTCTGTGTACATACATAGCTATTATTGGTTATATGTAGTAAAATAAAAATTTTCCAACATAACACACAACATCGTCATAGTGGATCGATAACAATCAGAAATTTAATTTTTTATTATTTGTGTAAAGTGAAAATTAAGGATGGAAATTATTTATACATATTTTGCATAACTTTTAAGTTGAAAAATAATTTTTTTTTTTTTATGAATAATAACAATAAATATTTTTTTGTGATATAAATGTATTAAAATTAATAAAACATATTTTTATAAATGAAATATTCATGTTAATATAAAATAATGCCTTGTGTCTATCTAATTCGAAAATAAAAATTTTGTAAATTTGATTCAAAGTGTAGATTAAAACTTTTTTTTTTTCTTGTTAATTAACTATGCTAAAAAAGCTTGCTTTTAATGTAATTTTCGCTGCTGGTACAGTTTGTTACGATAGAAAAAAAAAAAATGTTAAATTTCCATCAATACTAACCTGTGCGTGTGTTGTATATTTTTTTGCTTCGCAGATGAAGATGCAGAATTTCCAGCGAGCGAATTAAATCAACATGGACCCACCGTACAAGGATGGCGTTCCAGAAAAAATAGTTCATTACAAGTCCCTGAAATTATATTGCGGTTACAGGCACCTGGAAAAATCTATAAAATCCAAGTTTTGGCACATCAACATTACATACGTAATTTAATTTATGTTTTTTTAGCACACTAAAAAATAATCGATTATCTATGCGACTTAACATAACTATACACACGTACATGAAATTTTTTTTGTTTTGTTCTATTTAAACATGTTACACGCTACAGCCGAACGGATTGAATTATGGCTGCATTATTCGGTGAAGGGAGTACCAACGACACCGTCTAGTCAAAATTTTGATTATTTAGGATTCATTGCACTTTCGGATAATTCATCGACAAATTTTCAATCACGAGAGCTACAAAGTGTAAATGTTACACCTCGAATTGGGACACATATAAAGCTACGCTTTGGATCACCATACGCAAATAAATTTAATGAGCTAGGTCAATTAGCATTAATTGCAGTCAATATATTAGGCATTGAACTAACTGATTATGAATTGGGTTGTTTAAGTAAAAATCAAATTCCAAATAATTTTACAAATAATAGTAGTGAAAATTTGGCTGAACATGTTGTTTCATCAATTTGCGATGATTTATCATTTTCCATGTACGTCGAAGAGACGGTGGCTGATGTTATTCGTGAAATGGAGATTAAAAAAACTAAAGCCGTAAATGGTATGTACAAATTTGGAATATTCTAGATCTTATATGGATTATTTGATAAATTGCGCGCTATTAATTATTACAGATGAACGTTTTGAATACGCTAGAAAGTTAAAACTCTGCATGAATGTACTACGACAAGCCGGAGAACGATTAGGTCGATATTCGTTAGCCAAACGACAAGCTGTACACCATGAAGATTTTACAGCCGCTAGATTACGTAAAGAACAAATTGAGATGTATCGTAATTTAGTATTCAATCAATTACTTGTCGACCAGTTATTGGAGAAAGATGGGGTATGCTTGTTTAAAATTTAATGGTATGTAATAATATACTGATGTTTGTGTTTTATTTGACAGCAAAATCCTGAAAATGATATATGTTCTGATTTGTATGCTACAAAACCGGTGCTTCCGTCACCGCCAAGTCTACAAGACGTGGCTAGTGCATTGGCCGAAATTGCCCTTCCAATGTCCAGTGGTGCTTCAATGTCAAAATCACCAAAACCGTCCGAAATTAATGAAAGTAGTGATGCAGCGGCAAATAATGCTTGCAATAGTAATCCAACTAGTAGTTGTTCAAGTTCCAAAGAAAAAACAAATGTCGATGTACCAAGTTCGCCGCAACTAAATCAAGTTGGCCGTAGTCCAATACGCGGCTCACCAAATACCGGATCATTACGCCGCCGGAATAAAAGTGCACCGCGTAATAGTTATGAAGACTATGAAGAACGTGCGGTTCCAGCATTACGCCAGTAAGTTACCTAATTTGCTATGGAATGATTTTTATAAAAATTGATGGTGTTCTAGAAATTTAGACCAAAATTTGACATTAGTTTTCAAAATTGGCTGCTTTTTTAATTTAATTCTTATATTTATGTATATACATATTTACACGTTAATACATATCTATTTCTTATATACTAGAGACACACTATTTTATCTTTTATAATACGCTTTCTTATATGACAAAGATCTTTTGTTGGAATGATTGTAGTCTTTTGTGGTATCATTGGTGTGTTATATTAATTTATTTCAGTTCACATACTAATGAATTTTTAAGGGAATGTCAAGGATTATCGAATCAAGAAAGTCAGGAACCAGTACGCGGTAGATCAAAGTTAAATGATCGTGAGCGGCGACAAGCCGCCCTCCCTATTTTAATATTTGGAAATGAAATGGTAATTACCTAATTAGTCATACTGAATTACTTCAATCTATTTATTGTTACAACTTTCAGATAGAACTATTTTATTCGCGACAATTTCAAGATAGAGAAGATGGACTAACACGTCTGCGATCATATTTGAGAGATAAAGATTCAGAAATTTTCCCAGGTGGTGTAAATAAAGTAGCCAGAGCTAGCGCTTTTCTATTACATCGTGCTGTACGAGATGCTGTATTTTCAGTTTTTAATCAAGCTGCTGAAACTGTTAGAACACTATTTATAGATTTTATTCCAAAAGGGTATAAAGGAAAAACAAAATGGTCAAACTTTAGTTGATTTAATAACATTATTGGTGTTTTATAGGGTCTCACCAAGCGAAGTAGCCCGTTCTGTTGACCGTCTATTACCTGAATTGTTAGCCAAAAGTGGTGATCCGTCCGCAAGAATTCACACATTAGCCCAGCATACAATACTAAGTATAGCCGCATGTCCCGAAGTGAAAGAGCAACATTTAATCGCTCCGTCACTATCACGTCCAGTGGGTTCAGGAACCCATCCGCGTTTAGCATTAAGCCGAATGCAAATGTTAGAACAATTAGTCCTAAGTCAAGGTATCAGTTCAGACAAACAAAGTGGTTTAACATGTCGTGTCCTATCAGAATGCGGTTGCTCTGGCATCCATCATCCGGCCGAATCAGTACGCAAAGTAGCAGAACGTGTATTACTTTTAGTCTATAAAATTAATCCACGTTTAGTTAGAAAACAACTACCACCCGACGATGATATAACGCGTCGCAATTTACTATATCGTCAACTATTCACGGAATTCGATAAGCTGGATTATGTTCGCAAAAAAGAAATGCTCGAAGCAAATCGTAATAATTTGGGGCAACATTTTGAAACTTTTTCACCACCATCCGTAAATAGTTCAAATCAATCGCCCGTCGAAATGAAAAACCGTTCAAATCGCAAAGCCACAAAATTGTCCGAGCTAGATTCGAGCCCCGTACGATTTGGTAAAACACGTACCGATCAATTATCCAATGATAATTTGGGACTGAACAGTTGTAATGGTAAATTAAATTTACATCATGAATTTCTAAATGGAAAACCTGGAAGTAAAGAAGAACTACCATCAATGTCCAGGAAAAGTTCTAATTCAGATTCGGTTTCAGATTCGAATGAATTGTGAGTGCGCATGGTGATGGTGACAATGTAAATTCTTAATAATTTTATTTCGATACATTTTAGGATTTGCCCATTTTGTGAATGGTCGTGCCAAGGTGATCCAGCTCAGTTAGACCGACATTACTGGAAAAATTGTCCAATATTAACAAAGTGTCCACAGTGTGGACAAGTTTTGGAAGTATCAGCATTAAATTTTCATTTACCGAGTGAGTACTTCATATATAGTTGAATTGTGCATGTGAAATTATTAAAGTACATACATAATAGCAAAAATTCTAGACAATTTAATAGAATTTTCAAATTTTTAACTATTTATTAGGATACTATAGTTACAACTCACTTTTAGATTATACATAGAAATATTTGCGAACATAGTAACAAAATTTATGAACTGAAGAAGACTTAGCCAACATTATTCTTCCTGTCTATTTACAAAATTTGATAATTACTAGTGAACACCCCCGCAACGATATCCAATATTTAATACAGTTATGTAAAACTTTAATAATTAAATGTACGTATTTTTCTTTCCAGACGAGTGTGAAGCAAAAATCAGCTATATCAACTGTGAAACTTGTAGTGAGGCCGTTCATAAAGAATTATACGAACTACATCGTATGGAAGATTTCTGTAAAGGTATATATTCAACCGAATTAAACAAATTACTTTTAGTATAATTCACAAAAATAATCTCTTCGACAGAACTAACACCCGGTTCAGCAAAATGTCCACTATGTCACGAGGATATCCAGCTTCTACAAGGAAATGAATGGAAAAAACATTTATTGATTGACGACGCTTGTTTAGGAAATTCTAGATTAAGAGCCAAAATGTAATACTATATAGTACATATATGATATGGATCGTAACGAATCAATTCTGAGTAGCCTTTTTAAAAAATTTCTGAAACGAATTTAGTAAAGAAAATGGAATGATTTAAAATAAATAATAAACTATGGACAATTTTTAAAAATTACATCGTAAATTAATTTTTATTTTATGTCTTTTCTACCTTGTTCCGGCTGACATTTTAAGTCAGTTTACTTTTTGAAAAAATTTTAATAATCCTCACCAAAAAACAACTAATTTGTGCCTGTAAAATCGAAACTATACAATTTTCCTAGGGATGAGATAAGTAAACAATTTCAGTAATTAGGATTACTTCCTTGTTTATACATAAAATTTGGAACTGAAAATTGAATTAAATTAGAATTAAATTTCACAATATAAATACAGAATATTTGAAATTGGTGACAATAATTATGGAGTTTAAAATTTAAAAATACAGGTCATCGTTGAGTTACGTCGTTGATATGTTCTTGAAAACTCACGTAAGTTAAAAAAATTAAAACATAAACAAAAACGTTAGTTACGTTAATCAAAGGACTAATTTACGTAACTCAACAACCTGTATTTATACTCAGTTTACACTTACAGAAAGGTAAAATTAGGAGCTTAAGTATTACCCTTTAAAATTTTAAATCCAATTCTAATATTAATTCAATTGATTCGAGCGTTAATGTTATTGTTAGGCCAATCACATTTGATTATTCTACTAAATTCAGTTTGTTTATTTATTTAAGTAAAGAAATCGATTTAGTCATTAACATTTATGATACTAAATAAAAAAAAAATAAAATCACCAATTATAAAAATTTAAAATTAATACATATAAAACTAAAAAGAAATTTAGGAAATAAAAAAATTAAGTGACAATTTGAAATGGTGTTCTTCAATGTTGAAGCTGTCAGAAAATTCATCATAAATTTAAAAAATAAGTTTTCAAATTTTTTTTTTGAAATTGTTTTTTGATAGACTAAAATCGAAATGATCCCTCTGCGTTATTGAATGATTTGGCTAATCTATTGTCTATTGATTGGATTATTATCGCCATAATTGGTGGAATGATATTCTAGCGCCAAAAATCAATAAATATGCAATGCCCTGCTTGGAACATTTATATAGAGATATTTTCCAATACATAAGCTGAATTGATGTGGCCAAGTAAAACGATTCCGATAAAAACAGCATCCAGAAGACGTCTGTTTTCAACGGTGAAAATTTTATATTCTTTGCACCTTGTTGAGTAATGGTGGTAAGCAATATATATTTTGATAGAAAGGTACATTATAGTCATATTCCCAGCCAGTTTGTTTCAACAGGATTTTTTTTTTAAACTGCCTAAGGCTTTATTCTTGAATCTTTCCTATATAGGAAACTCACAAGATGTAATCAAATCATACAAACTAATACAAACTTTTGATTAAGATTTAACCTACATATGTTAGTTCTTAATACTAACTTGCACTTAGTAATTACTTTAAATTAGATAGGTAGCACTAATGGATCTTTTTTTAAGACGCCGGTATCTGGGCCTTTTTAAAATTTCCCTGGCTAAAGCATTTGGATGATGTTCTAATTTAAACTGGTACTTTTTACTGAACTGCTTGATTGTGTCTGCTACTGTTTCGATGTGTAGGTCCCGATGTATGTTTGTGTTACGTATATACCAGGGTGCATTTACCATTATTCTTAGTATCCTTGACTGCATTCGTTGCAGTTTATTATGTTGGAAGCACAAGCGGACCCCCACAACTGAATACCATACGTCCAGATAGGTTAAAGTACCATTTTATATAGTAAAACCTTGCAGTCTAGTCTTAAGTTGGAATGTTTCCCGATTAACCAGTTCATTTTAATACACCTTATATATGATATATGATATGCTTTTTCCATATAAGCCTTCTACCTAAATGTAGGCCGAGGTATTTAACGTTTTGGTGTTGTGATAGAATGATATTGTTTAGTATCACAGGCGGACAAGTAAGTTTGCGGAGTGTGAATGTAATGTGCGATTTACGCTCGATGACCTTAATTATCCATTTAGTTAACCATTTTTGTATTTCGTCTAAATGATCTTGCCGATTTCTTGATTCTATCGGGGGATTTTGATGCGTAGACCCGATTGCTGTATCATCTGCAAACGTTGAAACTTTTACGTATTTTGATGTTAGTAGATCTGCTGTATAGATCAAATATAACAGTGGCCCTGACACACTGCCTTGTGGAACTCCTGCGAGGATTTCGTATAAATTGGTGGATGCGCTATTATATTTCACGAAAAACTTTCAATCAAGCAGATAATTTTTAATGATGTTAAAAAATTTGTTGGTAACTGTCTTATAACTTTGTGTATAAGTCCTTTGTGCCACACTTTATCGAAAGTTTGCGCAATGTTTAAAAACGCTGCAGAGCAGCTCATCATTACTTTTTTTTTTCTAGGGCGTTCCTGATTTCAGAGACGACTCTATAAACTTGTTCTACGATTCCGTGTTCTTCTCTAAATCCGAATTGATGATCAGGAATAATTTTTTCTCGTGCAGAATTGGATTAAGTTTTTGCAGGAACATTTTTTCGAATAGCTTAGAGAAAGTCAGTAGTAAACTGATTGGACGGTATGAGTTTAATTTTGTTTCATCTTTACCATGTTTTGGAATCATTATAATTTGCGAGATTTTCCAGGTTTCAGGAAAGTAGCCTATTCTCATATTATAGCGTTGAAAATGCATGTTATTAATTTGATACATTTTACCAAAAGATTGTTAGTACTATTTTTGCCACTTATCAGATCATGCCCTGGTGCTTTTCTTGGATCAATGTTTTCCTTGATTTTCTTTTGTACTTTCAGCTTCTGCATCATCAGGTATAAATACAGAGCTTCCAATTTATTCGTTGGGTATAAATACTTTACTAAAATGTTGAGAAAATATATTTGCTTTATCTGCATAACTTCTTGGTTGCCCAGTTTCCGTTAGGGAGACGAATCGAAGGGCATGAACGTGTTGGTCGTTTCAGCTTACGTGTGGCTTTCCACAAAGAATAATCTGTTGCTTCTGCTTCGGTCGCTGTGAGTTCACTGAGATAATGTTGAACCCCTTCATCACGTTCTTTTAATAAGGCCATTTTCAGGATTTTGGTCGCTTTATTTAAATTTGATTTAAGTGTAGGCGATCTGTGTAATTGCCATTGCCTGCATATTGAGCGTTTTATCATAAACAGCTGCTGAATATTCTGAGACGGTTTGTCAAACTTTAAGTAAACTGAGCTGAATGGTGTCGTATCCGCTGCAGCTTGTTTTAATACAGAGGTTAGGCTTTGTACTGCTGCATCAATTTCATGTTTTGTTTTTTTCAACAGGAATTTGAAAAACTTTTTTTGTATGTAACATATATTCAGTGCCGGATCATGGGTGTTCCGGGCCCTGGGCCAATATTATTTAAGGCCCCCCCCCACCCAAAAAATTATTCAAAATATATTTTTTATTCATTTTTACTTAGTACATAACTACATATATAACGCAGGAACTAAATTCAAATTAGAAATTATAATATAAATAATAATAAATTAATTGTAGTAGGTATATATATATATATTTTAGTTTTATGTTTAGAACTAAAGAGGGAGCTGTGACAAGTGAAATGATAGTTGGTCTAACATAATTTAATTTTGTATTAACTTTTTGCAAGCTTTCGATGTTGCAAATTCATTAATAATTTCGTTTATATTAAGTTTATCAATATTTCCATTTTCAATATATGTATAATGAAGACAGCGATGTTAGTTTAGGTTGGGCCAATGTGCTTCTTAGTTCTTTACCCATTTTAATGCTGAAAAGGATCGTTCTCCACTTGCATTACTTATTGGAATTGTCAAAAAAACTCTCAAAAGGACATCCAAATTCTGGAATGTCTTATTTAAATTTGTATTCAAAATAAATTTATACCATTCCACAGGTTTATTGTCACTTTTTTACTTTTTTGGATCTCGCTCAGGTTTAAAAAATGGACCAGCTCACTCTTTAGTTCTGTACAATTAATATCTTTCTTATAATGAACGAACAATTCCGAAAAATCGGTGTTAGCTATTGATTTTTAAACAAACATTGAAAACGAATGTAAATATCTTTATAAGCATTACACCTTCGTTTCAATTCCGCAGCTAAAACATCACACAATACATAAAAGCTTTCTATATTGAATTTGTGTCTGCCTGCTGAACGAATCTCATTTTCTTCAAAAAAACGTTTTCGTTTTTTTTACGACTCTCTATATCTCTATCATGTTCTTAGATTTCTTTCTTTCTGAGATTTATTATAGTTGCATCAAATCGCTCGAGAATTTCATACCAAATCACTAAATGTAAAACGAACTCGATTGTTTCCATATTAGTTGCTATTTGTAGGGTTTCAATTTGCGCTGCTTTCTTTGTTTATGTATCGTTTGCATATTCAAAGCTTGTTTAATTTCACAATAACCTAGCTTCAAAGATTTCTTGTACATAATACATTATATTAAACGAATTTTATGAGAAATTTTAATTTTTAAATTAATTTTTTAGCAAAAGTGTTCCGCTAATCCGGGCCCTCTAGAATTACGGGCCTGGGGCCATGGTCCAATTGGGGCATATGATGATGCGGCACTGCATATATCATAGTGTTGCAGACGACTACAGCATATTTCTCTTGAAATCTTATAAACGCGAAATATATATAGCGTAAATAAAGTTTGTATATCCCTTTATTCCCCAGTCCATCGCTTAACAAAGCCAAACATAGAACGTTTGCTTTAGTATACAGGTATCGAAGTGCCTGTTAAAACCAAAGTTTTCGACGAAGGTGAATCTTAAATCAGTAATCTCTTGTACTCTAGGAACTACATCGTCATTGCTGTTTTATGTACATAGTTGTTATCGGGTTCCTTTTATGATGTACAGACATATTTTTGCACTTCTTGATGTTTAAGTGTAATGAGTTTTGATCGTACCACTCACTAAGAGAGCATTCACAATGCAAAAACATTTCACCTTTTACTTACAGGTTTGTATGAATTTCCAACATAACGAGCAAACATTTTTGTTTATGTTGAAAATTCATACAAACCTGAAAGTAAAAGGTAAAAATGTTTTGCATTGTGAATGTTCTGTAAGTCTATTGACGTCATCTCGCAGTTTGTCATCATCACAAATTTGTCCAATCGTATGATACATTTTTGCGTCATCAGCACATATGAGAACATTTACGTTTTTCTATAATCTTGGTTATCCGATCAGTGAAAATAATAAAAATCTAGGGTCCAATATGTGATCCTTGAGGAACACCAGGTGTCTGATAACGTTGTATTTCTTATTGCCAATTATTACATATTGTAGACGGTTTGTTAAGTATGGCTTGAACCAATTAATATTTCTAATGAAAATCTAAATTACAAATAGGCTTTGGATTGCTTTATTATTATTATGTACTGTGATTTCCTTCCAGTCTACTTGACGTGCAGTGTTGGCACAAAAATCAAGGCATACCTGTTTTGTTTTTAAATTTGTTTTCCTGTATTCAGACAAGTTTTATCGTTTGTTTATTTATTTATTAACCAACAGCATGTATATGCAAAAACGGCTCACATTATTAAAAAATATTATAAAAAGTTAAAAAATTGTAGGAGTATACAATAAAAGATAAGGTTGTAACGACATCAATAGATCTAACAATTAACAACAAAACATTATAAAACTACATTTAAAGAAAAGCCTAGCGATTCGTTTTTTAAATTCATCCCTGGAAATATTGAAATCGAAATAATCCACTACGGCATTGAGATCTCGTTGAATGCGAGCTATAGGGCCATGGAGTTGCTACTTGCAGTCGATGGTTTGGCGTCTATTGGAAGGGGCTCCGTAACCTTTCAGTAGGAGCAAGTGTACGTACTGCCTCCTCGCGGCACCACTGGTAACTGAAACCATTAGGCCGAATATGGCCTTTTGGGACAGGCTAAAGTACGGCGTTAAAGGAGAAAACCTTTACAAAAAACCCTAATCTAAGGTGGAACAGCATATACCGAAGGATGAATGGCTGATATAGGTTAATTAGTTTATATGTATATGCGGACTCTGGACACCAGGCACCCTCCAGTTTTATTTAGCCTTCCTGTAGTATAGCTGGGTGACCTAAAGGCGACATTTTTATTCCCAGCAACTTGCAAGAGTTAAATCAAAACGTTAGACGAGGCACGGGAAGGAATACACGGGAGTGGGTCTGCCCTCTCGAAGTCCTTGAGTCCCAATGCAACCGCTTTTCTAGCAGAAGTAAATGTTATACACGTCGATTATAGAATCCGCGGGAGCGGATCTATCGCGGATCGAAAACTGTATATAAAAAAAATAGGAAACAATTGGTGTAAATCAAAGTATCCTGGAAAACTTCTATTGATTTACATGTGATTTACATTTTTTGATTCCCCGTACAAACGCAATAATTTTATTGCGTTTCTAAAACAAATTTTTTTTGACGAATTGTAAAAATATCCAAAGGAATTTCAATGAAACTATGATATAAAATTATTGTTTCCAATTTTTTTTATATGGAGTTTTCGATCCGCGATAGATCAGCTCCCGCGGATTCTATAATCGACGTGATTACATCTAGGAGGGAGAGCAATGAGCCCAGATAGTATATAACGCGTGTAGAAGTACTTCCAACAGTAAACATCTAGGAGGGAGAGCAATGAGCCCAGATACCGGTCGGCAGTATTATCAGGTTCATTAAGAGCCTGAATATTGGCTGAACGGATAATTAAGTAGGGCTTGATTCACAAAAGATCTTATAGGTCGCAGTGCGAGGTGGTTTAACGCCCACATGGCCCTCATGTAATAATAATAATAATGCTAATTGCAGTCGGAATATGAAGAAGTTCCCGGGGCACGGTGTGCTGGAAACGAATTTTAATGAAAAGTTCGGTTACTAAAGAAAATTATAGTGAACCTTATTGAAGGGGGTGTCCTGAGCTCGGAACATTTGAAAATAAAATCATTGGAAGTGCCGTTTTTTTTTTGGCGGCAATTTTAAAATTTTAATAAATTTCACAATATGAATGTTTATTTTATACTTTATTATACCCCCCCCCCCCTTTATACGTTAGTTTTTATAACGTTACTTCTGCTGGATCCCGGTCTCTAGGGAATAGTGAGAAGAAGAACACGTTTGATGGGTTAAAAACGCTGTTTTTAAACGTAATGTACTGGGATATCGACTCGGAGGTAGTAGTTGAATGAAGACGGGAAATATACAAATACTTTCTTCGAACCACAGGTACTGTACGCAATTCCATGATTGGACAATCCGGACTTGGAATACCCGACTTCTTAATTCCAACGGCTTCCTGATAAGATAGTGATGGCGAAGAGTCCGATACAATAGATGTATTCAAAGTTTTTGCTTCAACGGCGTCATGGACGTCAATAAAGCAAATAACAGTTAGTTTGTCGTCGATAGAGGCAGGGCATGTGTTTAAACGAGTAGTTTTTTTTTCTCCTTAGATTGGTAGCATCCTAACAGACATCTATATCAAATTTTGTGTCAATATCTTTAGTAGTTAATGAGATACGCTTGTTCACTTCCATCTAAAACAGTGTATTTTTCGATTTTTAAAATAAGTTCAGCAAAGAAGTTGCTTCAAAAATGGAATTTCGGTTTCCAAAACGTTGCAAAAAGCTTTTGGTGACAATAGACTGTCCAGAGCAGTGTTTTTGATTGGTAAAAGTTGTACAAAGAAAGTGTTGAAGACGATGAACATCCTTCGTATCATAAACCACCATGCCAAGGAAATCAAGGATGGATTTAATTTCCAAAAATCGTCGATTGGCAATTAAAGATCTTGTGGACATCACGTAAATATCGTTTAGGCAGATAACTCTTGGTTTTTGCTTCACGATAATGCCAAAAATTCGACCCATATCGTTCCGCAACCGCCCTTATCGCCTGATTTAGCTCCGTCTGACTTCTGGCTATTTGCGAAACGTAGAAAACCGCTCCGGGGACATTGTTTTGACTCGATTGAAGAGATACAAGCCGAATCGAAGTAGGTTTTGAAGGCCATTACGGAAATCGACTTTTACAACTGTTTCAAAGACTGGAAAAAACGTTGGCATAAGTGTATTCTATCAGAAGGAGATTACTTTGAAAGGGATGAAATAAATTTGAAAGAATAATAAGCCATTCGTGTTTTATTTAAAAAGAATTATTTCTTTGTGATGACAGTGTTAAAAATAAGTAAAAAAAAAAACAAATTCAAATCATAAGAGGAACATCGAAATAAATTATTCTACTTTTTATTAAATAAAATGTATGTCAAAATAACTATCACAATTGGTTTAGATAATTCCTGTCTATGGGCTACATTCTCGATACCACATTGCAAGCAAATTAGCAACTTTGCTAGCTGAAATCGAGTTTTCACATTCTCAAAAATTTTTGCTAGCAATTAGCAATCAAAATAGCACAAAATCTTGCTATCAAGTTTTTGAGATGTTAAATCAAATATTAAAGTATTTTTAGGTTAGGTTGAGGGACATTTCAATATTTGTTTCATCTTTATTTGTGACATAAACCATCTTTGTTTCAAAAATTATTCGGTTGTAAAACTGATTTGTCTAAACTTAAAATATTTGTTTAGAATTAAAAATGGAGTGGTTATTAATACCATATATTATAGAGTATACTCTATAATATATGCTAATACGTCAAGATGCAATTTTTTTAAACGGTACAGGTTTACTAAACATGCCGCCAAATTTATTATTGAACTTCTTTCAGCAGATCTGAAACGAGAAACTTTACGAAGCAAAGCTATTCCACCTTTTTTGGCGGTATAATTAAAGTAATATTAATTTCCTCTTCAGTGTAATTAGGTTTTCTTTTTTTAGAGCTATTCATTCTTGTTTCGTTATAAGTCGTTGTGTAAAACCTTTATGTCAAAATTTTATTCAGCATCGCGCTGAATAAAAATAATATGGCGGATTTGCTAGACATATCGAGAATGTAATTTCTTATTTCCAAAATTGTCACTAGCAATTCCGCCATTTTTGCTAATAGCAACAGGTTGTTCTGCTAGATGTACGAGAATGTAGCCCTATATCCTTAATGATGCTAGCAAATAGTTGTATGTTCTAGCATTTACCCGTGTGACCTCTATTTTGTAGAACTTTGCTGCACCTGTAGTCCATAGAATCCACTAGATTTCAACATTTGCGAACGGAAATTTGTTCTCATTCTGATTTAATTATGTCGATTTCTTTTGACTTTTGAAAAATTTATAAATTTTCGTGTCCCAAAAGAAGGCGCAAAAAAAAACATCAATTTGTTTTCATTGTGTTGGTGATTTGTTTTTGTTGACACATCGATTTGACAGCATTTGACAAAAATCAAATTTGAATTTACGGAAATATTACGGTTAATATTGAATTTATTATATGTATATTTTATTATTTATTATTGAATATGTATTTATCACAAAACTCTTTTACTGTACAATGCAAAAAAATGCGAACATTTTCAAATGATATGTCAGTAATGTCAGTCAGATTGACATTTATGTGGTTTTCTTTTGACGCAATTGCATCAAAAATTTTTGATGTGCAGCAAAATATTTGATTTTTGGCCTTCTTTTGACGCAAAACCGGCAAAAAAATTTTGAAATATTTCAATTTTCTGAAATCCATATTTTTTCTTGCGGCAAACTACTACCAAGAAATAAATGTCAATCTGACTGACATTACTGACATATCATTTGAAAATGTTCGCATTTTTTTGCATTGTGCAGTAAAAGAGTTTTGTGATAAATACATATTCAATAATAAATAATAAAATATACATATAATAAATTCAATATTAACCGTAATATTTCCGTAAATTCAAATTTGATTTTTGTCAAATGCTGTCAAATCGATGTGTCAACAAAAACAAATCACCAACACAATGAAAACAAATTGATGTTTTTTTTTTGCGCCTTCTTTTGGGACACGAAAATTTATAAATTTTTCAAAAGTCAAAAGAAATCGACATTATTTCTTGGTAGTAGTTTGCCGCAAGAAAAAATATGGATTTCAGAAAATTGAAATATTTCAAAAATTTTTTGCCGTTTTTGCGTCAAAAGAAGGCCAAAAATCAAATATTTTGCTGCACATCAAAAATTTTTGATGCAATTGCGTCAAAAGAAAACCACATTAGTGACTTTCCCAAATATAATTGCAACGCTTGCTGACTGGTGGCTAAAATATTTCATATGTAGTTTTATATGGTCAAAATGTGTCTTGAATGTTTCATTATATTATTAATTTCGACTAAATTAATTTTAAAATTTGTTATTTATTATTAATCACAACATATTGAATTTTATTAATCATAAAAAAAAAGTAGGGGGACATCCACTAGTTTAGACAAGAAACTTGTACATATTTGTAAACATGATTTTACTTGTTTTTCCATGTAAAAAAAAAAAAAAGTAGTCAGCGCTGCCTGTTCACAAATGAATGAACTAAAATCGATATTGGGCAAATGGCTAATTGCCGTCCACAATTCTTCTTTATTCCTGTATTTCTTGCCTACCGTGCCTATTTTCAAATCGTTGCACAAATTCTCTATAGAGTGTAGATCAGATAACTGAGCCGGCCATCGCATCGATGACCAAGTGATAAAAAACATTCGGATATTTTTGAACAACAAAACGACCCAAAAGATGTGTACTAGGGTGGTCCTTATTTATATGGAGTAAAACAAAAGGTCGAATTTCTGGCGCGACACCCATTGATTTTGTTCCTTTATCCACCAATCTTGAATATTCAAAATTTCAAGTCAATCAGACCACTCTAACACGTGCCGCATCGAGGTTAAAATTTAAGTCATTTTTGTATTACCTGTTTATTCAAAATAAACTATGTAAATCAATTTTAATTAAATAAAACCATTTCAAATATTTTAATAATGAAATTTCTTAATTTATTTTGTTCATAACACATAATATTATTTTATGTACGTACTGTATCGTACTTTTCTAATATTGTATTGTACGATGACTTCAAATTTTCTTTGCTATAATATAAGAAAAATATGTTTTCGATGGAGTACCGATTTATTGATTGCACAATTTTTGTGTAGTGCACAATTTTTGTGTACTGCAAAAATTTTGTGTAGAAAATATTTTAAATATTACAAATGTATGAAATAGAGGACCAAATAAAATATGCATTAGTTTCATCCTAGTTTTCTTGCGCGCATAACATTTCTTCATTTTGAACGCTTTAAGCTTAATGCGGCACGTGTTAACATTGTCCTAGAGCTTAGAAATGTTGGCTTTTAAAATTTTTCATACAGAGGAACAAATTTATGGGGTGTCCCGAGATAAAAAGCAGGGTTGGAAAATAAGGACCACCCTAATGTGTACCTATATATTTTTAACTCTATACATACTTTTTTGGGAGTTTTTGACAACTGAAAATTATTTTTTTTATCAGCGTAAAAGAAATCAAAAATTCCTGTGAATTGAAAAATATAAATTAAAATAATTCAAAAAGTTTCGATTTTGAACATTGTCCAAATGTTCTTTATCTATAAATAATGTGTATTATTTAATTACCTGGCACTCTTACAAGGCCAAAAAATGTAACAAAATAGAACCACCAGGATTTATTACATTTATGTAATTATGGAACTTACTCCTCCATGTTTAAGACAATTTTAACAAAACGAATGCTCTGGACATAATATTGAGCATAAATGGCAAATTGCGGAATGATACAAATAATTGAGAAGAAAATAGATTTTATGGCTACGAAGGATACAAAATTCTTGAAAAATTTATCCAGAAAAACGGGCTATCAAAACTTTCAATTTTGGGATTATCCAATAACACCTTACCGAAATTTGAAGATTTCGGATTTACGGTTTATTTATTACAATTAGTCGAATTTTAACAAGATTTTTAATTAAAATTAACAACATTTTATAAATTAAGAGTAAACGAGTTTTTTTTTGACCCAAGTTCAAACCTCAGTTTGCTGCAGAAAGTAAAGTCATATACAAATTACGAATTCAAGCAACTCTAGTTGAAAGTAGGAACCGAAAGCAATGATGATTGGTTCAAGTAAAGGCTGATTTACATTCAATCTTTCCGTTCTTTTCCAAAAGATAAAAGATGTACGATAAAAAATGAGTTTTAGTATGATTTGATTGTATTAAAATGAGAAGGAATACTCAAAAAGTAATATTCAATACTATTTACTGCAACACTCAACTTTTTTTGGTGAAAAAGAACAGAAAAATCTGAAAAAGATGAACTGGTTTTTCTTTTTTCGTGAAAGTTGCTCAAAATTTATAAAATCAAAGTAACATTTTGAAAGGAAAAAATGAAATTTTGCGTATGTCCGTCTCATTTTTATATATGGATAAAATATATTTGGACTTTTCTTCGTGATTCTATTCTTTTGAAAAAGAACGAAAAGATTGAATGTAAATCAGCTATAACTATAACCAATTTAGCCGAGTCAACTATTTTTTTAATTTAACGTAACGCCATACATAATGTACCTCTTCTTGTAACATTCGCATCGGGTCGCATAAAATTATTTAAGTACAACATGCATGATTGTCTGAGTCAGAGTAGTAGAAATTGAGGACCTGTCGGAAATTTTGCGAAATGGTTTTTATACGTGCTGACGAAAGATCAGAGTCGTGAGTGGGGAGTGCAGGCGGGATGTAGGTATCATTCTTTGCTTCCAAGTTGATGTTCCTTCCTTTCATTGACTATCTTACAAAGCCTCTCCTTATAAATGTTCCTTGATCCACTCGCTCAGCCGCGCAACAAATGAATCTATACTACCGGCAGCCAACGTGTTATCAATCGATGATGACGAAATCATAAGTATAGAAAATGTTGGGATGGTAGATAAAAATAATCAAATTAAACAAAGTATAAAAAAATATTTGGAATAAACAATACGATAGTGACGAGTTAACGTTGGAGGAGAAAATTTGTGATTGATAATTTGGATGAATGTATGTAATTTGTGAATGGTCAAGGAGAAAAGAGAAACGAAACAATCCAAAACGCAACGGGAACTCTCATTAATTTTGGGTATAAATCAAAATTTTGCAATGCGGCCGGGGTCAGTAATTTGGAAAATTTTGGTCACAACGGTTGGACCAAAGGAATAGTGTCCGTGATATCAGTGCGTGCCAACGAGTAAAAATTTGATTTTGTCTTGGACGAGAAGTGAGGTGTTTTTCTGGGAGGTGAAAAGAAAATATTCCCGGTTCACCCAGTGTATTGTAGACTTGATTGATCTGGTGGCCTTACAGTGGCAGTAGACAACAGGTCGTGGTGCTCGTCCCAAGACAGTGCGAGAATATAAAAGAGTGCATTGGTGCAGGGCCTATGATTTTCGCGGTGTTGGCAGTAAACCGTTAAGAAGAATAAAAACGTGTAGAATACTGGCCGAACTTTATATAAGTGTTGTGTTTATGATGCGGGACAATTAACAACCGCTAGTGTTATATTATTTAGAGTGTGTTGGCGCACAGCCAAAAATTATTAGACTTTAAATTGTGTTTATGTAGCGGGACAGGTAATCACCGCTAAGTTAGTTTAGTAAATTTGTTAAAGTGTGTTGGTGACAAAGTGTCACTAGGGATAAAGAAACGACGCAAGATTGTTTACGACAAGGGTTTCCTGTCGTAGGTGGATTTCTCGAAAGTTCTTTTGAGAGATAAACAATAAAAATAAAATTTTAAACGGGTGACGCAACGTGTTGGCTGCGCATCACGACAAGGTCGTCTTGGCTTGACGGTAACTGACTGTGTCCAGGTCTAGTTGCTGTTAGGCATATAGGAATATACATACATAGTTTGCGGTCTACACGAACATCACCACCAACCTTGAGTGGGAGGCCCAAACAACGTCCGGTAGGATACAGTGGATAATAGGCCCGGGTAAAGTATAGTTTCACTGAGTGAGTATACCAACATTGTTGTGCTATTGTTTTCTTTTATATTTCCTACACAGGGGTTTGAATCTATCTCGCATCGTGCCAGTATTCCTAAACTCACGGCCGTTGGAGTCTACTGCTTGACTGAGTTTGAGCCGGGTGCTTCAACGTTGCTTCTCAGTAAATCCGAATTGTCTTCGGGAAATTCGGTGGCGCCCATAAATATACATTTCTGAGAGGAGAAAACTGGCATACGTGGCGTCGTCATAGGTGCGAAAACAATATATATAAATTACGGTCGAACCGGGTCCTCACATGTTCTTTGCTTTCTCTTTCTGTTTCATGTGCGTTTTTTTTTTTTATGGGCGATCATTGGCTTCATCCAAACACGGCAACACATTAGGTTTCATCGATCATCGGCTGACGTCAGAGACAACAACCCAAACCAGAGGAATTTGACAGTTCAGTTATAAAAACAAAAAAAAATTAAAATTAAAATAAAAAAAAATAAATAAATAAATACTTGCACGGTTGCTCACCTTCATTCCACAAATTTTTATTGTTACACCTTAGGGAATTAATTGGAAGGGTTTAATTTTTTTTGTTCAGCGAACCATTTTAATTTGTGTAAAGATAAATTGCATAAGATATAAGTAAATCGAAATATAGTGTCAAAAATATAAAAAGTTTGTGTTGTTATTATCGACGGGTTTTAAGAATAGAGAAGCATACCGTTACATTCTTCTGAATTCGAGTAATAAATGTTGGAACATGTCTTCTGCTCATAACTCGTTTACATGAGGTTTTAAGAAATGTCGAGCTCTAGATAATTTGCGTCAAGCAAGATACTCTTAAAACAACTTTTATTGAGAACTACATCAAGGTTTAATTTAAAACGCAATATGTTCCAGACTCACCATTAGAAAATAGTCATAAAACAATTCGAAATACCTAAATTGAATTATTTTTGGCCTTTTTACGAAAAATTAAAATTGAAACCGATTATTCTGTTTAAATTTATTTTATACCGAGTTTAGTGGAGGGTTGGCATCTTTCCGGCTTCCTCTGAGAACCTTTATTAAAAATCAAATTATATTTAAAATAATATTAATTTTTTTTCTTTTTCTTAAGGGATTATAATTTTCATTTTGTCATTTAAATATGTACTTTTCATTAATTTGCTATTGAATTTTTTTTTTACAAAATAGATATGTTATCAATACAAACCATAAAATAAAAAATTAAACAAAACATGGAATTTTACAGTTATTTTAATTAAATAGTATTAAATAAAATTAAATAATATACCTATATATATATATCATATATATTTTTTTTTTTTGTTTGTTTTTATAATTAAGAAACCATATTACTTTTGTTATTTTATGTATGTATATAGTATTTTTAATTCCTTAGCTTTCTCAAGAGATAAATGTTATCAACGTCTTTACATTTTCTGTTTTTTACTATTTTTGTTTTAATTATATGTATGTAATAATAAATAATTTTACTGTTTTTTATTTTTATTATATTATTTACATGTTTTTAACAATTAAATATTGTCTATTGGCTCGTGATTATTATAATTATTTTTTTTTGTTTCGAAACTAAATAAATAATGTTTTTTTATGAAAATAATTTTTTGGCCGATTAATTTTTATTTTATTATAATTTAACAAAAAAAATATCTACCTAGATAATTTTGTGTGTTAACGTTCTATTTGTGCGCTTTATATTTTGAACAAAAAAAAAATTAAATAGTTCCGGTTGTGTTTTAAAGATATGTCTAATAGACTAGAAATGAATTAACTTAATTTTAATTTGACGGGTCGGTATGAAACTAAAAAATTAAGGCGCCCAAATTATTTATTTAATGTACTTAAAAAAAAAAACATTTATATTCTGGATGGAATTATTAATTTCTTGTAAAATAGAGACGGTTGACTAAATTTAGCAAAATCTTGTAATTGACTATTTGGGCCGGTACTAAGTAGGCTTTTCAGTTATGTAGGTTGTAGCGCATAAGAGGGACATACATTAAATGATAAATTGCTAATTTATTAAGAACGGACGATTACTCAATGTTCAACTTAATTTTGTAATTTTTTTTTTTTTTGGTGTTTTCATCAAAATTGAATTTTTGTTAATTAACGAAGAAAAATAAATAATTATTATAAATATTTTTTATACTACAAATAACAATTTTTATGTTTAAAAGTATTTACAATTAACACGATAATTTCTTTATTTATATAAAATAATATATAATTTATCATTATTATATATAAGGTATAATAATTAATTAATAATTATTCAACAAATTTCTATGGTCTCATTTTTTAAAAAAAATATATAAAATTAAAAATCTAAATTAATATTTTTTATGTTCTTTAATTTTAAATTGCTTAATTATTGTTTTTTTTTATCTATTTATAAAAATTAAAATTACATGCTAAAAATCACAATAAATTATTATTTAATTATTAATTTAAATTTTTAATAAAAATATATTAGAAATTCACACAAAATAAATATAAGAGATAAAGAATTTTGATAAATAGGGTTATTTATATATAAAATAAATAAATAGTCAAAATTGTATATTTAATTTTTATAACAAAACAAGATTAGTCCGAAATCCTATCTATATCCTATTTCTAAACTAATATCAATATAATGTATTATATAATATTTAATAATAATTTTACTCGTATAAATTAATAGGCAAATTATAAAATATAGATTTTTTATTTCATGATACCTTCATAACTGTTGCTTTAGATACAGACGTGTTTCGAATAAACTGTAATATTTTCTACAAATTTTATAGATTTTTGGTTTTTAGTCGTAAACACAATACTTCACTATCGAAGAGAGTTGATTCGTACATCGAAGTAAACAAAATTAACAGAACTTGAAAATGTTGCTCCTCTTGGTTTAAATATCTAAATAACATAAATCCAAAGTTGAGATGCTCTCTAGGGTCTATCAAATCTATTATACTTATTTTCAGAGAGCTTAGCATCCTGTAAAAATTAATAATTGTGTAAGGTTTTGCGTACAATTCAAACGATTCAATGATTTTAAATAATAATTGATGATTGTCTTTGACTTAGTAAGAAAATTGAGATGTGAGCAACATTAAAACAAACAAAAAACAAATTTACGAGACCGAAATCGTTCCGCACCGTCTCTACTAAGAGACCTTTCGAATTGTACCTATACGTAACCGTTTTTATATATGTCGAAACAAGCTTCGTAATTAATTAATTATATTTTTTTGGTCAGAAGCAAGAATCGAACTTGTGACCGCAACGTAGTACAAAAATTTCTTAACCCACTGTTCTGTATACGACGAAAACAATTAAGTACTCAAATCAAATATTAATCTAATGCTTTCAAACTAAGTATCAACGTAAATTATATTGTACGAGAAATTGTGTGCATTGGTTGGTATGTAATACTTAAATTTAAATTTAAATTAAATATTAAAAAAACAGAATGTTCAAAATTACTAAGAATATTTAATTCTAAAATCGTCTAATACTTTAGTTTATATAAATTTTATCACTTGAACACATTCGATTCTAAAAAATTTTCTTTTGATGTACCAAAACGCTATTAAATTTTAAATCAAAAGCATCTTGATTATTGATGTGGAAATGTTAATAATTTCCTAAAGTTCTTACAGAATTAAAAAATAAAAAAAAAACTTAACAGTTGGTTCAGCTTTTTTCTATTTACTCAGTCTGTTTAAAAGGGATGAATATTACACACTCATAAATTCGAATCATAACTAGCTACTATATTGTTCATCATTCAATAATAATAATTTTAATTAATGAGAATCAAAATATGCATTATTTTAATGACACGTAATTTGATTTTGGACATGAATATTTATAGTTTTATTTGATTTTTGTAAAAAATTGGCATTAAATTAATAAAAATTTGCTTACACACTATATACAGTTTAAAAATTATCAAACCATTTAACTTACTCCAACCCTTTGTTTTTAATATCTATAAAATTATTAAGAATGAATTGCAAAAAAAAATGTAAGATTTAGTAATTCGTTTTTGCTCCTTCTATTACACAAAACAACCAAATTAAGATCTAAGAAATTTCTAACAGTGTTTTTAAAGAGAAATTATTTTTTATTTGTATTTTGGGATATTTAAATGTTTTTTTATGTTACCCTGATTTTCTCTTAAGTAGAAAGCTATAAAACAGTAAATAGAAAAGTTTTAAACTTAAAACAAAAAACATATTCGTTTTGTTTTTTTACATCTATGTAAGTTCTTAATGTAGTTTGTTTGGTTTGAAAAAAGGAGCAGCATTTATTTTTTTTTTTTTGTCTTAAAAATTATTTTCTAATAATATATTATATATATCGGCTTTTGGTTTTAATTATTATAATTAATTATTTGATTTCTAGTTTTTTGTATATATATATATATATATATATATATTTATATAATAATTTTTTTATACAACAGAATTTTATTTGGTTTTTTATTAATTTAGAAATAAAATTTAATTAAAATATATTTATATAAATAAGTTATACTTATTATGTTTGTCACACACTTGAATTTTCATTAGATCTAGATGATGATGGACCTGGTAATATGGGACCTTCTAATATAAATGTAGGACTTTGTCGCGATGTTGATGCTATTGGTTGATAATGGTAACCTTGCCTATGTCGATGATTCGGATTTGCTTTATTCGTATTACCTAATGACGGACGTTGATTGTATGACTCATCGGGCCGTTTTGCTTATTTTTGTTTCATATATAATACAATTTCAATTTTCTACACACAACTTTAATTTATTTATTTAAATTTGAATAAATCGAAGCATTTTTTTTTTATTTACTTAAATAACACTTTTTACGGTGGCAGTGTAAACGAACGCAAATATTTTTCTAAATCATAGCATGTACATATTGTAACTTAAGCCAAACTTCACACAAAACTATAATAAATTTTAAGTGCTACACAGATCAAATAAATTATATCTTTAATGTCTTTATGAATTATCAGTCAAGAAGATTGGTTTATAAAATTCACAAAAATTAGTTTTTAGAAATTTCGTTATATTTATTTAATTCAGTTTTAACTGCTTTAATAAAAATAAATTCAGTTGAATCTGCTGCAGCTAAATATTTTTGATTCGTAAAACGTATTTGTGATATGCCAACAAATCTAAAAGTAATTTAGTAAATCAATTAAATTTAAAATTACTTTTAATTAACTAAATAATGGTGTGGTCACTTATATTTTGTAGTCCCATTGGCAATTTTAATTACATTGCTGTAAGATTTCGCCAGTGGTCCATAATATTGTTCGATATGATCTTTTGAAATCTTGCGCCAAACTATTTTATTAGTAAGTAGCCTAAAGTAGAATTTTTGGTCTTACCAGATCCTATTATTGTTCCTTTTTAAATTAAACCACATCAAGTTGTTTCGCTGGGTAAAGCGCTTAAATTAGTTTATTTTTACGTTAATTTGTTAATGTGGAAGATAATTTTATTTACAGTAACAATGGTAAAGTATACTTAAGCCAAGATAATTTTTATTATTAGGTACCATATTTAAGACGAAAATATTTATCCAGTTGGTTTAAACTAGTAAATATAAAAATTGGTTGTGCCATAACCCCTTAAACGCATATTATTTTGAAAGAAAATCTCAAAGAAAAAAAAAATATGTTTTATTATTGAAAATGTTTATTTGTACATATTTTAGCACAATAGATATAGTCCGGGTGCCCGTCAGCATATGGTAAAATTGATAAATACATCTTTAGAAATTCTTGTGTGGCTTAATTATGCTAATTCTACCAACTTATTTATCTTTGAAAATTCTCGTAAGTGGTGCGTTCTCTTTCTAACAGTTCCGAAAGAGACAGATTTTACGTGGCACTAAAAATTTATGGATACCCTTTTTTTTCAAATTGTAGTTGTAAGATTAATGAATGAAACGTGCGAAAAAAGCTTTGTCCGACAAAAAAGTGGGGGCGTCGAGCGTGTCCACCACCGTAAACATATGAAAATAGCGATTATTAAAAATTTATACATACCCAGCTATTTTTTAGTAGAATCGTTTAATAAAAATATTTAAAATCAAGAGGTAAGATTGTCCGACAAAATGGATGGGTCAATTTTGCAGTCCGACGCTTTAAAAAGTCATCTGTTCCATGCATGATAGCAAGTAATTTATTAATACCAATTTAATTTTTTTTTTTATCGTTATGGAATAAAGCATAGATCATAGTTATGTAGTTGTCCGACAAAAAAACGGGTGCTTTTTCGAAAAAAAAAAGCAAAATAATTTAACGTTTTCTCCACCTTGGATAACACTGGTGTGGTGTGCACTTGAAAAATATATTTTTTGATGTGTGTGTGTGTGTGTGTGTGTGTGTGTGTGTGTGTGTGTGTGTGTGTGTGTGTGTGTGTGTGTGTGTGTGTGTGTGTGTGTGTGTGTGTGTGTGTGTGTGTGTGTGTGTGTGTGTGTGTGCGCGCGTGTGTCTGTGTCTGTATAATATATAACAATTAATCACAATATTTTAATTATGAAAAGAAACGTAATAAAATAGTTTAAAATTTAATAGAACGAGTTAACTCGGGTCTATGTATTTCTGCAAGTAACAACCGAACGAGTTAACTCGTTCATATGCGTTAAATGGATAATTATTCTAATAAAATTAATAACTGGGTCGTTTGCCGTTATGTGCTTGAATGCATGGCAGGTTTTTCGCACGATTTGTTTTATACCGCATTTCTACCAGAGCGTCATTAAAATTAAATGGGCTTGTGGAAAATATGGAAATTGTATTCACAGTAAAGCCCATCCAAATTGTATTTTATAATTTTTTTTTTTGCTCCATCTAAAATTCCGAAATGCCAAAATAGTTTCTTCGCTTCTGCGAGATTCAGTATTTTCCTAAAATTCTGGGATCCTGAAATCCGGGATTGCCAACCCTAGTATGTATGACTAAGATAATTGAGTAGAGCTTGCGAAATTGCGCGTTTTGTTGCAATTTTGAGGATTAATGAAAAATGTAAATTAAAAAGTTGAATAAACAAATTATAAATAAAATAAAATAAAACAAAAACATTACATGAAATGTTTCGATGGGTTGGGCTTGATATCTCCAAAACGAAATCCCCAAGCACATAATCCCCAAATCATAAGCCTCAAAATAAAAACCCCTAAATTCAAAATCCCTAAGCACAAAATCACCAAAATTTCCCCAAATTTTGTTAAATAAGCTTGGGCTAGATTAAAAATCGTCACGATTTAAAAAAATTTGGGGAAATTTTAGGAATTTTTAAGAACCTATGTATTAGCAAAATAATTTTAGCACTGATTTATATTTATTAAAAAATTTAAAAAAACAGGTATGTATAATTAATATACACAAATGTTTATTATACAAAATAAAATAAGAGTTAATCATCATTTAAAAAGAAAATTAAAATAAGCTATCATTTATTACACAATGTAATGTTATATGCAATACATTTCAAATAATCCTTGTTGATCACATTTTTTATCTTTTTATACCGGCCCAAACTGGTATTCGTAGGAGTTGGATTTTTTGCAAATTAGCCTGAACAATAATCATTTCATGTGAAAGTTCTTTAATGATTTCAAATAAGCTACAATTTTTTTTCCAACTACAACTTTAAGTCCACGATGCCACGCTTCTATAGAATTTTCAAATTTTGTGTGCGAGGAAAATTTTCTTCAATATAATCTACGCCGGACCAAAATTCCGGCTTATATTTAGGATCATTTTTTGGAGTACTCCCACAAATATAGTTTTGTTTAAACAATACGCTTAATTTTTTTAAATCTTTACATCCGCAGTTAGTGATTAACTCATTATAATAAATTAAAATATGTTCAGTAGGAATGGAAGCCAAACTTTTAAGCATTCGGACATGAATGCTAAACTGTTCACAATTGCCATATTTTTGGGCCAGACCTTCCTTCTGTACACGCCTCCAAATAATCTGTCCGAAATGGAACAAGCATCCTTTGTAATTTGCATCCGGAAAATATTGTTTGGCGGCAGTCGAAATGGTTTCCTACTAGGATTGAGATTTATATTCCTTTCGAGCCCCAATTGGAAAAGTTGATAAAAAAATTCATTGTACTCCTTCATTGTTTTTTTGCTCATCCAGCAAAAAATCAATGGCACAAATTGCCCAGCAATAAATGTTATAAAATGTTCCATCCATTACCCAGCACTTGCAACTACCCAATGTTTTTAATGAGGCCGAAGTCCCCAATATAATATTTTTACTGTCGTTGAAAATAGTCTCTTTAGTAGTCTAAATATTTTAAAATTTCCGGAATAATTATGTATGATAAACTTTGCGGCTCATTTATGGCCTCGATGAATTTCCTTATTCGTGAAATGTTCAGCTTTTGGGCTTGTTTTGAAGGAATATACACGCGGCAATCTGGTTGACAGTCAACAATGGATTTGCGGATGATTTGTAATGGTTTAAGCCCAGATGTGCTTCCCATTTCCTTGAGACTGTTATTACATTTTGATATAGGCAACAAATGCGCTATTGGGTTGTGATTATGACATACCGGCGACTTTTTAATGTGATGTCGGTCATCAATTATTGTTGTAGTCACAACACTCTTGCACAACAGTTGCTTCCTTTGTGTACAAGACCAGCGATAATCATTTTTTTATTTTTAGAATGCAAATGATAAGCATATCCATCCACGAATAATTTTTCGTTCCCTTTATTCGATTTTTGAAGCACTAGCTAATTCCATACTAATTATTTATTTTACACAGCGACGATTTACAATCAATAGATTAAACAAAATCAAGAATAATCAAAACGCAAAAAAAATTGAAAAACTACTATTATTATTAACTGGTTAAGCTTAAAATCCTCCAAAAACAAAATAAAATCCATATTAATGACCCATATGCAAATAATTTTTTGCTTGGGAATTTTTAATTTGGGGATTTCTCAAAACCTTAGGGATTTTGTGCTTGGGTATTTTATTAATGGCTATTTTATTGACGATTGGAGCATCACGGATTCCACCTAGTGGAATATTTTTAAACTGAGCTACCTGATAATTTGACGTTCGAAATTGTTGTAAATAATTCCATTTTTGATCTGGAAACACAACTTTTACTTACCGGATTGCTAACAATTGTAAATAATTCCAATTTTGGACTATAAAATCCATTTTTAATTACCGCAATGCTAAATTTTCTTTCGTCGCATTTGTGACAAATTTCATTTTATCAGGTGCATCATTTTAACTATTGTCCTCGAGAGGCGCTTTCTTTACTTTTACAATCGTCAACTCTCCCGTTTCGATTTGATCAATTTTTTCGTATGTACCTTAATCACAGAGACGTAATAAAAAATATCCAGTTTATAAAATATAATTGACTAAATCACAATAATTAAATTTAATTGATTTACCTATTACCTAATTATTTTTAAATTTGTCAGCATAAAACAAATAAAAGTTTTTTTAAAACAGTTTGTTTTTCGAATTGGCAATAAATTTTCCAGCGACAGGTGACAGCTAATTTGTGCTCAGTTTGGTTTGCCATTTGACCATGAATAGACTTAGGCGTTTTACGTTCAGTGAATGGGCCGAAAACGATCTTGATCTTGATCCTCATATTCACCACAAAATTTTATTCAACGATGAGGCTCATTTTTGGTTAAACGGCTACGTTAACAAGCAAAATTGGCGCATTTGAAGTGAAAAAAAATCCACAAACCATTATATCCACAAAAAGTCTAGTGACTTTTGGTGTGCTTTATGGGCTGGTGAAATCATTGGTCCGTCCATATTTCGTCAAAAATAATGGCGGCCAGAACGTTACGGTCAATGGATATCGCTATAGTGTCATGATTACTGACTTTTTCGTTCTCCAATTACAGGCATTAATGTAGAACAGCTGTAGTTCCAACAAGATGGCGCAACATTATGTCACACAACATCATGTGCGTGCGCCTCAATCGCTTTATTGAAGGAAACCTTTGGATTATTTTAGTCTACGTCGATAAGCCAGAGACAATATACGACTTGGAATTGGACTTCCAGATCGCGCTTTATTCGAGTCAGCCGCTTCGCCTATATGCCTGAAATCATATTTAAACACTAATGGCATAAAATCATCTTTCCAATAAAGTCAATACCATGGACATGACCACGATTTTTATGTTTTATTTCATTTTAAAATTCTAAGAATCTATAAAAAACACCCTATACTTAATTATGAATAGCGTTATAATTAAACCATTTTCTAATTAATTTCCCCCTGAAGATGACGGAATATATCGTCGAAACATAGGGTATATACAAAATAAAAATAAGTTAAAAAACAAATAAATGTTTTAATAAATATAAATCAAAAGCGAATCGAAGTTTTCAGCAGCAATTTAGTTATAAACAGAGTTTGAAATCCAATCTTTAAATATCCCAACAAGGGCTTGACTAAATATTGAGTGGATTTAAAAAAAACACCTACGGTATTAAATCCACAAATTTTCAGTTTTAAACAGATATAATTTTAATTGAGTTACAATTCGAACCACGACGTCAACAATATTTTGAGTGAAATTTAAAATAGATATTAAGAATATGTTTCTGGATTAAACTACATTTTGTATGGAATTCAAATATGTAGTACAAATTGTTGTACAATGTTACTTGCGTTAAAAGCTTATAACGAAATTTAGATTAAAAATTGATTAAGACGTTCTACTTGGTTTTGAGTAAAAATTTGAGTGTAAATTTGATGTTCCAAACTAGATTTAAACATAATTTTAATTGCAATTAGTTAAGAATTGAGTTGCAATACGAGATTTGACCTCAAACAATCTAATTGAAATTTATAACGGAAATTTTGAGTGAAATTTGAATTTGGAATTTAAATTTAAAAAAGTGGTTTTAGCATTCCAAACCAAATAAAATCTTTGGTGAAATTATTCATAGGAATTGATTTACAACTCGAATTTTGGTTTCACAAAATTTTGAGAGTAATATAAGTTTACATTGCACAAGTTAGGTGGAGCAAAGAATTGATATGTGAAGGGAAAAAACACGGGTTGGGTACGGTTCACCGCCTCATGGTTTACCGCCCATGGTTCGCCGCTTAACAGTTCACCGCACACGGTTTACCGACAGCAAATTTCACCGCGACGGTTTACCGACAGCAAATTTCACCGCGCACAAAAATAATTAACTGGCAACAAATTTATAAATAAAAAAATTAAATTAGTTTTAAAATATTCTGGAAAATGGAGATCCCTAATTTAACTTAGGAGCCAGGATAAGCAAACATGTCGCACTGCGTGCCGCACGTAGGTGCGGATTATATATAGAATCTATTAATGACACTGCAATATTTTATATCGATCCCCCATCAAATATTAATATTTTCTTGTATGCCCGTTTAAATTGTCCCAAAAAAAATTATAGTGAAAACGGTAAATCGTAAGCGGTGAACTATTATGACGGTGAATCGTAAAAACGGTGAATTAAGCAGGCGGTATAACGTAAAGCGGTGAGCTTATTTTCGCGGTGAACCGATTCAATCCCAAAAAACACATATTTTGAAACCAATGTTTCGAATAAAACCTTGGAAATTCAGTATTCAGAATACCTAAAATAAGTTTACAATTACATCTGGATTTGAATAAACTTTGAGTGATATTTTAATCCAAAATTGAGTTGAATTTCTAAACTGTACTTGAATGTTGATTGTAATTTTGATCAAGCTCATTGAATTAAATTAAAATAAAAACTTGAGTGAAATTTAAAATTTTAACAAATACATAATTACGTATTCTACAAATTGATTATTGTAATTTTACTTTTCAGACTAGTACATACTTAGGCCCGATTGTATGAACGAGGATAAATGATTAATCCTCTGATTTAGCGTAGTTTGCATTTTTTCATACAAGGCAAACTACGCTAAATCAGAGAATTAATCATTTATCCTCGTTCATACAATCGGACCTAAGTTTAAAATCAAAATATGGATTAAAAAAATTAAGTTTTTTAGTCAGAAATTTAGTTTCAAGGCTGTTTTCCAAACGAGACTTATTTGGATACTTATTTGTGGAATCTAATTTATTCCATAAGAAATTACATTGAATAAGTTAGACTTCATAAATAAGTATTCGTCAGGCCAAGCTGCTTTTGAAGTTGAACAAAATGATAAATGAAATTTTGAACATAAATCTACTCTAAATTGGTCAACTGCATTCGTCAGATAGGAAATTGATTAAGAGAACGAAATTTTAAAGAGAGAAAATTATCTTGAATTCTAAGCTAGATATACTGAATTTGAGTGAAATTTTTTAGTAGAAATTGTGATGTTGCATTTAGGAAACGCATTTTGAAAACAATTTTAGCAAAATATCTATTGCACTTTATGTGACTGAAATGAAATTCTAAACATGATTTTAACAAATTTTTTGTTCAACTAGAACTAGATAATCGGTAATCGAGCAAAATCTGAATGCTTTTTGTTTTATAATAGAAGCATTTCAATTTTGAACCATAATTGAATAAAATTTAATTTAGGAAATTTCGTTAGAAATAGAGTTTAAATTACAATTTGGTTTAAGCAAATACATGAGCTTATAGCTTAAAACTTGAGTTTGGAATCCGGACTGCCTTTAATAATAGTTTGAGTGATTTTTAAAAATTTAGTTTAAATTATACCAGCTAAAATTTTTATTTAGAACAGGGTAAACCAAGATTTGAACAAAATTTGGACTAACAAATCGATTTCAATCCAATCGATGATTTTTGAAAAAAATAGTTAAAAATTGAGTTTGAATGCCAAACTTAATTAACACAAAATTATGGTTGAAATTAAGCTAGAAATGTTGTGATATTTTGTTTACAAATTAAGTTAAATGTGGCTACGGATCTTTTTGTGTCTACGCCTGGTCCTAGTAGACCGCCACCCAAACCTAAGTTAAATTTCAACGTAGATTTGTCTAAATGTGCTTCATTGAAATTTGGAGTACAACTTCAGCTTTAGTTGCAAGTGCATTTAAGAAAAATTTTAGTGTTATTAGAAATGCTGAATTGGAGTAGAATTTCAAACTGTAGTTTGGGTAAAAAAGGTTTGTTAAATTTGTATCAAAATTTTGAGGAGAAATCTAAGAAAGTATCGAAATATTTGAATTTTAAACAGCAATTGAATAAGACGTTGAATAGGAATTGAATTTGAATAGTAATTTGGACTTGAGCAAAAACATAATTGTAATTTAGTTTTTAGTTTAAAAGTTGAGTTTATTTGTCGAATTCGACTGACAAGAGGAAATTAAAGATTAAGTAACAATTGTTAAATAGATTTGAGCAAAATTTCATGTTTAGTGAGGGTAAAATTCCTGAGAAAAAGTTGAATTTGAATTCTTATAAATTTTTGATTTTTTCACTGATTTTGAAAATTTTATTTTTTTTTCACATTATCAGGCTAAATTCCAAACTCGATTTGACAAAATTGAAGGAGGATTCATTTTAAAATTACTCGAGAACTGTAAGTTTGATATTCCAAACTAAATTTTAATTGCAATTAGTAAAAATTGCAATACGAAACATGATTTCAATGAAGCAATAAAAAATTATTTAGTATCAGCACGATGTATAAAGAATATGAATTCTAAACTTTAATTGAATATAATCTTGATGGCAACTTAAATTTAAAATTGAATTTGAATTACAATTTGATTGAGCAAAAATATGAGCGTAATTTAGTTTTTCTTAGTTTGAAACTTGCTTTAAACCCGTGCGTCTTTTAGTCTCAACCATCACTGTGTTCTTTTGAAATAATAAGTATCGCTTACCAGTTCAAATTTTTAAGTGTATGGATGTGGAACATTTTTGGGCGATTTCGTCAGCACTTTGTAATCCAGGACAGTTAGTTTATCTAACTATTTTGCCAAAAATTTTAATACTTTTATGATAATGAGTGAATTGAAATCCTCTTAAGATAAGGTATAGTTTTGGTTTTCTTTTCAAAATTTGACCACATACACATCATTTTAATCACATATTATACCTTACTTCTGCAAAAAATTCCACTGAATTTATTTTTATTAAGGTCAAACATTTTTATATGAAATTTCTATGAAATAAAACGGTATTTATGTAAAACTGAAATTAATAATATGAACGAAATTACTAAAAATTAGTTTTTCTAAATTTTATAAGCCTATAAACAGAAATGGAACCAAAATTTCCCATCACAAATACTTTGCATCGGATAGAGATGCTTGAACTTTCAAGTTAGAATATTGAATACGGGGTCAAGATTTTACGATTAGAATTTTTGAACGTGCACATATTATTGAATTTAGGAAGATAATTTAAGTAAGTACCTATTTCGAAAAGTATTTCCCTAATAAATATTTTTGTACCCTCAGCAGACACAAACTAGATAATCGCGATTATGTCGTTATTTGTTTCAGACTAGCACAAGATTTTAATGATTTCAGGAAAAACGCGGTAATTTTAAAATGTCGCACAAACTCGATAAACATTAAGTATACATAATCTAAATTAATCGATTTATTTAATTACGTATTTAATTAAGTACTTATTATTATTATTGACAAAATTATATGTTGATCAAGAATAACCTCATACCCCCCCCCCCCCCCTCCCATTGCCCTTCCGACAGACACAAACTAGCCACCCGCCAATTTGAGACTTTGTAGTTATTTTTTTCGTCTGTTATATCACGATTTTAATGCGTTTAGGATTACCACGTTTGATAATTTGGTTATCGTAATCTACAATCAATCGACAATCTTTGTGTCTGCCAATGGTATTTCATAAATCACATCAAACTTGCTTATTGTCACATGATGCTTATGCTGTGTGCTCAGGCCAATTTTTTTGGCTAATTTATCGACTTTTATAATTAGGTAGTTGTTTATTTCATACTAATCGTACTTAGATGGCATGGCAATATGTTGGTTCAATAAAACATACCCACTACCTACGCCTGACTTCATTTTTCTAAATCGCGAATTTTTAAACGTCAATGAATGTTATTCCTGAATAAAATTAACCTGTGCCCGTATTCTGGAAATTCAATCAAAAAAACCACCGGTGACTTACTTGTGTAATAGAGATCAGTGTTTGGTGATCTGGTGATAAATAAATGATAAATAAAAAATAATAAACCCGAAATGACGAGCTTCAAAACAGAATTAATTGGTGAACTTTTAGAAATGTACCGTCCCTCTAGTAATGAAACAGCGTATAAGAAAAATAGTAGTTTTAAAATAATTCGCATTTAATGTTTTTTGAGAAAACTTTTTAAAATAAAATCTTTTATTTCATAGAAAATTAAATGTTCTATAAAATAAAATATTTTATTTCAAAAAGTTTTTTCAATAAACATTTAAATGAGAATTATTTTAAAACTACTATTTTTCTTATACGCTGTTTCATTACTAGAGGGACGATATAACGAATTTTCTTGTTTGTGAAGTATTGGTAAAACAAGACATGATGCACTACGAAAAAAATATGTCACCGGTTTGGAAATGCAAGTTGGGATCGTGTGTAGCAACTGCAGATTTGGTCGGACCGACAAAGTCGGATAGTCTGTAGGCTTTTACCTTGCGAGGAGAGGTTTCGTTAACCGTCTGGTGATGCGTAGCGTAATAATGAAAATAGAAAAGTCGAAAATTCTCAAAAAATAACACAACACGTTCGCAGTGTGTTTTAGTTATTGATTTTGGATAAAAAACCATTATAGGTTGGTTAATATAACAAATTTAATGCCCAGAATAATGCGAGCTATGGAAATTTATAAAACATTTCCATCTGGGCATGAACATTCACTAAGTGGATAAAAAGTGCTTCAGTTAGTGCAATAGACGGTTAATATATTTATATTAAACGATTAAATATACTATTTTTATATCCTGGGGGCTAGACCAAAATCGAAACGTTTACATAGCGCATTTAGCGCTTTACTAACCCATTTATAAATTTTCCGTAAAAAGTGTTAAAAATGTAAAATAGCAATTAAATAAATAAAAGATGTGTTAACAATACTAATTACCTGGTATTTTGTTACATTGGTGATGATGATTGGGCAGATCATTTGATACTTGTGTATGATTTGGTATATCAGTACTTATCGGACTAATTGGACTCAATTCTCGCTCCTGTATACACATATCACTAGGATCTTCACGAACTTGTCGATATTGTGATACACATCTAGTAAATGCTGATAATAAAAATGATTCTGCAGCACAAAAATAGCCAATTATCTAAAAATAAGATGGAAAAATAGAATTACAATGGTAAAAGTTTCGATATCCTTACAGCCGAAACAAATAATGTATCCTTTGTATGGCGAGGCACCCACGTAAAGGCTTCTGCAAATAAAACCATATGTAGAAGTAATGAAGATCCAATAATGAATATTAAACCTATAATCAGGTACATCCATCCATTCTGCAAATATGAGGTTTAAATATTCTGAGTTTTCATTTTATAAAAAATAAAAAGTCCATTCACTTACAATTCGTGCCCAATTAAATGGAAACATAAATGCTATATGTGAAATATCCAAAAATAGCATTAAACAAGTTACTAATAAAGAAAACAACGCACAAAAAACCTGTTGATTAAAATCGTAAAATCAAAATCATTGCCGGCATATACCTAATCAAAAATCAGTAAATTACCATCAAACGTAGTCGTCCAATGAGTGGCAGTAAAAATAATCCCACTTGAACTGTACCAGCAGAACATTCACACGCTAGACATGCTGCTGATGACAGCTGAAACCAATTAAAATAATTTAGCACGGGATTCGATTAGAATCGAATAAAAGTTTGCTTACCACTAATAAAATTCTAACAATTCCTGTAGGTGTTTTTAAATGAGTCGGGTCACAGTGCAGTGCAACACCCCACGGCAGTGAATTGTGCCCGATTCTTTGTCTATAGTGTGCATGTGAATCCCAAGAAGTTACCGTTCCTAACGGTGATTCAAGTGATAAAGATAAATCTCCAGCTCTGCTGCCAGCTATTTCAAAATCCTTAAAAAAATGTATGTAAGTAAATATGTATAAGTAAATTTTCTACAATTAAATAAGCATACTTGAATATCTTCCAGCTGACAGCAGGCCGGTTCCAAATCTCGTATTTCCTCCAGTAGAAACTCTATCTCATCTGTTCCATACAAATCAGATACTGACGGCATAAAACGTTGGGGTTGTTGCATTTCCCGCTATGGGGTTAACCCCCATTACCAAATTTTAAAGCTTCCGTCTTCCGTTCTCCTTCAATAAAGTAAATTTATTTTTATGACTTTCATTAATTATTAAATCAAAATTAGTAAATCATTCAAGCACAATACATATATCCTTATCAAAGGAAACGAAAAAAAAGCTTTTGACCTAGAATCATGTCACACTTTTACCACACTTTATGAATTCATATCATAGCAGAACCCTAAAAAAAAATGCTCTCAAAAAATACTCACTTGTAATTTGTTAACTGTTATAATTGCTAATTATTTGTACACTTCATGGTTCAATTTTTTTCCTAATTATCAACGTAACTAGCTAATTTAAAGCAAAATTAATTATGAATAAACTTTTAATTTTGGGTTTTAGGTATGTGTTTTTAATTTTCCATACACACTTCAACCCTTGCGACAATCGCCATGTTTATTTTGTTGTACATTCCTTGGCAAAAATTAAAAAAGGGATGAAATTGAAAAGAAATTGCCTAATTTTAGGAAAAATAAATTCTTTACAAAAATCTAGTACTTTTGTAAATTAAAATTGGTTCGAGTCTAGGCTAACTACTTGTTTGCCTTTTTCGAACTTACACAGCATTCACAATGAAACATTTTTGTAATTTTGACTTACAGCAACAGGTTTACATTACTTACATTATACATACACATTACAGACTTACAGGTTTGTATGAATTTCCAACATAACAAGCAAACATTTTTGTTCGTCAAGTTGGAAATTCATCTGGGAAAGTACAGCGCATTCTCAATGCAAAACTTTTAACCTTTTACAGAACATTCACGTTAGCGTTTATGGAAACGGGGTAGAGTTGGATTTCCGTTGAGTTAATTTGAACTCAAACGAAAATACCTGAGTTGAGTAGAGTTGAAATTCAAAATGGCGCGGCGAATAAATATTTAGGATTTTTAATATTATAAACATCATAAAAAAATATTACAATATGTACTTAAATACAACAAAAAAATATTGACAACAAATTAAGGATGCATTAAAAAAGTCCCAAATGTATATAATATAACTGGCTGTTAAACAGAAATAAAAACTTTCAACTCAAAATTTTTTACCTTTTACTTACACAGGTTTGTATGAATTTTCAACTTGACGAACAAAAATTGTTGCTCCGTTATATTGGAAATTCATACAAACCGTAAAGGCTGGAGTTAGTAAGAATCAGTAAGAAATCTTACGGAATTTGACGAAAGTTTTTTCTTACAGAAAATTTGACATGTCGGCTACATAGCCAATCTGTAAGACCGGTTCGGAACTAATAACTAAGTAGGCAAATTGAATAACAAATTGAGACTCAAAATTGAGTAAACACATGGCAAGAATTTAAAGAACCATTTTTATTTCATTAATATTTCATAGTAAGTCCGTATGATTCTTGTGATAAACATGTCTCCACTAAACACTCCACTGATGATATCCATTTCATCCACCACATGATATCCACAATCCACCTATACATATTTAATTTGTTATTTTTCATTTTAATTTATACAAATTAATATAAAATATATATTGTTATCCTATAATATCTCCATATTGAACTAATATCTTATCCGGTGGTAGGTTTTTTGACATTACCTTAAGTTTGAGCGAAAAATTTCGCTCTGTTAAGTTGAGGTAAAGTGACAACTAAATTTAATGAAACTTAACGATAAGTTTTTAAAGTTTCGGTGGTTGGTTTAATGCAAAGTTCATACATATGTATATCGTATTCGTACTTAAAGAGCATTCACAATGCAAAAACTTTTTACTTTTTACTTACAGGTTTGTATGAATTTCCAACTTAACGAATAAAAATTTTTGCTCGTTATGTTGGAAATTCATACAAACCTGTAAGTCAAAAGTAAAAAGTTTTTGCATTGTGAATGCTGTGTAACTGACTCGCTGTTCCTGCCGTCAAAAGGAAAAAGATTTTTCATTGTGAATGCACTGTAAATCGTTAAAGAAAAATAAATGTTACTTCTTTCAAACTAGCGCCCCATCTACACATGAAGTGAACGAACTTATAATACAATCGTTTGACATTTGAACCACAAAAACACAACAGAAATTCATTTATCTACAAATTTTCAATGTGAAGCCATGTGCAGAAGTGCATTGTTAATGTAAAAAAGTGCAAGCAAGCTTGTTTTTTGTTTTTTTTTTTTGAATATATAAAAATGGAATTTAATAATATACAAATAACACATTTCGTGAATCCACACAAATTTTGGTTTAAAACGCCTTTGTTTGATATAAAATTCATTGAATTTGATATAAAATTGCAAAAATATTTAAAGATATTTGATCCGATTGGCGGGAACAATTTGAGTGATGAAAATGAGCAAGACACATTTGATGCTGATCAGGTATAATAGTCTTATATTTTAATTTGGGATTTATTGATCTCGGGTAATCATATTATAAATGTTATAATTAGGTTGTGGCCTGTTTTGATCCAAAATGGCAAAGATGGTTTCGTGGAACAATTCAGGCTAATTCTAGTGCTAGCGAAATAGGTTTGTTTCTGCTGGATTTTGGGTAAGTCTTGTTAATAAAGTGGGCAAGTCGTCTTATTAAATTAAATATCTACAATCATCATTTGTATGTTCAGGTTTCCAATTGTTACGAATATAAAACTCGTACGTCAAATTCCCAATGAGTTTCAGTGTTGGGTTAATGAGAACTTAAAATGTGGTGCTATTAATCAGATATTACCGGCCACTGCAGAGTTAAATGTGGCCTTATTCGACATTCAGATGAGTGTTACAGAAGAATGGTCGAGTAATGCCATTAGCATAGTACAAAAAATAATAGCTGAAAGCTCCAGTATATGCTTTACAACCGACTTTGACCTAAACTCCCAATTGTTTGGAAAATTATATGCAATAAGGCCCAATTCGAATGTTAAACAGGAAATAAGCACTATATTGATAAAACTCCACCATGCTGTGTTTATTGAGAATATCACAAATAAATTTCCAAATAGACCGGTATCTTCTACGTCAAACGTATCAAACAGTTTTAGCCGGTGTGGTTCTCCCATGACCGGCGCGGGTGAGCTTTGTAATGATATTGAAACAAGTACACCAAAATCATCGAAAACAGAATTTCTAGGTGAACTGTCCAAGCCGGAAACAAAATCGATCGTTAAACTACCTATTGTTTTAAATAATGAAGTGAATAATTCAACTTTGGTGATTGATACTAATAAATCTGGACTCAAAATTAGTTCAGTTGATGATTCTATAAAACCAGATGATCAATCCACAGTTTGTGAGCCGAGCAAATTGTGTAAAGCAGATGATGATGATTTAGACAT
Organism: Tipula helvola; assembly: GCA_963556165.1. Taxonomy (NCBI): domain Eukaryota; kingdom Metazoa; phylum Arthropoda; class Insecta; order Diptera; family Tipulidae; genus Tipula; species Tipula helvola. The sequence continues at coordinate 112,527,271 of OY744482.1, forward strand.
CTCAAATATTAATTCCTCTCAAATATCCATTAACCAATCTGAAATATACTTAAATAACAATGCTCGAACTAGAAAAGTGTCTGATCAATCAGAAAATTCCAATTATAGTGGGACTAGGTCTATTCTAGATTATACTGAATCCGATATTGATACGTGTATGACAGTATCACCACATTTGGCAAAAATACTTAATAAAGTGCGTAACATAAGAAAGAAAGAGCAAAATAAACTTAATACTTCAATAGCAGGCAAATCAACAAAATCATCTACTGTTCTTCAAACTCCAGCGGATCTCAATAATCAGAATATGTGGTCCATTGAAAAATCTAATATAAATAAACAAATTCCTCAATGTGATAATATTAGAGAAAATATTTTTACAGAATACTTTAATGTTGCACTTTTAACAAATAACGCAAAAGAGATATGCACGCAACAATCCAATAATTCAGCATCAACTTCATTAAATATAAGTCGAGAGTCATCAATTATTGAAACCAGTAGAAAAACAGTGAACGGTAAACTTTTAGAGAATTCCAATGAATTAAATGAAAATTTTGAAAAGAGAGAAACATTTTTGGATACGTTAAAAATGCCTTCTGATAATTCATCTCTTGCGACATCTACTATTAAATCCACAAACAGCGTTCGACACTCAAATTCAGTTGAAAATGAATTTTCGCATCCGTCAAATCTAGAAAATTATTCTAAAAGTAGTGAAACATATACTAGTAAGATTTTAAATGGTGAAAGTTCAATGGACTCCAACAATAAATCAATCGAAAATTTTGAATCGAGGAAAGCATGTTTAGAGTTGACAAAAGTAACTTCCGATACTTCATCTATTACAACATCCACTATTAAATCTAATGATAGTACCCAACACTCGAATTCAGCTGACAATGAATTTTCATCGCCGTCAAATCTAGAAAATAAATCCGAAATAAATTATTTTACAAAGATATCACACCAAAAATTGTACACCAAAAAGCCAACCGACCATGGGAATAAATATGAGAAATCAAGTGATGCAAGTAATTCAGATACATCTCTAAAAAATCGACCTGCATTCATGTCTTACGATGCCGTTAAATTAAAGACGAATAAGAAATGTACATTTTTCGAAAAAGAGCAAAAACATATCGTGCTCGTTCATGGACATACGGCGATAAACCCCGTTGAGTCGTTAGAACAAGTAAATTTTTCGAAAAATATCCATTATGCATTGGATCAACTAGGGTAAGTTATAATTTGCAAGATGTTTTATTAATTTAGTTAGGTAACTAATATTTTATTATAAATATTTATTCCCAATTAATTTTAAGCTAAATTCAATTTATAAGTTAACAATTTTTAACTATTTAATTGGTTTCATTTTTCAGGAACAACCGATTGTTTCGAATTGACAGTTATACATGGCCACATTGTTTAAACGGCACTTCTTTTGTGGTAATTGGAGCCGAGAAGACTGGAAAAACTATTTCATATCTTCCTTCTTTGATTAATTTAATCTTGGTAAGTATTTTAAATTGCTTTTTACTATTTCATCATATTAAAAAATTATTCTGATAATTTGTAGATGGAAGAAGAGGACAATGGTATAATTGACGGAGTTGGTCCGATCGCACTAATTGTTGCACCTACATCCGAAAAAGTCGCTAGTTTATTTCAAGTTTGCAAATCATTTAATTTATATTTGGATAATAAACTAACCATTTGCAAAGGCGTTGGAATTCCCAATGATAAATTAGCTATGAGTTTGTTAAATGGCGTTCATATCTTAATTAGTACACCGGAATGTTTAGATCGTTTATTCGATTCAAGTGTGAACTTAATAAATTCTGAAAGATTAAAATTCTTCGTTATTGATGATTATCATCTCATGACCGATCGAATACCTTTGATTAAAAAAATTATCCGGTCAAGTTGCGTAATAAATCCAGAAACTGAGCTATATGAACAGCAAATCATTGTGACGTCAGTCTATTGGCATAACACATTTATGGCTATGCTAAATAAGACGAATAATTCATTTATTTGTATTGGATCTTACATGGAATCAGCGTATTATGGCAAACAGGATATTAAATTGCTTTTTATGCGCCAAGAAGACAAGCTGAATAAATTATATGATATTTTGTCGAATAAAGATTATCGGCTAAAGCATACTCTTATTGTTTGCCGTGATTCAACTGAAGTCGCGACGATCGTTAAATATTTAACAGACTGGACCTTGGAAGTAATAGGATGTAGCCGTCAGGATTCATCCGAAATGATCTTACGAATTATAAATGAGTGGAATGACCAAAACAACTGTTCTTTAAAAATTGTTGTTTGTACGGATGAAATATTACCTGAGTTGCATTTAAACCGTATTAAAGTATTAATTAATTTCTCATTATCGACTTCTTGGTCGAAATTCCAGTATCGGTATTCGACATTTTTCGAATCAATGCCAAATTTACTGAAGAAGGAGACTTTGGAGACTAAATCAATTGTGTTTATAGATGAGACGAATAACAGTGAACTTCCTCGTTTTATTGATTTTTTGAAGATTCATGGGGTGAAAAATATAAATCCGGCAATTGAACATTTATCCGATGAAATTCGAAACCAAAAAGAAGTCGAAAAAGAAGAAAATCAAGTCGATTTCTGTAAATATATTTTGAAATTAGGCACTTGCAGACAACAAAATGTTTGTCAATATCGTCACAGGTTTACTAATCTGGACAAACCAATTATTCAGTTGGCTATGAAAAAATATGCTAAATTTACAGTGGCTCACGTCTATTCACCTGCTCATTTTAGCGTGAATTTAACGGGAACACGTGCTACCTTAAATGATCCATGGACAGAGTTTGATAAAACAAATTATAAAATTTTTAATATTAAATTTAAACAACACTACTCGGCCAAACAGAATCATATGCAGCATCCGTCCTGTAACAAAGGGGATTTGTGTACTCTAAACATTCACGAGAAGTTTTATCGTTGCAAGATATTAAATGTTGGTGAAAAACGAGGTGTTTTATCGGATAGACGAGTGGTAGTCAAGGCAATTGATGTTGGAGAAATTTTTAATTCGACCGAATCCAGATTATTGTTTCTACCAGATCAATTTAAAACTATTCCACCAAAGCTGGTAGATATGCGTCTCGGTGGTTTAATTCCAATTGATAATGATATTAAATGGCCTCATGAGTCGACTCGTTTTATTCAAAAATATTTCGCCAAACAAGAACAAAAGAAAGAATTGTTCATAGAAGCGAGCTTAAGTTTTATTATTACCGAGACCATTTTTGTTGATAGCATAGTTTTTAAGCGAGATTTGGGAAAATTCGGTGGTGGAGAGCTTGAAGTTCGAAATTTTAAAACTGATTTGATTAAAAACCAAATCGGTATTTCGGATGAGGAAAGTTTTAATTCTGCCAAAGAATTAATGCGAGCGGCGGGTAAGTTAACAGATTTTTGTTGATTATTTATTGTGGCTTGATTGAGGCCCAGTTGATTGTTATAATTTATGACCCAAGTCCTTTTCTAAATTAATATGTAATTTTCAAATTGTTAGCTCATAAATTCTTAATTTCTTTAATATAGTAAGCAAATGAAAAACATTTTTCTCAAATTACCCATTTAGGTATTGAAAATTTAAAAATTCTAGAGTTTGGTGATTGTCGTCAGCGCGGTGTAACAGTCAAAGTGATTACCAAACAGTAAATAATTTACAATTTCCTCATTTTATTAGGTGATCACCATTTGAAAAATCGATTTAATAATAACCATTTCACAGTGGCCCTATTCTGGTAACTCCCGGGAATGGGGAATTTTTTACAGCAGTTATTCCCCAGATAAATTTTTCCAACTTTTTATTCCCCATTTCCAAAAGTGCATTCTGTCAATTGAGGAATAAATATTCAGGGGAAATAAGTTTAGTTGTACGTGTTCTCCACGGAATCACATTAAAATAAGTAAAGATCCGCGAAGAACCCTTACAAACAATATTAATATGGGGTTAGTCCTCTTAATCTTGCATTACAAAATCTTGCATTACAAAATCCTGCATTACAAAATCTTGCAAGTACAAAATCTTGCATTACAAAATCTTGCATTACAAAATCTTGCATTACAAAATCTTGCATAACAAATTGCATTGACAAAATTCTACTGTATAATAATTATTCAGTAGAATTTTGCTTGAGATATCAAATATCAAATGTCCACGATTAAATATTCTTAACCGCAGAAGATTATGTTGAGATATTCTGGAAAATGGACATTTCCATTTTAATTTTAATATTAAATCTTCATTAATCAGAAACGAAAATTTAAATTCTGGAAAATGAAGATTAAATCGTCCTTATCCAGAATATTTTGTTGAAATATTTTGAAAAATGGAGATTTCCATTCTAATTCTAATATTAGCCATATTTCTTGACGCATAGTTATCCGGATCGCTATCTGCACAATTTTTTTTATTTTTTATTTTTTAATTACATATATTGAACTTTTATGAATACGCAATTAATATTATATTATATACTGAAGACAGGTACAGATACTAAAACTGCAAAATTTTTTAAATACAAAATATTGTATTTGCAACATTTTGTATTTGCAAGATTTTGTACTTGCAAGATTTTGTACACTTGCAAGATTTTGTAATGCAAGATTCCGGGGCACTCCCATTAATATGATTAATTATTAATATCAACTAGAGATAGACAAACATTTTCGTAAACAAATGTATTCCCCATCAATTCTTTCATAAAATAGGTATGGAAGAACAAACGTCAAAACTGCTGTAATTGGAAATAATTTTTTCCCAATAGATTTTTTTCCCCAAACACCAGAATACACTTTGGGAAAAAGGGAATAATATTGCAACAAAATTTAAAATTTCTATTCCCCGGGAATTACCAGAATAGCGCCACAAAAAATATTATTTTGTGACAATTTATGCAAGAATGGCTTCGTGAGTTAATTCCGCCGAAAAAAAATAAATTAATTTTGAACATTTCTACCGCGAAATTACTACATTTTTAATTGTGAATTAATTCCGCGACATCAATTTATTAAACTCTGAATTAAATCCGCACGAAATTAATTCATTTTTAATTAAGAATTAAATTCGCAGCTTTCAAACCCAATAAGTTTCTTTAGTACTTTTTCGTGAATGTGTAATTTGAAAAATTATTTAACTTCGCCGACAAATATAAATTTATTCCGTGCGAATTTATTTCGTTTTCAATATGAATTAACGACTTCAAATTTTTAAAAAAATCAAATTAATTTATTCAAACAGAATTATTAAAACCATTTTGAATTCGTGAATGTTATTTGAATTTGTCAGACTAACCAATAAAAAAAAACATTGTAACATCACTTTCGATTCGAATCAATAAAGTTTAGGTCTGTTGTTTCAGGAATAAAATTGTAATCTATTTCAATTTATTGCGATTTTAATTTTCTACTGCGATTCTAAGACATTAGACATTTTTTTCTATTAAAATTAGGATATTTTTGTATGTTTTTATAGTTTTGCTCAAACTTTTATTTTTCATCATGGCATAAAGAATTATTTAAATCTACTACTGCTTTCTACCGCTGATTGGTGTGTTTCACGCTCTAGAATACCCAGTGCCATCCTGGAATTTAGAAGTGTAGAAATACACAATTTAGATTTTAAGGAATTTAGACTGTTGAATTTCGATTCTGGTGTGTTTTCAATTTTATGTTGAACAATTCTGGATTTTTCATTTTTTTTCCGAATTAAGAAATAAGTACCTCTTGCTTTTCGGTTAGTTAGGAATGTACAGTATAGAATAGTATACCAGTACTATTCTGGAAATTAAATATTTAACCCCGATCATCTGGGCAGTTTAAAAAGAGTCCAATGTCGTATAATTTTTACTAAAAATAATATTTACTTCCAGATTTTGAAGTATTTGAATTTAAGATTCAGCCGAAAATTGAACAAAACGAACTATGCCCTCCCTCGACGCCAACAGAAAATTTTGTGGTTACCCCATCAATGGGTCCCCAAACGCCACCAAAAGAAGAAGACTCTGTTACAATTCCAACCATTGCTGAGAAACCGATGTTAATTGAAAATATAAATTCAGACTCACATTCCACTTTTGAAAAAAGTATCGCTGATGATGAAAGCCGAATGAACTTATTATCCGAGGCGTCTGCCAGCACTAAAAAATCATCAACCAGGTTTAATAAGCCAGCAACGCAGAACATAAAAATAGGCGTATCACTGCCGAACAAAATAGAACGTATCAATTTGTCTTGTTTCAATTCCCCAATGGCCTTTTTTGTTCAAAAAATGGCATCATTATCGGTAATCAATACACGGTTCTCTGATATTCGAGACTATCTAATCGAAACAAATCAGAAAAAACTGGAAAACTTCGCGATTGGTGATATCTGTTTAGTATTTTACGATGGATATTACGATCGCGCTGAAATTATTGCGATCGACAATGACGAGGTATCTGTGAATATATGCGACGTGGGTTTTACTTTAAAATATAGCAAAAATGATCTCTATGACGTTGATGATGCTATTAAAAATCAACCGTTTGAAGCAATTGAATGTGAATTATTTGGACTAAAACCAATAGGTGATGATGCAGGGATTTGGCATGAAAAATGTGTGGATGACATTTATGATTATATCAATGATAATTTTACTGATCACTATGTAAAGAAGATGACAGAAATTAAAAGGGATCATCTTCCAAAATTTAGCGTGATGTTTTGCGGTTTAAATGGTGACAATGGGATGGAAATTATTAATAAAGTGCTGGTAGAAAAGGGTTGGGCAGAATATAATGAAGAAGTGCGCGATGTATTTGAACAATCATGCAATGCATTGGTGACTGAGTTTAAGGAGAATCTTATGATCCATAATAATAATTCTGATGAGTTCGATGAGGAAGCCTTTTCTAACAGTTTATCATATGAGGAGTGTATTGAAATGGTAAGTCATGTTTGGAGAATTTTAAATATTTAAAACAAACAACATGCAACAATATTAAATGTTGAGTATAAAATACTTTAATATAAATATGAAAAAAATGCCAACAATTGAGTTCGACGATATTAATGATGTTTATATTCTCTTTTCAGTTCAATTTTCCCGAAATGATGCCCAGCGCTAAAATCACCGAAATCACAGACGATCCAATAACTCTTGATAACACATCGCACAAATTTTTAAATCATAAGGCAATAATGCCTAGCGCAAAAATAACCGAAATCACAGAAGATATATCTAAAGATTTCGAACTTCCAAATAATCCAACCGATCAAGTCATCTCTTACTGTTACGGCAATGATCCACCTCCGCTTGTGTCATGCTACAATTTATTACCCCTCGAAACCTTATGGCACCAAGATGCTAAAACAATAACACTTAAAATAAATGTTACTGATCACGTTGGCTATCGAATCGAGGTGCATAAACGTCTTATTAACGTATGTGTTTATTTTGACGACCAAACCTATCGTGAAATTACTATTAATCTGTTTGGAGTTGTAAAGATCGACAATTTTGTAAGCACGATTATCGGAAATTATTTAAAAATTGTGCTAATGAAATCAATACAAATGAATTTATTGTGGCCTCGACTTCTTATTCTCGATAGAAAATTAACTTGGTTACATTATAATTATGATTCGTTTAAGGATACTGATTCAAAAGGTGGTTGTTTTACTGATGATGTTGTTATCTTTTCTAATTTTTGATTTTATTTAATTCAGATGATGACTATATTCAATATAAAATAAAGCGTATGGATTCAAGTTCAGACACAGACTCGGATGAACAATTGGATGAGGATGATGAATGCGATCCACTTTCGACGCAGTATAATTTTGTGGAAAATAAGTATTTTGATGAGAATCAAATGAAAATGATTACTGATTGTTAGAATTAAGATGTTTTGTAGTTTATTTAGTTCATGTTGTTTGTTGTAAACTATTGTGATAATCGCTAGTTTATAAATTTTGTTTTTAGTATTTTTTAGTAAGCTGATCTAAGTTAGATTTTTAAAACAATTATTAGCATTTAACAAATAACCTAAAAAACCTCAGTAAAATATTGGGATTTTAGAATTTGGCTGCTGGCGAATATTTTCGGGTAAATCATTTACAATTGTAAAAATTGTTTTTCTGTATTAGTGTTTTATTGAAAAACGATGTTTTTCGGTTGAAACATTGACTTTTTTGTTATTCCATTTACCCCCTTTTTGAGAAAGGTGAATACATTTACCATTTCTTCAAACATAATTAAAATTTTGTTCAATTTCTTCCTTAATTATAAATTTTTTCTTGATTTCTTTCTTGAAGATGTTTAAATTTGCTTAAAAAATAAGTCCAGGGGCCCTATCATGATTTCCGCCGCGAAAGAATTTTTTCACGATATCGTGAATTTGGGATCACGAAACACGATTCATTTTCGCCAACTATTCGATAGCGAGAAAAATTCCGCCAACAAAAATAAGGCGGACAATTTTCCGATTGAGTTAAAATTGAAGATTGTAATAAGTCACTCGTTTGTTGTATTTTGCGTCAGTTCGATTGACAGATGGTTTATTTTTATTCAAAAAATAGTTTGAGAAAGGTAAAGGTAAATTTAATTGTACTAAAATCAAAACTATTCTCAAAATAATGACGCGTACACTACAAACGTCATTAAATGAGTGCGTTTATTATTTTAAATGCATGCGTTTACATCCTTTTCGATAGCGGAATTCATAATAAGAAAGTTGAAGCAGGTCGAAAAGAACATATCGAAATTCTTTAAGACTCGCCGCGGAAATCATGATAGGGGCCCTGGGTCTATTAGTGACGATTTTTTTGTACTGCTTACACTGTACAGCGGATGAATTCTTGACCGCATCTAAATCAAACTTCAATTTTTTGTTTAAAGTTCAATTTTTTGTGGTAAAAGAAAGTGTAAAATTTAAAATAATCCTTAAGATTTATTTTTATTTATAACTGATTTTATAATGAAATTTATTTTTCCGATAAAATGAATTATTATATTGTTAACCTGATTGTAAAAATTAGGGAAAGACAATTTTTGTTTAATTTTTATTAACTTTTTGACTAAAATGTTTTAAATAGGGTGGTTTCGCATCCACTAACAGTTGGCAACATGTTGAGTAAAATAAAGATGTCCTTTTCTGAATGCAACTGAATTATCGAAAATTTCGTGGCAACGCGATAGATCGAAAATATGTTGGGGGACCTGAAAGCGCCCATTCTCATCATCTCTACCAAATAATTTTAAATTCACAGTCTCACTTAAGTAGCTTTGCGATTATTCTAGTGATGTGCTAAATATTTTTTTTGTTCTGTTTTTTTTTTAATTTTCTCGTATAGAGCTGTTTCCTCAAACTTCAAATGAAGTAGATTGACAACTAAATACAAAGGCCGAACTCTAATATGATATCTTATGTTCTGTGTTTTAAGCAAACACAATGCTGTTTTACAGTAAATTTAACTTTAGAAATGTTTTTAAAATAATTTGTCATTGTTTCACAAACAACAAATTTGGCATGTCCGACCTATATAGTAAATTCATTTTAATGTTTAGTTGTTTTTTCTTTTAAATTTTCAAGCCAGACGAAGCGAACAATGCTTTTAAACGTCCAAGACAACTACTAAGTTCAAAATTTTGGCCCAAAAACAAAAATTAGTTTCACTTGGTTTCATAAAATGCGATTATGTAAAGCTTTAGTTCTCGTAATTGCGACTTGTTGCTGTTGTTTTACTCGTACAGATTTTTATGTACGACAGACAACTCGTAATGATTGAAAAAAAATCAAAATTTGCATAACAACCACAGTACTGTGCATAACAACAACCAAATTGTATGCCGAAAATGACGCTATCGGGCAGCACTTTTGTTTAAAAAAACCTGTTTCTCGTAATTGCTTACATAATTGCGTTATGTCGCAATTACGGTACACTGAGTTTCGAGTTCTCGAAACTCGTAATACGAGAGATACATAATCGCACCCCTGGTCACCTAAACAAAAATTATATTAATTTATTGACCTCCTTTCTTTTTATATTTTAAGGGATACGATTGATAGATTAAACATGGGAGATATCTTGATTTTTTCATAAATAATTGTCTCGTAGCTTAATATTTATGTTTTTTCCGTTGATTTTCCGATGGTAACCACAATTAGTTGAGTTTCTTACTGGAAAGTAATTTTAGCAACTAGATAGAAGGGACCATGCCAAAGCTATCTGGCTAAAACATTAGACACTTTAACGTCAACGCTTTTAACTGGTTAGAATTTTATAATCAAACCTCCTGAATATAACAAAAGAATTATGAAAGTGCGACACGCCGTCTTGTTAAAAGTTTTGTCTAGCTAAAACTGTAAGATTAAACCTAACCATTAAAATGTAGCTACAAGACCGAGAGTTAGAAAAAATTGAATACTATATTCATTTTTCACTTATGCCAACTAAAGCTACTACGGCTCGCGACCATAGTCTTTGGTCACAAAGTATTACCTCTTCACGTTAAATTTAGTGAAGTAAGGGGAGAGATAGAAAACGTTGAAAATTGAAAATAATTTTTATCTTAAGTCGACTTAAGATACTTTGACTTGTGGCCACAAATCGGTATTAATTCAATAAGCATATTATTTGATATATTTGTTGACGTTATTTTTTTTGCGCTGTAAAATGGTGCGCATAGATTATAAATTAATGTTGAGAAAATGACGTAAGCTAAAAGCCAGCTATCTCCCAGACATTAATAGGGTCAACATTTTCTTGATATAATTCAAGCATTTTTATATCCAAAAATTTTTGTATTTTTCTGACATTTAGCTGAAAACATGAATTTTTAAAAATTCGGAAAGTGATAAAATTTGGTTTCCAACTTTTTTTTTTCATCATTTTTCGATTTTTTTTGCCCAACTTTGATAGTACCTAAATCTTATAATAAGTCGGACATTATTGCTGAAAAAAGTCGGAATGAAATCAGCTTTGTTATACTTGGGAATGCACCGTATTCTAGTACCATATAGTCTATGTTATGTTATTTTATTTTTCCGTTTCCTATTTGAATTTGTATTGAAAAAGAAAAATAACATAACATAAAATTTCAAATCTCGTCAGCAAATAACATGAATTAGATAAATTAAGGCTGTTTTCCAAATACTATATTGAATTAAAATAATTTTAAAACGAATTGTTTTAAGCAAATTATATTTTTATATTAAAAATGAATTTTATAAGTAAAAGAGTTTAGTTTTTATTTGTTTGTGCTGTATAAATCTACACGTATTTTTAACGGATGCCGCGATCATTTCATCATTTAACATGGTAAATGGAATTAATAGTGGTGAATACAAACTGGCAGACGAGTGATTTGTCACAAGGGATATCAGCACATAGGTAAAGAATTTACAAGAAGCTATGACTCTAACAGAGGAATCACAACGAAAAAACTTTTTACTTTTGACTTAGATTTGTATGAATTTTCAACATAACCAACTAAAATTTTTGTTCGTTCTGGAAATTTATACAAAGCTACCTGTAAGAAACGTAACAAGTGTTTCATTACGAATGCTCTGGAAAAAAAAGCAATACCCGATTATATTTTTATCATAGGTAACTAGTGATCATGAAACGATAGAAGTTTTAATAAAACGCGTACTTCACCTGGGATATTTTTTGATAAATTAAGAGGTTATGCGAAGTAAAGGAGCACAAGTGGTTTGGGGCTCTTTTACATATTTCAAATTAGAATTCTCCACTACGCTTACGTAGAGTCTACAATTGAGTATTCTTAAATGTTGAATGTTTCCCTCACACGATAAAATATCTACCTAACTGTAAAACTGGAATTTATGTTGTGTAGTTTAGTTCCTAACAAACAAAAAAATCACATTCGTACACAAATTCAATAACAATTTTTAACTACATACCAATATAGTAATAAATATTCCATGGTGCAAACTGCAAACTTTAAACCTAGAATACTAAACAACATCGGCACTGCACACGGCTTCATTAGCAAACTGATCCAGTATAGGCTCAGGGAATGACTGCAAATGATCTATCTTGTGTAGTTTAAACCTGGCATCAAACTCTTTCGATAGTCGGGAGAACAACATACGAAATGAATACAATTACCGTCCACATTCTCTTCAATGCAGTCCTCGCAAACATCAACTTGAGCCAATTCAGACGATAATCTATCATTAAGTTAAAAACTTTTTAATGGTTTTGCGAGCTTTGGGACTCGCTTAAAGTTCATTTTAAAATTTTAAAACGCTTTTAAAAATGGACTTAAGTGAGTCCGAAAGCTCAAATAATTAAAATAGGGCAGACAAAAAAACGATTAAACAAATTTTAATTATAGTGTAAAAAACTGTGGACCATTTTTAATGTGTTTTACAAATTAACACGTAGAAGTATACTTAAAATTAAGCTGTAAATAATTATTGAGCGAAACACTAATATTATTATTAAATAAAAGGCAGACGATTCTGCTAATCAGTCTGTTTCTGGACTAGAAGGTCTTCGGCTTCTGATATGGACGTACATAATATGTATATATGTGTGCATTATGCTGTGTATCAGTGTCAGTGTCAAAACATTCAGTAAAGACAACATTTTCATCATGGTGAAGTACACGAACGAACAACGTTTACAAATAATTAAAATTTACTACAAAAATTTCTAGTCGGTGACTGCATCTTCAAAAGCGTTAATTCCAATTTTTGGTCGTAATTATCGTCCCAGTAGACAAGCAATTCATAATCTAGTGAAAAAATTTGAGTCTAAATATTCACTGTCGGATGTTCCCGTGCCAGTGAGACAACGGGTTGGTCAAAGTGCCAAGAATATTGCTGCCGTTCAAGCGTCCGTCGCAAACGAACCAAAACAGTCGATTCTACGGCGTTCTCAAGAATTGGGCATCGTTCAGACCATACTTTGGCGAATTTTGCGAAAGGATCTTAGCTTGCACCCTTATAGGATAAAGTTAACACAAGAACTAAAGCCACTCGATCATATTAAGCGACGTACGTTCTCGGATTCGGCTCTGGAAATGTTGGAAGAAGATGACCAATTTCATCGCAAAATCATCTTCAGTGATCAAGCTCATTTTTGGCTAAGTGGCTTCGTCAACAAATAGAATATGCGTTATTGGTCAGGTGAAAACCATCATGTGCTTCAAGAAACACTACTTCATCCACAAAAATAACTGTATGGTGTGGTTTTCATGCTGGTGGACCGTTTTTTTCGTTGATGAAAATGACCGTCACGTTACAGTCAATGGAGATCGCTACAGAGACATGTTGCAACGTTATTTCTTTGGTCAATTGCATGAGCTAGACATTAATCACCCCTATTATGATTGTCGAGTCGATCGTCAATCGACACGACTCTATGTTGCCTTTTCCTTTTTCGTATTGTTTTTATCAAATGAAAAAAAGAAAACGCAATACAGAGTCGTGTCGATTGTCGATCGACTCGACAATCATAATAGGGGTGAATGATATGTGGTTTTAACAAGACGGTGCGAAATGCTACAGCGTGTCTAACAATCGACTTATTGAAATCTAAATTCGATGAATGTGATTTAACACCTCTAGACTTTTTTTTTATGGGGCTACGTTAAATCATTGGTATATGCCAACAAGCCGGCGTCGTTAGAGGAGCTCAGATCCAATATTGAACGAGAGATAGCGGCCGTTTCCGTCGAAATGTGTGGCCGAGTCATCAAAAATTGGGTTCAACGAATCGACATGCAAACGTTTCCGTGGTGGACATAAGTATGATCGATGTCGATTTCCATACATAAATGTTTTGATTGTATTTTGGGTCAATAATAAAATTTTAGAGACATCTCAAATGGTTTGCGTTTTATTTAAAAAAAAAGTTGTCAATTCCTTAACGGAAAACCCTTTACCATCTGATCAAATTTGACTCGGGCTGGTAATATTTATTATCGCCATCAAAATAGGCTCCTTTTGAGTCAATACAAGCATGGCAATGGTTAATCCATTTTTCCAAACACATCTTATAGGCCTCGGCCGGCATGGCCTTTAGTTCCTTCATCGAATTTCTTTTTATGGCTTCAATTGCCTCATGGTGCGTTCCTCGGAGCGGATATTCGAATTTCGGAAACAGGAAAAAGTCACAGGGAGCCAAATCTGGCGAGTGCGATGGCTGAGCGCTGATTTTTGTTTCGTGGTTGGCCAAAAATTCAGTCACAATCAGGATGGAATGTGACGGCATATTATCGTGGTGAAAAATCCATGAATTGTTTGCACACAAATCCGGCCGTTTACGACGATTTGCTTCACGTAAACGCCTCAAAACGGCTAAGTAGTATGCTTTATTGACCGTTTCACCCTCTGGAATGAATTCATGGTGAGCCACACCACGGTAATTGAAGAAAACGAATAGCATTACCTTGATTTTCGACCGACGTTGACGTGGTTTTTTCGGTTTTGGCTCATTTTTGGTGCGCCATTTGCTAGATTGTTGGGAAGTTTTGACGTCATATTCATAAACCCACGTCTCGTCACCAGTAATAATAATAATTCGTTTGATGAATGTAGGGTCACCATCTACGTTGGCAAGCATATCTTTTACGACCTCTACGCGACGTTCTTTTTGCAAAAAATTCATGTCTTTCTATATCTAAAACATCAACCAAAACGTGTTGAGTCGATCCATAGAGATGTTGAGAGCCTCTGATATCTCTCTAATGCCAACACTACGATTTTTGAGCACAATTTTCTTCACTTTTTCGATGTTATCGTCGTTAACAGAGATGGATGGACAAGTTTTCTACGACCTCACAACCCTCACTAAATGCTTTATGCCACTAAAATACTTGCGTTCTCGATAGAGTAGACTCCCAAAACACTTCTGCAACATTTTCAATAATTTAGAAAAAAAATTACCGATTCGGTTTACGTGTGCGGTTTAGTTAAGTTAATAACGTAAAGTTAATCTGTTGTGATGCAAGCGCGACAGTCGTTATATGAATACTATTCTCCACATATATTTGATTTTGTAGATTTCTTCACAAAATCCTTTATAAATGCGTCTTCATGACGCTATCTAGCTGAATCAGAATGAGATTCTTATCTCAGACACAAAATTTGTTAATCTCTTACCAATTTTGTTCAAATTGTTTGTTCAATATTCATATTTCGAGCCGAACGGACGTGAACCTTTTTGAATACTGAGCTTGGTTTGGATTTTCATACGATAAGTTCCTTGGATTTAGCAAATTTTATGGTCCAGTTTCACACGATTATTAATATAATTATTATAGAATGAAGCTCTCTTAACCGATCCCGCGGAAAACGAATAGGTACTTATTAGAAAAGTAGCAATATAATTTTTCGGTACTAGCTTATAACTTTAGACGATCCTTAGCTTTTTGTATTTTGTTAATTATACAATATACCTGCTGAAGCGCTTTCGACAATTAAAATATTTTCTAGACTAAATCAATATTGGGGACGCATTCAAATAGTAAAACAATAGTTCTAACATATTGATTCGACCCAATTCTATTTGATTAAGCTACCAGTAACAGTTATCAGTTGTAAACGTTGCATATAGCTTTCTCTTTATGTACATATTTTAAAAGAGAGGTAATAAATAGTCTGAGAAATTGTAAATCAGTTTGGTTTTGTCTACGTATCTAATTTCTTAATAACGTTGATTAAATAAAAGTTCTTTAAATAAAAAGTCAAATTCTTACAACGGTCGCACACCTCTTATAGTAAGACCCAAACTTACATAAAACACACAAGTAATTTAATTTTATTTGGTATGATAAGTTCTACCGCATGCGTTTTTGGTTTTTATTTCAAGTTAAAAATTGTATTCTTACTATGTCAAATTCTAGGCAATTCTCACTTATTTGTTATTGTTATAAAATAGCCTCAACATTTCAATTAAATGGTAAAATTTCACTTTCAAATGCTATTAAAGTTGTGTTTAATCGCGGGTTAGTTTAATGGCTTTTACCTTCGCCTAAGTAGCATCAGCAAAAGTTTTAAGTAATTAACGCAGGTACAGATTTTGTTGGTTTTATTAACCCCCCTCTTATTATTTTCATTAAAATCCGTCGTGTACTAAATTTGCCATAATCTTATAATAATATAATAGTAATTCATTGATAGATGAGATCGACATTTTATTGAATTATTTGGATTTATTAATATACCTATACCTAAAAATTACATCTCTAATGCTTGGCAATCTATTTTCGTTCAATGCTAAGTAGATCGCAATTGCAAATTGTGGTACAAATACTTTTATCATACTACAATATAGTATGAAAGGTGAAAGAGCACACTACATGTTTACAAAAGTCACGAATTGCATTAATATTATACAGGTATACCTCGTATAACGTTGTTTATATGTGGCCTACATTCAACCGAGCTTTAGGCCAAATAGTATTTCATATGTAGACTTTCGGCACTTTTACATATTAATATTAATGTTTGATTTCCTATACAAATAACAACTTCTCTATTCTGCTTTTAACAACGAGGGGTCATCTCATATGGTGACTGGAGTGATATCTTCATTGCGTCAACAACATTTGATTGAAATGTTTTCCGGGTGATTTACTAAATCTGATTGTGGTTGCACAATTTTCAGTGATCTAAATTTGAATAATCAGGCACGCACACGATATTTTTAGGGGTCCAAAATGTAACACATATTTTTTATAAAATTCCAATTTTACAATAGATATTTATTAGAGAAATTCAGCGAAATGCCGAGCCCACAGTTAAGGCTTTTTAACGTAGAATACGTGACTAGTTTTGGTCTAATGGTGAGGTCAGTATGAAAAGCCGATGTCGCCAAAAAACATATATTAGGCTTTAGTTAATTAACTGAAAAAGTTAAAAGCTAGCGAAGAGGTTATAACTAGTGGCGGCTGCTTAATGCTTATTTAAATTTTCATGCATGCAATTAATCAAAATATTTAACCTATGCCCAAATTGGTTTAGTTATCAAATTCTTGTTTTAATTTATTTTAAATCCTAATTTTTATTAGGGAGGTATTTAAATTTATTTCAAAATCCACCAAAGGTTTCGCTCCAGTATAAAACAGCTCGCTTAGAGCTCTTAGCATAGAATAATTGGGTAAGGTTCACCGATATATCTAAACACTTTGGTTAATTGATCCGATGTTAATATTTAGTAGTAGTTGTTGCGCTTAAATGTATGTTTTTCTAATAAAAAGTTTGCAATACAAAATTTCCAATTTCCCAGCAAGAATGAAAATGACTTTTCCGTTGAGGTCTAGTCTCCAGCCTTTTTCTAGATATTTTCAGAATAATATAACACCAGAGGGGGCTCTAAAACATACCTGCAAAAAAAGCTAGCGGAGTGCTTTCTGATTATTGTAATAATTTTGCGCTCAGCTTACAGAGCAAGGTTTTAAATCCTGACAATTTCGGGCTCGTTTTCGGTTCCAAACCAGGGTTTTGGACGTCAGAAGTATCCAGCGCTTCGTGGCAAGCTCAAATTGGTTTCAATGAGTTGGAGGAAAATGTTTAAGTTGTGGTACGGCTACGGACCTTTTTGTGTCTATGCCTGGTCCTAGTGGACCGCCACCCAAACCTAAAAAAACTGCCAGAGCTTGTTTATTGTAAAAAGCAGGTGGAAAAAGTAATAAAGGTTACTTGTGGAAATGTTCTGGGCATTCCAGTTCCTAAGATCTCCCATATTGAAGATATAAATCAGCCAGATCTTGATGATGATGAGACCGTTCCTCTAAGCAATATTGTAGAAGCATACAATCGCGAGGAAAAATATTCTTGTTATATTTGTTACCAGATAATTGGTCAATGAATCAATTCAAAGCTACACAATATATGGTACTAAAAGTAAAGTATTTAGCAAAACAGAATGGTATGGTAGCTTTCCAGGCCCAAGACAAATGAGATCGGGGATTTCTGTCAGATATCAGCCGATAGCTTCCTGGGGCTAACGATTACAGGAACTATGATTTAACTTCGACCAAAAGAATGTATATTAGCAGGAAGACCAGGAACACAATAATGTATGGGTTTGTATAATTCATCAAAATAACAATTTATTATGCCCAGTGATATTAAACATTATACAATTGGATATTAGAAGTGAAAAGGAACTGCTGAGCAGCTGAGTTAGAGCTGCGGTGAAGGTAAAATTTTAAAATGTAAAGAGAGACTCAAAGCCGCTGCAGAAGCTGAAAATTTAGAAAAAGTAACGTATAAATTGTCGAAATTTTATCAGACTCCTCAAAGTTTTGTTTAGCAGCATTACGTAAACACGATTACTTTGCCAGAGAACAATCAAACTATCTACAGATAGTAAAAAGTAATCTTCAAGATGGGGAATATGTTGTAATTTTGGATTTTTCGGAGAACTATAAATTCGTCACACAAAATGAAATACAAGCAGGACACTGCTATGCACAACAAGCTACGTTATTTCCAATCGTTGCTTACTACAAATTAAACAAAATATAATTTCTTATGCCATAATATCAGGAGAAGAAACACACTTGTACTGTAGCTGTATAGTGTATATGGTTTTCAAAAGAAATTTATTGAATTTCTAGAAAGCAAAAGTCTGATATCCAGCTCTAAAAAAATTATCATTTTTCGGATGGAGCTGTATCACGAAATGGATTTTAAAGTTGACTGTGAATGGTATTTTTTCGCTACAAACCAAGGGACCATCAGATGGAGTTGGCGGTACCATTAAGAGGTTAGTTAGAGCAGCTTCCATGAGAAGTGTAGCTGGGAGCCCTTTTAATAATTCTAAAGAGTTTTTTGATTGGTGTAAAGGAAAAAGTGGTATAACATTTCGATTATGTAACCAAAACAGAGTATACAAAAACTTAAAAACACTTAAATAAAAGATTTTCTAAGCTTAAAACAGTCGATAATACTCGACAAATACATGAAGTAATGCCAAACTTGGATAACAAATTTATTAAGATTAAAATGTATACAAATTCTGATATTGTAAATAAATGTATGTTCTTTATACTAAAAATATAGATAACTATCGCTGACTCATTTCCAAATTTGTACTCGAAACATAAGTTTATTGTATACTAACTTAATACTGAAAACTGCATTAATCGTATTATTATCTACTAATTACTGTTCAGTAACAAAAAATTGCCAACTAAATTTATTTGAACTTGGAAGCAATTTAAGAGTCGAACTATTGCTTTTAAATAATAGTTGTTTATTAAAATCTGTACCTACTAAAAATAGCATTAGTGCGATAATTATATTCTCTCTTTTGTATAAAAAAATAATGTGTTATTCCAATTTGAATCCACCTAGTGGTCTTAATATGAATTAAACATTTAAGCTGCTATACTAGCTGGAGACCGAGACTTCAGATCATTTTCTATTAGAGGCAAGCAATTTCTCGTCTTAACTTCCAAACACGCGTAGAAATAAATTTATTATAATTTTTAAGTCATCTAACGGAAAAATAAGACATAATTATGTTCGTAGTATTTCCCACTAGAGATATGTAGTCTGTCAAATTCAGAACGAAAATTCCACTGATAGCATTATCTACGCATTTAACATATGATACATTATAATTTAAGAAAAATAATCAAAATTACATTTTTGCAACTTTGAAGTTACCTAGAAGCTAAATGAGGCCCCCCAAATACGATTTACTACTTGTTTGAAAGGTTGAACTATTATCTATTAAATGCTAACGTTTTTCGATATTTATTCGAAATTTATCTGTTCATAACTTCTTAGATACTAGTGGCTTTCCAATCGACCACCGCAAGTACTTATAAGCACTTATGATTCATGTCTTTGCTAAATTATCTATAGTAAATCTAGCAAAGACATGAACCATAAGTGCTTATAAGTACTTGCGGTGGTCGATTGGAAAGCCACTAATGGTACTTTTCAAAAATAAATTATGATACAATTTAGGATGAATTAATACCTTTCCAAAATGGTATCGCTCTTAAAAATACTCCTCTTAGAACCGAATATACAACCTTTTATCAAATACACTTTTATGTAGGAGACAAAAATTATAATTTAAAAACTGTCAAAATTAAAAAGTCAAATAACGGGACAACCAAACGTCAAAAAAAAAAAGAAAAAAGAAACGATCTTCTTATTTTCAATAAGGAATACGATTACAATAAAAAATTGAAATCGGAGAGGTCAAGGTTGAAAATTTCAAAAAATTCAGTGAAATACAATTATTGACGAATGGAACGGTGTGCCCCAGCGGACAATAGTGAAGTATGTATGTGATAGGCTGTAAGGCTGTAACAAAAATTTGCTATATGAAGTTATATGGAAATATTGTCTTCTTAAATTACATTTTTATTTATGAAAATTGTAATGATTGGAAAATTAAATTAATCCCATACGTAGTTTAAATTGTGATTTTAGTATATCTGATTCATTTGGGGCATTTTTTTCATTTTAAATATTAGAAAGTTGTACTTAAAAATTGCAGAAATTTAATGTTAAACTCACTATAAATATATATTTCGGCCACTAAACATTTTTGGAGCTTTATTAGAACACAGTTGCTACGCTTTGACTTATTAATACAATCTAAAATTTAATATTTTTAAAACATTTATGTTTTGGGTAACACTAGCTTATTTTAAAATTTCTGCAATTTTTAAGTACAAGTTTCTCATATTTAGAATGATAAGAATGTCACAAATAAATCAGATATACAAAAACCACACTTTAAACTACATATTTGATTAATTCAATTGTTCAATCATTACAATTTTCATAAATAAAAATGTAATTTAAATAGACAAAATTTCCATAGCGCTTTAAGCGGACGATAGTGAACTACTAGACTTCTAATAACAAAAACTTGCCATGTGAAGTTATATGGAAATAGTGTCTATTTAATTATAATAGTTATTTATTAAAAGTATTATGGATGGAAAATCTAGTTAATCTATTACATAGTTTAAAGTGTGATTTTTGTATATTTGATTTATTTGGTACCACTTTTTCATTTAAAATGCCAAAAAATGTTGCTTATATATTTCATAAATTTGATATTAAGCTACTTGATACTAAAAGCATAGCTGTTTTAAAAATATTAAATTTTGGCTTTAAATAATCTGTTAAAACGTGATAAATATGGTCTAATTTAGTTTGAAAAAGGTTTAGTGACTCAAAGATGTATTTATAGTGAATTTAACATTAAATTTCTGCAATTTTTAAGCACGATTTTTGAGCATTTAAAATGATAAAACTGTTTCAAATGAATCAAATATACAAAAATCACACTTTAAACTACGTAATAGATTAACTAGGTTTTCCAACCATCACACTTTTAATAAATAATAATTAAAATTAAATAGACACTATTTCCATATAACTTCATATGGCAAGTTTTTGTTGTTAGAAGTCTAGTAGTCCACTATTGTCCGCTAGAGCACACCATACCAGTCGTCAATGGAATGACCCATATTATCACACACACTACTAACGCCGATTGATATTCGAGCATTTTCGCTATCTATTCTTTGTTCTAATTTATACACAAAATTTCAAAATCAAGTTTCTTATTTTTCGTAATGACATTTTTGCTCAGATACCGATTTATTGTAAAAAATATAACAACTTTTGTACTAAAATAATTGTAGATTCTCATTATAGAAGGGTTCAAGTATATTCATGATTCCAATAAGGACTTGACAACTTTTTTTTTAAATTAATCGCAAACCATTGGAGATATGTATTTCAAAAACTTTACTATCGGTTTGAAGTACAATCAAAACATTTATGAATGGAACTCTACTTCGTTCATATGACCACCGCGGGCACGTTTGCAGCGGTCGATTCGTTGGACCCAATTTTCGATGACTCGGCCACACATTTCGGCCGAAACGGCCGCTATTTCGCGTTCAATGTTGGCTCTGAGCTGTTCCAACGTCGTCGGCTTGTTGGCATAGACCAATGACTTGACGTAGCCCCAAAGAAAATAGTCAAGAGGCGTTAAATCGCACGAACGAGGCGGCTAATTGACTGGCCCGTTTCTTGAGATAAGACGCTCATCAAACTTGCTTTTCAGTGAATCGATTGTAACATGTGCTGTGTGGCTTGTGGCACCGTCCTGTTGAAACCACATGTCGTCCAACTCCATATCTTCCAATGTGGGCCAGAAATAATCGGTAATCATGGCGCGATAACGATGGCCGTTCACAGTAACGTGACGATCGGTATCGCCGACGAAAAAATATGGGCCGCCGGCATGCAAACCGCACCAAACAGTTATTTTTTATGGATGAAGTGTTGATTCATGAAGCACATGTGGATTTTCACCCGACCAATAACGCATATTTTGCTTATTGACGAACCCATTGAGCCAAAAATGAGCTTCGTCACTGAAGATGATTTTGCGATGAAATTCATCATCTTGGCGCATCTTATCCAGAGCCCAATCGGAGAATGTACGTCGCTTCAAATGGTTCATCGGCTTCAATTCTTGGGTCAGCTTGATCTTGTATGGGTGTAAACCAAGCTCCTTATGCAAAATTCGCCATAAAGTGGTCTGGGCGATGCCCAATTCTTGAGAACGCCGTGGAATTGACTGTTTTGGATCGTTTGCTACGGACGCCTGAACGGCAGCGATATTTTCGACATGTCGACCAACCCGTTGTCTGACTGGCACGGCAACATCACACAACGAATATGTAGATTCAAATTTTTGCACTAAACTTGTTATTGCCTGTCTACTAGGGCGAGAATTACGACCGAAAATTGGATTTAACGCTCTTAAAGTTGCGGTCACCGACTCTGAATTTCGGTAGTAAATTTTTATAATTTGCAGACGTTGTACGTTCGTGTACTTTACCATGATGAAAATGTTGAGTTTACTGAATAAATTAACAGTGACAGTTCGATGATTAGTCAAAGGGTGCGTTCACAAATTAAATTCAAAGTTATCAAGTCCCTATTGGAAAACCCTATATATTTATGATTTTTGTTTAGATTTTTCAAAGCGATTTAACACGTTGAAAACTGTACGTAGACGTTTTTGATCCAGTGCGACCGCGGAAGCATCGAAATTACAGTGCGACTGCCGAGGGTTAAGAATTTACTGAAGACTTAAGTAAAAACTTAGAATTTATAAAAAAAATTATTTATGTACAATTTATTGAATATAAAGCTTAACTTCTTGACGTTTTCACTAAAGCCTTGTTCAGACTACATTAGTAATTTAGTCGAGTAGCGAGTATTTTAGTAACTAAATGTGTCTAAACAGCAAAATTTTAGTCGAGTAGATTAGTAAATGATTTAGTCGAGTCGATCCATTTTATTCAATTTTTTTTAGTCCAGTAAGGCCCTACCACTCTTCAAAAAAAAAAAACAAAATAAAAAATAAAAAAACAAAAGTGCGAACATGTTGATTTAGTCGAGTTCATTAGTTGCCGCAAGGATGTGATCTGTCAACGAAATATATAGAAATATATAGAACATGGGTGTCTATTTACTTTGTTGCGTATTCTCTTCATTTTGAAGCACTGCTCACTCACTTCTAGCTTGTACTCGACTGTAGTGCGAACGTTTTTTGATTAATTTATCGATTTTAGTTACTAAAATACTCGCTACTCGCCTAAATTACCAACGTAGTCTGAACAAGGCTTATAGGAGACGTTTAAGAGGTAAAACCTACCTACTTTTAGTACTTATTCAGAATTTCTAAAATCGTATCATCATCTAATTAAGTAACGTAAAGACAGTATCCAAGCTTCCTATAAATCCTTGCCAGACTCAAATAACTGTTTTAAACGAGAAGCAATACATAAATGTTCTATACATTTTTTTCATTTAGAATATTCTGTTAATTCAAACTCGTCTAAGATAAAACAACACTTTAAAGTTCAAAGTATGCCCCTCCTTCTCCCCCCCCCCCCCCCTCACAATTATGATATTATATTATGATTCTATAAAATTGTATGCATGATTTGAAATTTTTTGAACGTTTTATGAGGAAGCGTTAAACGAGGTTTATCTGTATTTTAATATAACAAAATTTAAATGTTTTTCTATAGAAAACCAGCCGCGCTTTTTATTATGAAGTGATGTGTTATATGGTTGGTTGGCGATAATTAAAAGAACTTGTTCCTCTATAATATTATAGGAATAACTTTCTCATTTAACGAGTTTTTCAAGTCAACTCGAAAAATTGAAATAATTCAATTGCACCGTGTCTCCAGATGCATTTATTGGCTCATCAAAAATAATGTCTTCATGATTCGGTTATTTATTAAAGCCAGAGTTCAAAAATTATTCATGTATGTACATATTTTTTGTGGGAATGCCCGTTTTGACTTTATTATTGTATTAAATTTCGCTGATGATCTTTTATTTTATACTTTGTACATTTTATTTTCAATATTTTTGTACATATTTCATGTTTTGTGTGTATGTATGTATATACTCGTAAATTCAAGCCAATCAGCATTTCTTTTAGTTTTATTAAAATCTTTTTGTAATGCAACATCGTCGTTCAGTTAACATTAAGACGTTGCCCGATAAAGAATTATAAAATCATCAATTTATTTTGTAGTACAAGTTTTGTTTTAAAGTTTTATTTATTTAAATAATCGCGAATAAGGAAATTGTTGTTGATAAAATGTTTAAATATTTTGTGATATTTTTGTTAATCATTGTACCAAGTGTATTATTACTTCCGCTAAATGAAAAAGAACCAATTGTGGATAGTCCAGTTACGGACAAAGTGGAATTTAATGAGCCGTCAACTGAGGCTCCAATTGTGATTAGTAGTTCAACAATTCCTGTAATAACAAAATTAACAACTTCAACAGAATCCACCGCTGTTGATGTTAAGCCACCACGTCGAGTGATTACTTTCGATCAGCGACAAGATGGACAGTATAATATTCGAGCAGATTTAGAAAATTTCGTATTTCTTGTGGTGCCAACTAATTCAGCGTCAGGTTTAAATTTATTGGAGCTACTCTCTAAATCGGCTTATAAAAAAAGTCATGCCAAACATGCGTCACACAAAAAACATGAGATTAAAGGTGAAGGGGTTAAGAAAATTATCGAACCATCAGTATCGCATCATCATCATTATCATAATGCGAAACCACAATCACATCATGGATTAGAAGAATTCGTTGAGGGACGTACACCATATAAAGTTGACATTTCAAGTATTGACACGAGTCCAGACGCACATTTAGACGTTTTACCATCCCCATCATCATATCCAATTCATGCGGGTCGTAGTAGTAGTGCGGGCCCAATAAAACCAATCACCTTTGCGTTTGACGATACACCAATTGGTTCAGTAATACCAATAAAAGGTAATTTTTTACGAAAATATAGATCCTATCCCATATCCAATTATTATATACCTGCATCCCCTGTACTGGTGACGGTTGTAGATCATAATCGGGATATTCTTCTAAATCATAATAATAATCATAGTGAACGTAAAATACAGACAATTTATAATAATGGTGGTGATGATGGTGATCTAAATAATAGTAATAATAATTTTAATTCAATTTTACTAACCACTTCAGATAGTGATAATGATAGTAATAATGATGATGATTCATTTGACAGTCTAATAAATGCCAATAACAAAAAATTAAGTTTACTGGATCAACGACAACAGCAATTTGAAAATGGATGGGATTTAAAACTATTGGGTGCAACCGAACAATGTGGCCCCGATGGAAATCGTGATAGTTATGGTGTTTGTCAATATTACAAATTAGACTGAAAAATTAAAAAAAAAAATTTAAAAAAAAAACACAAATTTGTAATTTAATTTATTTTTAATTTAATTTAACTAGAATTTTTTTAGTTTATATTTTTTTATGTATTTTTGCTGTAACTAAAAAATAAAATAAAAATAATTTTTAAAATATTCGCTTTCTTATTTTTTTTTTTGTTTTTTATTAAATAATGATTTAACAAAGAGATAAGTGCAACGATTTTATTGACTTTAATTGGATAGCTAGACAGGGTGGGATTTAGTTTTAGAAATTTCGCAAAATTTTTTGTGTTGTGAAAATGAATTGTGTACGCGCTTGTTTTGGATTTCAGGTTTGAACCAACATTATGAAGAAAGTTTTTATAAAATTCCAAATTTACTTATAACCATCACAATTATAAAATTTCTTTAGGTTGATTTAGCAAAACGAAAAATGATATTTCTGCTTAAATTATCCTCATGAAATAAAACAAAGTTTATGGTGTTTCGGATTATAAAAAAAATTATAACGGGTTTGTATCGTTGCACCAAACAAAATAATCCCCAAAAAAATTTTTTTAGAACAGCTGTTTCCTATTTATTTTGGCCATGGAACCTTTTCATAAGATAAACAATTTTGTGGAACCTCAACACCTAAGATTTAGACATAATTATATGGACAGATATAGAAAATAATTGGGATCCCTTGGCTATGATGAATTTCGACAAGTGTTTACTTATAACAAAAGAGCAAATCCTCAATTAAATAATATTTTCTCTTTTGCTTCTTTTATGAAATTGCGATTTGTTTCATAATTCATAATCAATGCTAAGTAGCTGATTATATTTAATTTTTATACGAACATGATAAAATGTAACGGAAGAATCAACAAATTGAATGTTTAATTCTGCTCAAATAAATATTTAATTCTCCCGTTACAACGCTTAAGTAAAAACGAAATATAATCAGCTAATAAGCTTCTGGTGTGAAGATTATGATAAAAAAATGCATACAGTGGCGTGCAAAACATTCGGGCCATCAATTTTTTTTTTTTTTAACTAAAGCTCAGTATGCAGCTCGAGCTAAGATACATTTTAGCGCGGTCCCCACAGGTCTCCATTAAATTACAGATAAATCGTCAAGCTAAAAATTTGTGTAGACATAAATTTTGTTGATTTTGTTTGACTTTTATTCGTTTGTTTTTGAATGAAGTTTCTTTTAGTTTCTTACTTTTTGATACTTCTAAAGAATTGTTCAAAATTGCTAAACAGTTTATAAAAACATAAATTATAGTAACGAAGAGGATATGTAAATGTCAGAATGTTGCTCGGCCATTTTGACTTGTGTTTTCTTTATATAAAGCCGGTACGCAGCTCGAGCTAAGCTAAAATTTCCATATAAATTTGACGTAAAATTTAGCTAGCTAAAGTGAAAAAAAAATTTCGCTCCCGATTTCCCTAACCGGTACGGAATTCACGCGTAAAAATCTTTCAAATATTGTCTTGCGGATTGTAATATAGATGTCACCACTATAAAGTCTCAACAATTTTTCGCAGCAAATTAAATGCACGGAACATTAATTGTACGCTAAATTTTGACATTTATCAATTTCAAAGTGATAATTTCTGTTGTAATTTGATTAATAGTAGACTTGTGATCAATATCAAGTGCCCAAAACACAAAATATGTACAAAAATAACACAAAACTCTCTATTAATTAACAAACTCTTAGTCAATTAATAAAACACCAACATTTTACAAAAAATTATTTGATATTCAAAAACTACAATAAGTAGGCGCCATTAAAAAAAGTAACAAATTTGAGAAGTGTCAAAATTTATCTCTACACATTTTGTTTAGCTCGTTTTTTATCTGTATCTTTTTGGAGACCGCGTTAAAATTTAGCTTAGCTTGAGCTGCGTATCGACCTATACAAATAAATTAATTTTACTTCGTGCCTGCTTCGATTATAAAATGAATCGAAATTCAAAACCGTCAAAATGTATCTTCAAATTATTGTCCTTGTGAGATAAATTGTGGCTAAAATGTTTGGAGAATTTATGGTGGCGCAATCTAGATTTGAATGAAACAACTGATTTTTTTCAAATTTTTCCTGCAAAGGTGCATACTGCTCAGCGAAATTGTCAGCTAAAAAAAATGTATTGTATTTTATTTAGCTAGCTAAATTTTACGTCAAATTTGTATGGAAAATTCCTCTTAGCTCGAGCTGCATAATGAGCTATAAAGCTCATATGCAGCTCGAGCTAAGATAAATTTTCCATACAAATTTGACGTAAAATTTAGCTAGCTAAATAAAATAATTTTTTTTTTTAGCTGACAATTTCGCTGAGCGGTATGCACTTTTGCGTGAAAAATTTGAAAAAATATTAGTTGTTTCATTCAAATCTAGATTGCGCCACTATAAATTCTCCAAACATTTTGGCCGCAATTTATCTCACAAGGACAATAATTTGAAGATACATTTAGACGGTTTTGAATTTTGATTCATTTTATAATCGAAGTAGCCACGAACTAAAATTAATTTATATTTTTATATAAAGAAGACAGAAGTCAAAATGGCCGCCCAACATTAAGAAGTCGAGTATTTAGAGGATTATTTGGACAGAAACTTCATTCAAAAACAAACAAGAACAAAATCAACAAAATTTATCTCTATACACACATTTTTAGCTTGACGATTTATCTGTACTTAAATGGAGACTTGTGGAGACCGCGCTAAAATTTATCTTAGCTCGAGCTGCATACTGAGCTTAAGTGATAAAATATTTAATTCGTGGAACTCGTTAATCATTTCAAATTTTTAAGAGAGCTATGATAAAGAATGTAGGCGTGATATATTACTACTTTTTTGTATGGCGTTTTATTTGTGATTTTGTGAACGGCGTCAAACGAATTTCATCGGTGTGTAAAGGAATCGGTTTGCTATCTCGCTCGGCTTCGTACGCAGAGTTTTTTTTACATTTTCTTTCGTACTAGTTTCAAAACTGCATAACAGTGAAAAATCAGTATTTTTATTTCTGTCACGATTTCGAAACAGACGAATATTTATTTAGAAGGAATAACAGTTCTCGGGATATTGCGACTACTTTATTTATTGGAAAAAGTACGGTCAACCGTCATTATTCATAAATATAAATTAACAAACTCGTTGTGTGACATAATTCAGAGTGTATAGACCACTAAAAACTACGCAATATGTTGACAAAATTATAAAAAGAAATGCGGTATGGATCCAAGGAAAACGGCAGTATACATTTTGAGAGAATTACGCAGTGAAAATCATGCCGACATTTTAGTCGGAGTACGGTATCTCTACCTCTGAATGCTGCAGGACTGATTTGAAGCATTGATGTAAAGAAACTGCATTCATTGGTAAGAAGAATCAAAAGGTCATATTGAATTTTGGCGGAAAGTGCTTTTTTCCGATGAATCCAAATTTCAATTATTCGGAAGTGATGGTCGGAAATACGTGAGACGGCCAATAGGTACAAGATTCCGCGTCAGGTATCATATTCCTACCGTAAAACACGATGGGGGAAACATTAAAGTCAGGGGAGCATTTTCTGATGATAACGTTGCCCCACTGCGCTGGTAGAAATTCACGACAATATGGATGCTACAATGTACAACATTATATTGGAAGACCATATGCTTCCACTTAAAATGAAAAAAATGCAGAGTGGTTGGATTTTTCAACACGATAACAATAAAAGGAAACCACTGTGATTATATCCAACATTTTGGATATTTTGAAAAAAAAAATGTTGAATCAAAATTATGGTGTCCGTTTCCCAAGTTTCCAAAGGTTGGAAGTCTACCTGAAGGAGGTCCTCCTCCCGTTGGAATTAACAGCCCAACAAATTGGCCTTCGGATCAACGAAACCAAGAATAAATACATGGTCACCGCGAGAAAGCAGACGTGCGATGGCTTCATTTCTGGAGATAAGCAATATGAGAAGGTAAATGACTTCAAATATCTAGAATCACTGAAGACTAAGCAAAACTCTGTTTCTCCAAATATTTCATCGAGGATCGCAGTAGGCTACCGAGCATTTTACGCCAACAATAAGGCCCGTTGCACATTTCAGCTAAGCTAAGCGAGAAATGTAGTTTTCGTTAGCTTAGTTAGCTCGCCTAGCTCACCCCTTTGCACTTTTCAGCTGATAACTAGCCTTATACACACACACATTGTTCAGTTTATATCTTCTCATTAAAATTTTTTATTTTCAACCGGGGGATAAGAATTTAGCTCACATCGCTTAGCTTAGCTTAGCTGAAATGTACAACGGGCCTAAAGTTTGCAAGTCTCCTCATGCATCGCACAAAGTAAAACTGAACGTCTACAAAGCGCTGAAAACACCAGTTACCACTTTTGGTTGCGAGTCTTATGGACACTGACAGCACAAAACATCCAGAAAATTGCTGTTGAGTGTAAGATTATTCGAATAATTCTCAGCCCCACCAAAGACGGATCCACGTACAGAATGCAAATAAATCCATAAAAGGATAAAGACTAAGATGGCTTAGGTCGACAGGTGTGAAGTTGCTTGGGAGAGTCAAGTTGGCACTTGTTGTCAGCTCCGTAACTTGTAACTTCTGTAAGTACTCGTGTAACTAGATTGCTAATTTATTGGTTTCTAGACCAAAACACGGCGCTATAGGAGTTAACCTTAAACAAATCGCCGGGCTGGGTTAAGGTGTTACTCGTGGAGTGCCTATAATCGACCAGATAGGAGGCCCGGTTACTAGCTAACTCGCTAACGGTGGATCCGGATACCTGGCGTCCTCCGGATTAAGTAGCTTTATCTGTGTACTGCGGATCTCTGCACAGACAGGCATATTTTCTCCGCCACTCGTGGGACACAATATGAATGATATAAGTAAAAACAAAACTGAAAAACAACAGCAAACAGAGTACGCCTCTTTAGAGAAACCGGAAATTGTAGATAAGGAGTGTCGGATCTTTAGGCCTGCATCTAACTCTACAAGTAAACAAAGAGATAAAAGCTCAAGCGAGGCCTACAAAAATAAGAGGAAGGTCTAGAGGGCCCTAGATACGATTAATAACATCTCGCCGGAAGACAGGACGGCCATGCTTGCGTAGGCAAAAAAGATCACCGAACCAAAGTCGGAAGGATTTTCAGCAAGCTCAAAGATCGCTTAGAGGACAAAACTCCACTCTACCATTATGAGGCCTTTCAATGAAGTCCTCAAGGATCAGCTGGCTGAGGCACTTATTGGCCAGCCGCAATAGGATGGGCTCTATGGTTTTTTTCTGAAAAGCTGTAGTAATTTTTTATTTTATTTTATTTTTTGAGCTCCACTATTTTTTCCATCGGCGGTTGTGACGGTGACGAGATTTCGTTCTATCATCATGTTCCCATGCGGTCACCTTTATTTATACTAACTGTAGCACGTGTTACTTGACGTTGTTGATTGAAGTTCGTGCGTCTTTGCTGACTCTCCTATACTGGCCCCCTTATTTAACCAGCAATTATCTTCGACAATTCTGTGTTAGGGCAGCCTAATCACTTCAAAGGAAGTAGCGCCAGCGAAAGAAGAAGAACAATAGTCCCTCTACTCTAAATCTCAACAATAAAAACTGTACTAAACTGGAGATTTTCTCAAAAGTATGTTAATATGACTTCCATGCTTGAAATTAAACAGATCAAATCTCGCATTGTTGAGGTTGACTTGGATAATGCTTCAATCTCGGTCAAATTGTTTGTTAGGCTTTTGATGATTGACGATCTATACTTGTGAAACTTCAGCAGGCAGGCTTTATTGCTCAAAGCTACGCTGACAATCTTGTTATTACAGTTGCTGGAAAGCACCTGAATATGTTATCCGATTTAAGCGTGGTTTACGCTTCCTTTGTATGGTGGCCATTGGTTAAATTAAAGCCTTCAATTATTAAACCCAATGTTGTACAAATTATTGCTTGTAGGGCCATTACAGGAGCTGTGGCTTCAACTCCCCTCTTGGCATGGAATCAATTTTATTCTTTCCACACCATGGAATCAATTCTATTCTATTATTTCTCGCATTCTTTCATTCTAAGCACAGCAAGTTCTGCTGCGTTTCAGTTAAGAACCATAAGGACGTGGAACATTCTTGGATCAGTTGTGGGCCATAGAACAATGCTTAATGATTACACATCATTAGTACCAGAAATTGAAATGGTTAATGATAGACTGTTATCTGAATTTAATTTCAATAAATTACATTCGGTGGTGCGCACTTTGTGAAGATCACTGGATTTTATTGAGAAGTTGTATGAGTTGATAGTCTTCTTTTCTAAAGGCTCTCGCTCCGATAATAGTTCTGGTTATGGAAAGTACCGTCCTACGTTTGACATGAATTTATCAAGCAGGCTGTCTGGGTAGGTACTGCACAGTTTTTTATGCAGAAGCAATTGCTCTTACGCTCTGTGTAATTGACGTATTGAATTTTTCTGTTACAAATTTTTGATTTCTATGTACAGACAGTTTATCTGTGCTGAATTCGTTGAACAATCTCTTGACTGTGTCAAAATTTGTTAAATTCTGTAAATATTTTCTACATCTCTTCTCTGTTCAAGCAATAGAGAAACGATCATGTGAGTTCCTACATATTGTGGCATTGAGGGCAATGCTATTGAGGATTCTCTAGCAAAAACTGGAACGGAATTGAGGTTTGTCGCTCCCGAACCAGTTGCTTCCTTAAAATTTAACAATGTTAAGAAGGCGATCAATAACTGCGCTTTAAGTGAATTAAAACAGCATTGGGTTGCTACTTATAGTTGCCGCAAACTTTTTAACTCTAGGTCTATTGTTGTAGATCAGCTATCTTCCTTGCCCTAGCCCAAACTACTTCAGTTTATTAAGGTTGCAGCACGCGTTCGCGATTTAGGATAGAATCACTGGTTTGCATCAGGGGCTCCTTGTGGCATTGAGTGTGGAACCTCGTTTGGTTCCAACCAAATTTAATAAGTATTTGAGATTTAGACAATAAATCTAAGCAAATTGAATTACAAATAAAGGTAGAATTTAACCTTAAAGGCGAGTACGTATTTGTAAAATGAATAATATGCCTAAACCAATTTTGAGATAATGATTCACTTGCCTTGTAGTAAGTTAATTACAACCTTACATTAACCTGCTCAGTGTTTTCATTTTTCATCTAGACACATCAAGTTGAATGTTAAATTTACAAGCTCTCCGGTAATAGCGCAATGACTTGCATATAGTAATAATCAATATTAAACATAGAATATAAAATTTCAACTTTTAAAATTGTAAATGAACCTTGAAATTGCAATTATGATACATATTGTTTGTACATATAAAGAAGAGAATCTTCAGAGTGGGAAGATACACATATTGTGAAAAAATATAACAAGCCACATGCAATAAAAATTCTAGAACAATTTAACATCTCATGTAAATCATTAAATCATTGACATTTTTAATTGTATGCAATTTACGAAACTGTAAATAAATAAATCAATTGATGCAATATTGTAAACAATAATAATAATTTGATTAATTCAATTACTTTGTTATGGTCAATAAATTTTGTATTACCTATGAGTATGATGATGCTGTGCAATGGTTAAAATGTGAAATAATCAAGATTGTGAAAGATTTATTTTTGGGAAGATTACCATGACCCAAACGAATTAAATGTTCTACAAACTTGTTTTTATTTTGTGTATTTACTGTGTGTGTGTGTATCTTAGATCAATTAAATTCTTTGATCGAAATTAATCAAAATATTATTAAACCTTGTTTGGTGAGCATGGTAATTTTAAGGTGACCATGACTTTATTTACATTAAGCTGTATAGGTACCTACTATAATGCCAGAAAACACAATTGAATTTGAATGCAGCTGCGTATTAATAAAAATAGAAACAGGTAATAACCATGTTTATTCTTTATCTTAGAAGGAAGTGGATAATGAATTCCTCTTGTACTTAGCTAATTACAATACTTTGTGAACAATTTGCTAACTGCTCCGTATCATGTAAAAGCCAATGACCTACTCGTATATAAATGAGAAACATGTTATTTAGTTATACGATTTTTATTGTATACAAAACATTTTTAATACCGTTTTTGTTATTATTATTTAAATTAACTGTACTAAAATGTGTTGGCGTGACCTTGTCCAAGTTTCTTAAAATTATAAGAATTAATATAAACAATAAATTATACATTTTTAGCAATGTTGTTATCAAGACAAGAAAAAAAAAGAAAGAAATTTACAAAAAAAAATGTAATCTGTACATTTCTCAAGCAAAGTAAACAATCCATTTGTTCTAATTTTAGAATCATGTATGTTTTATATTGTGTATCAAATTAAGACGAAGGTCAGGAATGTGATTCATAATACTATTCCCTATTATGTACAATCTTCGAGCTTAGTTTTGATATTTTTCTCATGTCCAATCGATTTATTTATTTATGTTTGCAAAGACGTAAATTATTATAACGGTGGTATTAAGAACACAGCAATGTTCTTAACAAAATCACAGTAAACAAGTTTATTTTTCTTATTTATTTCCATATAAATACTAGTTTTGTGGTAAGAAGAGACCAAAATGTGTTAAATAAAATTACTATAATATTGACCTCTTTTATTAACGGTATCTTGTCTTTATTCTTGCTATGCATTATGTATATAGACGAGCACGTCTTATAATATTGTTTATATAAGGTTATATTCGTGTGTTCAAAATTATATTCCAAATTAACATGTTCATTGCATATATAGGCCACGGTTAAAATATAGATTTGATCTGGTTTTTTGTTTTTGTTTGTTTGATGAAAATAAAAAGATGAAGATTATTGCTCTACTCATGACCTATTATTCATTCAACGAACTTTAAGATTAAGAATAATATTGAAATTGGGAAAGACTGAATACGAGATTTAAACAAAATAGATAACTTTTTAAACCAAAATTTTACGAATACAAAAACATTTGTCGCTTTCCAAAATTTGTTTAATAGAATTTCCACTCCCATTTAGAATTAGGAATAAGGGAATAGAATTTTTTAAAAATACTGATTAATTAAGATCAACATTTGTTTAGGTTTTTAAAAAGATTCTTGTTCAATGCAAATTTCATGTTTAATTTTAGGAATGATCCCTTACATATTTTACCACAATTGTTGTGTACCATTTAACTGATAAAGTACACACAACTGCTTCTATAGCTAAAAGAAACTTTTAAGAAGTTATATTTGATGCATTTTATGCGTAGTTTGTTAAAACTTGTTGACAACAGGCTAAAGTACGGTGTTAAAGGAGAAAACCTTGTGAAAAATCCTAATCTAAGGTGGAACAGCGTACGTCGACAGATGAATAGCTGTTAGGGTAAAAAATGTGTAGTATGCAGACTCTGGATACCAGGCGCCCTCCAATTTCATTTAGCCTTCCTGTGGTAGAGCTGGGTGTCCCACGGGCGACTCTCTCATCCCAGCAACTCGTGGGAACAAAATAGAGGAAATAATTAAAAGTTAGAATGGTGACGCTCCTAAAGCGTCACAAGCCGGTGGAAGTTCCATCATGGCTTCTGAGGACGTCGTATTGGAGTACGAGGAATTAAATCCCCTTCTCTGCAGGTTGGGCATCTCAGGAGATAATGTATCAACCCTTGTAAGTGAGGGAAAGGATGTGGAGGAGGATGTTAGTTTTAATTCAAAGAATCCTCATTTAAAAATGTGTAGAGCGGCGAAGAGGCGCTATAAAAGGCTTCTTGCGCAGAGCAAAGCTCCATTTTCCT
Source organism: Tipula helvola (assembly GCA_963556165.1). Taxonomy (NCBI): domain Eukaryota; kingdom Metazoa; phylum Arthropoda; class Insecta; order Diptera; family Tipulidae; genus Tipula; species Tipula helvola. The sequence goes on from OY744482.1 coordinate 112,562,860, forward strand.
GTGATGATCCTGACCGTGAACCAGCTTAATGCTGTCCAGGAGGGCGTTTTGGAGAAGATGTTGAGGCAGGAAAACGAGGAGCTGAAATCAAAGTTCCTCGGTAACCAGTTCAGGCTGGTGGTCCAGGTCTTGAATAAAAGGCAGTTGAGACTAGTACCAAAGAGGCCTGACCCCCCCTCTCAGTCGGCGGTGGCCCGTGACAACAAAAAATAATGTAAAAAAATGAAAATACATATTACAAATCAATCTGCATCGTCCGCATCGGACCTTAGCTGTAGGTTTACCTGCCAATACGTAAACATGACCCCGATTCAGGGGCCGTGAACTATAGGTAATCATATTAAGGGCTTACCCAAACAAGCGTGTAAATTGATTTTTAATAACGGAACTCAGAATCCTAGAGTGGCCATCTTGGCAAGCTCGCAAATAAATTTTATTTTCATTCCAGAGTTCATATTCAGGAACCTGGTATTGGTAATGGTGGATGTTTTAGGAGAAAGGTCCTGTGAACCTAAGAGAGTCCACAAACATGGTCCCTTGGTGGAAGTAGGCGCTCGCAAAACTAATTAAAAAATCGAGGAGGTTATTTAACAAGGCTAAACGCATCAATGAATGGGGCGAGTGCAAGTTGGCCTTGATTGAATATAATCTGGAACTATAAGGAGATCCAAAAGTGTACCTTGGAGAAATTTCTGTGAAGTAGAACCGGAAAGAAACAAATGAGGTACTGTTAGATACTCATTTTCCAAACGGGCAGCTGCTGAATGACTTCCCGTTTGGCTGGATTTAGCCGGATAACGGTTTCATCGATAATGTGACTCAGGAACTCGACGGATTTCTAACCGAACGAGCACTTAGATTGCTTGAGAGTGAAACCGTATTCTTGCATGCGGCTCGTTACACTGAAGAGGCGCACACGGTGCTTTTTGTCGTCTTTGCCTCCGATGATAATATCGTCGATCCAAGGTAGTGCGCCCTCTAGGCCGCCTGTCATTGTGTTCATCAATTGTTGAAAAATACCTGGAGCCGTTTTAACCCCAGGTTCACTTGAAACAGGCCGCAGTGTGTGTTGATCGGCATCAATTTATTGGAAACGTCATCCAGTTCCACTTGCAGGAAGGCGTCAGACATGTCGATGACGAAGAAAACTGTACTACCGGCGAGTTTAGCCAGAATCCCCTCTTGCATTGGCAGCGGTTACTTGTCTGACTCGAGTGCGTCATTAAGGCCTGTGGAGTAATCAGCAGTGATTCGTATGCAGCCATTCTTCTTTTTTACGGTGCTGCATAGTCTGCGTTGCTGATTGGTGTGATGATGTACCGTAGGCGAATAAGTTCGCCCTCGATTGGTTTCGATGCTGCATGTGGCACCGGCCGTGCATGGCAGAAGATCGGGTTTGCCCCTGGCTTTAGCGTCAATGACGCTTTTATCTTATTGTGGCAGTATGCTGACGGCGGTGTATCCCACAATTTCAGTTTCGTCATCCATTCGTTGCCAAAAAGGTTCAGCATTGAAGGTGAGACGTAGAAGATTCGTGTTTGCCTATCTTCAAAGTTGCGTCAAAACATCCCAGGATGCTTATTGACGATTGGAGCATCACGGATTCCACCTAGTGGAATATTTTTAAACTGAGCTACCTGATAATTTGACATTCGAAATTGTCGTAAATAATTCCAATTTTGATCTGTAAACACAATTTTTACTTACCGGATTGCTAATAATTGTAAATAATTCCAATTTTGGACTATAAAAACCATTTTTAATTACCGCAATGCTAAATTTTCTTTCGTCGCATTTGTGACAAATGTCATTTTATCAGGTGCATCATTTTAACTATTGTCTTCGAGAGGCGCTTTCTTTACTTTTACAATCGTCATAGGTTTGCCGGAAACGTTTATGGCCGTTCCCTTGTGGTGCCTCAAGTTTGGTTCGCCGAGTTTCATCCAGTTCGCTTGAGATATGCTGCAGTTGATCTTCGTTCCGTCAACAGTTGTAGTAACAAACTTTTTGGTTGAATTTGGATGGCTAGTGATGATCGCATTGCTTCGGCGACGCAGATCATTTCGTCGTTTCGTAATTTTGAAATTTTTTTTTTTAATTTAATTTTTAATGTCAATTGATAAAAGTAAAAAGAAAATTATTTTCGGTTTTTATTTTGAGCATAATTCGCATTTTTATTTTTATACCAATTACTATTCCAGTGACCAAAGTAACAACAGACCCAGACGGCAATCATGGACCTACACCTAATATTTCTCATACAGGGTGTATCTGAATTCGATACGAATTCAAATTTTAAGATTCGGATTTGATTTAAGGCTGTATGGTACTCATTTTACCAAAATAAGGGTATCGTAAAAATCAATTTGTGGCTACAAATATTTATCAATTCACAAATTTTTTTTTTATTGATAATGCTTAAGGTATTTTGAGGGATTAATACAGGATTATTTCAAAATTATTTATAGTTTATCCGTAATAAAAATTCAAAGTTGACGAAATTTTGGATAATGGTGCTTACGGAAAATTCAATTTTCTTAAGTTTTTCTCACTAAACCATGTATATCTTTTATATTGACCTATGCAGAAATATATTTTTGAGGGATTAATTCACGATTATAAAGATTAATAATAAAATAAGAAAGATATAATTAAAATACTAAGAATATCGATTTATTTATCGATACGAAAAAATTCAGTATCGATAAATATATTTTATTTTGTCAAAAATGGGTATGACCTCGGCTAATTTTTGATTTCCTTTTACTCTACGAGATGGCTATAACCCCAAAAAATGGTGAATGTCCGGGATCTTATCGTTTTATAATAAATTATACATTTTAACATACTGAGTTGCCATAGAAACAACGAAAATGAATAACCGAAATAGTATATAATTTTATTCTGGAAAAAAGGGAAATAAGACAAGTCGACATACAGTTATATTTATTTTACATCAAAATAAAACAAAAATACAAAACTATATTTTTCTTTAGTATAGACACAGTTTAGACGCATTTTTGGACATTTAAATATCGATACCAAAACAGAAATTTTTTTTGAGTACCATATACAGCCTTAAATGAGAAATGAACCTTATGCTTCAGAGAAGAATCTAATACTTCCAACAATCGAATTCGTTCAAATTGTATTCAGAAATAGCCCATTAGAATGTTCGCATTGCAATTAATCACATGTTTAACCCTCGTCAGGCGGCATAGGTACATTGTACTCCGCGATTTTTAAATTGCAGTAACTTTTTTTGTGGAAGCCACAGAGTATTTAACTTTCGTGAGATTTCTACATATTTAGTCTAGATCATATACGAACGCATGAAGAGAGAAATGCTTTTAGGAAAGAATACATACAGTGAGTCTATTAACGTTGTAAAATTATTCCGTCGGACGAGGGTTAAATTACACCAATTAAAACAGCGTTTAGCCAAGACACCCTTTTAGTAACTATTCTATTGTCACCTAGACGTCACTGTACAGTGTACCTAATGTACACGATAAATTTGGATTGATACACATATCTTTGAAAAATTTATCCAATCGAATCATTTGTGAAACACTGCAACTAGGTGAAAAGAGAATTTTTCTATACCTTCTTCTCAGCGGAATGAAAATACACGGCATTGTTGTTGTAAAATTGCCAAAGTTAGGCCCGTTATACATTTCAGCTAAGCTAAGCTAAGCGGTGTGAGCTAAATTCTTATCCCCGGTTGAAAATAAAAAATTTTAATAGGAAGATATAAAATCAACAATCTATGTATGTATAAGGCTAGTTATCAGCTGGAAAGTGCAAAGGGGTGAGCTATGCGAGCTAACTAAGCTAACGAAAACTACATTTCTCGCTTAGCTTAGCTGAAATGTGCAACGGGCCTAAGACTACATTGGTTTCCGGCGAATACAGTAGCTATTAGCTATACATTTCTGCAATTAGAACATTTACCTAATTAAATTTTGTTTTTCATTTATTGTTCTTATTAATATTTAAATGACTAAATTCTCTATATTACAATATTGCTGTAAATTTCCCTTTATCTATGATTTCTTTCCAAATGGATTAATTTTGTTGATCCACGATCTGAAAAGGAAAATTAAAATTATAAATCGATCTTCTGTTACGAATTAAGATAATAATGTGAACGTACTTATCCTCATTTCGCGATTTTTTTTCGTCGTCTGAGTCCGAACTTTGTGCATCATCTTCTTGCCTTACCTTTAATTGTTCAATTAATTTCTGACGAAACAAAAGTTTATGTGGTACCACAACATGACTATCCTTAATTTGTTTCTCTAGTTTATAAATTGCTTGATTATACGTTAAACCATACCATTCGATTTCTTCGGCGGTGTAGTCTTTTAAGTACCCAGTAAATTCTTCTAATATTTTATTTTGTTTAGCTTTATCGCCGGCCAAGTTAGGACATCCCTTATCCAGTGTATGAAGTATTTTACGTTTGAAAGTCAATGCCATGGTAGATTTTAAATCACATGCCGGAGTTTTTAGAATATAATGATCGAATCCTTGATGTTCATGGATTAGATTAATAGTTCGCTCGGTTACCGTGATCGAGAAGTATTCGTTCAGTACAGCAGAATATATAACAGATTTTTTTAGCACCGGAACCCAAAAATGAGGTACTCGACGTCGATTTGCCTCACGTTTTTGAAAACCTTGCACAATACCTTCCCCACCCCAAATACCATGATTATGTTCCTTCGGATATTTCACTGGAATTGGAACATTTTGTATGGTTTTCACTTCCCCGGTCACATCATTGCGTTCGAATGCCCCTTCCTTTGGGATGTAATGTACGGCAGCTGGCGTTTGAACACGCCATTCATTCCAGAATTTTTTGTAAGCTTCGGGTAGTTGTGCTCCAAGACCCTTGTCAAATTTACCAGGCGGCTTAAACCCAGTTAACAGCTTTGCACCCTTAAAATAGTAACATACATATGAAATAAATATGTGATTAGTGAAAGCAAAATCTAAGTGTTTATTTACTTGAATTGTTCTTGCTGCCATTTTATTAATAATTTATTCAATAAAATGATTTTCTACAAAACCACAACACAATTTTCACTTATTTCTAGTTTAGTTTTTACATAACCTCAATTAAAAAATATAAAATTATTTGACAGCTAGATGGTAAACAGGCCGAAAATAGCATAAATAACTGGTCGAATTAAGGGTAGAGTAATTCAGCCTGTTTACACCATGTATACAACGCATGCAAAACTGCAACAGCCTCGCGTTCACACGTTGCATCAAATCTTGATATTTATCTATGTATAAGTAACATTTTATTATTGACGATTAGAGCATCACGGATTCCACCTAGTGGAAAATTTTTAAACTGAGATACCTGATAATTTGACGTTCGAAATTATTGTTAACAACTCCAATTTTGAACTGTAAACACAATTTTTACGTACCGGATTGCTAATAATTGTAAATTATTCCAATTTCGGAGTATAAAAACAATTTTTAATTACCGCATTGCTAAATTTTCTTTCGTCGCATTTGTGACAAATGTCATTTTATCAGGTGCATCATTTTAACTATTGTCCTCGAGAGGCGCTTTCTCTACTTTTACAATCGTCAATAAGCGTACTAGATGAACAAAATTTTAACTACATATTTTGATTGTTTTTTTTGTTTGTGTTAGTGAGTTGCAATTCGTTCATCACATAAAATTTTTGTTGAAACGATGCAACACAAAAATTACCCCTCCATCAAAGTTTGTTGGCAAATAGGTATGAAACCAGGAAGTGTTGCGATCGCTGTATACTGTGTGAACTGGCTAATTAAAGGGATATAAGATAGCGTTATTTTTTATCAAATTTATGTAGACAAATTCCGGATATTTTATTGATGTGAAGTTAGGGGGGGGGGGGGGGGGGGGGGGGGAGGGGTAAAATCTGTCAAAAATACCCGGATATTTCCTGTCAAAAAACCATCAGTGAACATACGGCAAAAAACGATGTCAAATGCTTTCGCTCCGGTTTTTTTTTGTGTCAACTGGAAAGCCACATAAATATTGAAGTTACATGTTGAACTGAAATGATGACCGACTAAAACATAACCAAAAGTCTAACATGTAAACTGCAAGCCAAGCCCAACCAAAACTGAAATGATGACCGAGTCAGTCAGTTGTTGAGTCGGTTTAAATTTTCGGTGTAACATGTAACTTCGGATTGACTGAAATGACAGTTCACAAGCTTATTTCTACGTTAGAAGTTAGAAGAATAAATCAGTCGCAATATAGATCTCGTAGTGTTAACACCTTTATTAAGTTGGTGGTCCAGGGTACTGCGCATTATCGTATAAGGCCCATTATATCGTATAACTGAGCGAGGGTATCACAATTTACAACTTAATAAAATAGTTTTTTTGGTCAATCGAAAACGACATAACTTTCGACTGAAAGTCAGTCAATTTTCATTTCAGTTCACAGCTCGGTCGGTCATGTTTCAGTTTAACATGTAAGTTCAGTAAAAAGAACCATGGGTGACATATTCTACCAACACTATTTTCGTTGTTCAATGCTTTATATCTCTTTTTTCAAAAATTAAAATTGTACGCTATTCTGCTTATTTTATTACGTTTTTTTATTATGCCGCTAATACCGTAGACAGACACAGAATCGCGATTTTCAGCTGTCATTTTTGTCAAAAATCAAATTGTGAAAACAAAATAAGGCTAAAGTTTACTTTACGTATACATCGAGAAAATCAGGTAAGGAGTATATATTTTGAAAATTTTTAAATGTAGGATTGTGTATCTATAGTATTTAGGAGGGAGAAGCCAAATTTCCCCGGAAAATAACCTCATTTTCCGGGAAAATTTTCACTTTTTTTTTAAAAAAATTGTGTATTATTTTATCCAAAAGACGTCAAAATGTGCGATTTTTATAAAAATTTTGATATTAGGATTGTATCTCAACAGTTTTTCGACAGTGCAAGTAATTTTTCTTAAAATTACAAATAAAATTTAAAACAGGAAGAATTGTATAAATTCAGGGAAAGCGGAAAATTGTATAAATTCAGGGAAATCCCCGCGGGGGTTTGGGGGCGGCAGCCCCCATCCTCTAAGGTATACAACAAATTAAAATTACATTATAAAAATTGTTATATTTATAAAAGTTGCTGTTTTTAACATTTATGGTACTATCGGAAGAAGCGACCTGGGTGACCTACAGGCGACTTTTTTATTCCCAGCAACTCGCAAGAGTCAAATCAAAACGGTAGACGAGGCACGGGAAGGAATACACGGGAGTGGGTCTGCCCTCTCAAAGTTCTTGAGTCCCAATGCTACCGCTTTTCTAGCAGAAGTAAATGTTATTACATCTAGGAGGGAGAGCAATGAGCCCAGATAGTATGTAACGCGGGTAGAAGTATTTCCTACAGTAGACATCTAGGAGGGAGAGCAATGAGCCCAGATAGTATGTATCGCGTGTAGAAGTACTTCCAACAGTAAACATCTAGGAGGGAGAGCAATGAGCCCAGATAGTATGTCCCAGCAACTCGCAAGAGTAAAATCAAAACGGTAGACGAGGCACGGATAGGAATATACGGGAGTGGGTCTGCCCTCTCGACGTCCTTGAGTCCCAATGCTACCGCTCTTCTAGCAGAAGTAAATGTTATTACATCTAGGAGGGAGAGCAATGAGCCCAGATAGTATGTATCACGTACCGGTCGGCAGTATTATCAGGTTCATTAAGAGCCTGAATATTGGTTGGACGGATAATTAAAACATCTAGGAGGGAGAGCAATGAGCCCCGATAGTATGTATCACGTACCGTCAGGCAGTATTATCAGGTTCATTAAGAGCCTGAATATTGACTGGACGGATATTTAAGTAGGGCTTGATGCACAAAAGATCTTTTAGGTCGCAGTGCGGGGTGGGTTGAGCCCCCACATGGCCCTCAAGTAATAATAATAATAATAATAATCGGAAGAAGCGATAAGGGCGGAAAAGACTCTTTGATCTGTGTCTGCAAGGTTGACGAAGCAATTATTAATAAAAATATTAAAAATATTAATCTTTTATTATAAAAAATGTTTGGAAAAAGTTTTTTTGAAATATTTAAACATTTGTGGTAGGTACTATCAGATGAAGCGATAAGAACGATAAAAACTCTTTGATCTGTGTCTGCAAGGTTGACGAAGCAATTATTATTAATTAATTTACAATTCTAACGTCAAAAATTATCAAAAAATTCACATTTTACCCAATTTTGAAAAATAAAAAATAAAAAAAGGGAAAACTTTCCCGGAAAATGAGGTAATTTTCCGGGGAAAATCGGCTTCCCCTCCTAAAAGATTGACTTACAAAAAGGTGTGTCTATGTTAGTGGACTGCCATAATGTTGACAAAAATTATAACAACTAAAACATCTGCATAAATATTTTGTCCGATGAAAAATATTTCTCGCACAAACTATAATAATTTTAATAGCACGGCGATTGAGATTTATAATTTTTTTATTTTATGATGGAAAATATTCGAAAAAAAAAGAATTCTGCTATAAGCTACCGACAAATAACTAATCTCTAATTATGGTCACTCTAATGAATTAGTTTTTCTGTCATTCTTTCGACTTCAAGTCAGCTCAGCCAATTGTGATTTCCTCGTTTTTTACCTCTTTGCCTATAAACTGTATTGGAGTGGTATAATTTTCATTGGCAAAGAGGTAAGAAATGAGAAAGATATGTACAATATCATGTGCTGAATACATCGTCTAAATATGCCCAATATCATTGGAATACTTGCATTGACTGTTGTAGGTAGCAAAACTGTGCTATAAAGGCGAATAGTTCAAGATTTCGAAAAAAAATTCACTTAAACTTTTTATCACTGTACCTAAAGTGATTTAGCTCATACTTAATTATGTTTAACAAAATAGCAAGATTTTATTAAATAAATTTCAGTAATTCGCGCAAAATATTCAACATACATATTTCAATTTAATACCAGTACGCAACTCTGGTTGAAAGATAAGAATGAAAAAAATTATCGAAACCACCCTGTGCCCATTACACCGGTTAAACTTCATACACAAGTAAACACAGTACACCAGCAGACCACTAATTTTTTTATTTTGAGTTTAGTCTGTTGTGTTTGTGATTTTTTAATAAAAAGAAAGCGAAAAAAAAAATTTTTGTGGGATAGAATATAAGAATACTATAGTAATTAAGTTAAATTTGTTGAGTGGATTCAAATATATAAGTTTTAATTCGAAACGTTTTTGTTCGTGTAACTGGAGCCAGTATTTATTAAAATATACATAATAAAATGAAATTAAATGCATCGTAGCCCCATCATCCCCTTGATAGACAATCATTATCGATGATGACAACCTACCTTTAAAATACTAGTAATTTTTAATACTGAAAAAGGGATAAAATTTAGACTTATCGATTTTTATTTTATTTGAAATATTCTTGTGATTAAATTGTGTCTGAATAATAAGTAGAAAAAGTGGTTTAATTTATTTTGTGCTGTGCATGTGTTTTATTTAAAAAAAAAAAATAAGTATGAGTATCGAATATTTAACAAGTGAACACCTAAATGGATTCACAAATTATAAGGTAACAAGAACAATAAAAATAATTTTTTTAATTCATTAATTTTCTGAGAAATTATGAAACATAACCTCCACAATTTTTAATTTTGGTACACTCGTGTCAATATTGTAATAAATTATATTTTTTTTGTATGATTACAGTACAGCGCACGTGATACATCACCTCTCAGTATTTATGTTATGCATCCGTTTTGGAATAAATTAGTTGAAGTAATTAAAATTTTAAATTTCTATTTTATTATATAATATAGTAGGATATGTGGGTGCATTAAAATGTTTTTCAATTGCAGATATTTCCACGATGGGTTGCACCAAATGTTATGACATTTGTAGGGTTTTTATTTTCGGTGGCAAATTTTGTGCTTCTTTCGTGGTACGACTGGAATTTTTATGCTGGCAGTGAAAATGAGGAGTACAAAGAAATTCCAAATTGGATATGGCTTGCCACCGCCGTATTTATATTTTTAGCATATACATTAGGTAAGGAAGACCCAATTAATATTTTTTTTATTAATCAATCCACTCGTTTTGTAATTATAAATAATCTAAAGTTCAAAAATCTTTCGATTAATAAAAAAAAATTGTCGCATAATCTGTTTTTATATTATCTTTAGACTTGTGTTGTACGATTGAGTAAATGAGTAGGAATTTTGTTGATAGGTTGCCATTGCCATAGACCTTTTTAAATGAACCGATGAACTAGTTTCTTAATCTAATATACATACATACATATATATTTATTGTGACGGTCATTATTATTATAACTGGGTCAAAATCATATAAGTGACCAAAAATTACTTTTAAATATATGTACATATCATATCTTCCGTATTTGATGTAAACCAAATGTGGAAATTGAAATTAATTAATTAAGAGAATCTTTTCCTAAAACCTCTGACGGTTTTTTTATCGATATAACTTTATCATATTGATAACACATACTTAACACTTTCGCAGATATGACGGCAGATGCGTCAAATAAGCATGTTTTTATGGGACGTGACGGCATTTGCGGTCTATTTGCAGTATAAACTTTATCTTATGTATAATTAAAATGTGGTTTGATTTTAATTTTGTCTTATTTAAAATTTTCTAGTGTTTCGAATTTTATGTATATACCTTTTCGCAAATAGACTTTGTCCCGGTAGATCTACCAACAATTTTTTTTGTTCGCGAAAGTGGACACCTACAGTTGAGCTCCTCTTGCGAATTAATTTAACATGAAATGATAATGGTATGTATTATGAATAATATTAATTATGTATAACTCGTTTCATGAATATTTACCTATTTTAAAATTCTGAGAATCTATGAAAATATTTTTAAAATTGTGCTTTTTGTCTTTATACTTTTCTTGACAAAATAACCGGACGAAATAATTTAGCTATTTCGTCAAAGGTATCAAAATGATAATAATGATAAAGATAATATCGATAATGAAGGAAATTATCTTCATTTTATTTAAATTCAAAGATGTTGGTGACATTAGCTTGAAGCGCTTTATAGTCCAGTCAGTGACGGTTTTTCGCTCTGAATTCTTACGGACAATACCGATTTTCGTGAAATTTTGACAGTAAGTAGGGAATAGCTCAAGGAACAAAAGTTATATAGTGCCGATGCGTGATTTTATCTTGGGGGTGCATGCCACCCCTTCTAAGGGGTGAAAATTAGTACACTAAAAGTAACCACAGAAATCGATAGAGGGATGAATTCTAAGCAAGAAATATCGTATGAAGTTTTCTCGATAAATCAATATTTTTTGAGTTATTCGCGATTGAAAATGTTGATTTTTCATCTAAAAAATGCATGTTTTAGAGCGATTTTTCACGAATAACTCGAAAACCTTGCGTTTCATCAAAACAACCTTTAGCACCAAAATAAAGCTTATAAAATAACAAATTGATTGGTTTATTTTTATTTCTATATGTGCAATACGAACCGAGTTTGGGCTCGTCGAAAGTGGCTGTTTGTTCGTGAAAAACTGAATTCAAGCCTTTCACCATTAAATAACGGAAAAACGATAAATTTTTGAAAAAGCTAGTTAGATGATTTTTCAAGTACTTCAAAATACCTTTAAAATTAGCTTTAGTAGAAGTCATTAGCATAACAACTTGCAGAGTTATGATAAAAATAAAATGGTGATGTCGTTTTTCTGAGAAAAAATTAGCAATGAAACAAAAGTATTTGATTTAGGTACTAACAATAGGTTCTAGAGGTTTGAGTGGTTTAGAATGTCTAGATTTGAAAAAAAGTTTGATTCAATCTTGAAATGATTTTTGAAATTTTTGAAAAAAATTCTTTTTTTCACAGTAACTCAAAAACTAAAGTAAATACGTAGAAAATGCGAAAGCACCAAAATTAAGGATTTTCTTGCAGAAAATTTTGTTATTTTTTTATTTCTCTAGGATACAAATTAATTGAGATATCATCGTTTTAAGTTCGCATTCGAGTGCGAGGACCACCTTCCCCGAATACTTTAAACTCAAAATTCTCAAAAACGAAGGCTTCAAGGAAGTTCAACCTTACAGGCCTTGTAGTCCTTGAAATTCCCTACAAAATGGTTTTTAGAACATTTAGATATCTTTAAAATTAAGGAAGTTATCGTTAAAAAAACAATTGCGTTTTCGGTGAAATTTTCAGATTGCTCTCAAACATGCATTTTTTATATGGAAAATCAACATTTTCAATCGCGAATAACTCGAAAAATATTGATTTATCGAAAAAACTTCATACGATATTTCTTGCTTAGAATTCATCCCTCTATCTATTTCTGTGATTATTTTTAGTGAACTAATTTTCACCCCTTAGAAGGGGTGGCATCCACCCCAAGGTAAAATCACGCGTTGGCACTATATAACTTTTGTTCCTTGAGTTATTCCCTGCTTACTGTCAAAATTTCACGAAAATCGGTATTGTCCGTAAGAATTCGGAGGTAATAACCCATTTTTACCGTCAATGACTGGACTATTCCCCACTGAAAAAGAAAAAGAAAAATCGGATTTACTCTTTTCGTTATACAAAATTCCAAAATTATTGCTTTTTGTTTATTTTCGTTAAAATCCTCAGTGCTTGACCGAATATACCATTAACTTTTAATTTAAAAAATTCAAAATATATTTTAATTAGCTGAGAATATAAAAATTAAATTTTTTTGGTTCTAAATAAATTTTTTCGGACGAAAAAAATTTAATTTCCTTTTCCTCAGCCAATTAAATTTTTTTTAAATTGAAAATAGTATTGTATGGTACATTCGGTCAAGAATCGGAAGATTTTAATGAAAACAAAGCAATAATTTTGGAAATATATCGAAAAAACTAAATCCGATTTTTCTTTTCGTTTTTCAGTGGGTAAAGCGCTTTACTGTGTACTGAAAATACCATAAATTTAACCTTTAGCGGCCACTAGGGGTGAATATGTACCCCAGGCCAAATCAACCTTAATTTAAGTTATCAAAAACTACGAAAATCATACTTGTCGCACCATCTATAGGTTGTCGAGGATTCGAGGAATGTAGGTTACTTGCATGGTACATAGAAGGAAGAAAAAAGTATTAGTAGCGCTAAAAACGATGAATTTCGGAAGGTGGGGTACTTAAATTCAATATTGACCGAGTTATGTTTTTTTCCTAAAAACGTCATTTTTCCTGACTGCGCATATTTAATTTTTTTTTTTGATAAATTATCTTGATACTGGCTCTTGTAAACCATATTAGAAATTAGAAAACATGTTTCAGAATGTCCATGCATTTTTTGGAGTCTCAATATTTTAAATTTGTCTTTGATCGATTTGTTACGGGAGCGAAGTATGGCCGCTAAGGGTTAAGCTTAAAGTTCTTATAATTAAAGGTTAAGGCAAATAATTTAACTTAGCCAAATCAACCGTATATAATAAATAATAAAAATGAATCAATTAGAATTGTGATCTTTTTAGAATTTTTTTGCAATTCTGATGTGTATGTCAATGATTACATTTAAAATGTTGAAAATTAGTTGTTCTAAACCAATTCGCACATTTTTATGGCGCTGGGTGTATTCGCAAGAGAAGGTTACTAAAATTAAAATTTGTTGAAAATTACAAAATACACGCAATTAACGTGTAAAAAAAATCGAATTGTGGCATATTCTGGGATACCTAAAATCACATCGAGGCAGATTGCTGTTGAATTACTTGACAATCCAACATCACCACAGAATGATACAATTAATTCAAATGTCGATCATTTAAGCGATTTAATTTATTATTTTCATTCCATGCTGGTGACAAAAGCATTGTTGCCATATATAATTTCTTAATATGAAAATTTTACATACATATGTATGTGTATGTTTTCGGTTTTATTGTCATGGCAACATTGCTGTTGTCACCAGCGTAGAGTGAATACGAAATTTAAAATGCTATCCATCATACGGACCTCTTATAGTTAAAGTACCCTGGTTGCAAGATATATCTTTTTGTGTGTTTTTATGACTGTTGCACTTTCCATTCTCGGTACTTTACTATAAAGATTTAGAAAATATTTTTCCACAGATCTTCGAATTTGGAATGGATTTTCGATTTCAGGAAAATGAAAGTAAAAAAGCATTTCAAATAAAAAACAAATAATGGAATCCAGTCTTACACATTTTTCATTATTTTCATTTAAAAAAATATTGTGTGGTAAATACATGAAATCAAAAACGTATTACCCCTTAAAAGCAGTCACTGGGCGCTTTCAGGTCCCGCAACATGTTGGCATTAAAAATTTACTGATGAAAAACAACTTTTTTGCTCAATTATTATACAGAACCTGCTTTCTAGACTCCACCGCCAAATAAATGGATTGCAACTTGGCTGAGATAAACTAGTCGCGACCGACGTGACTAAGTAAAAAAAAAATGTTAAACCATGAAGATGTACACTAAAGTAAACATTCTTACCGCGGCTCAGACGCGATTAACAAAAAGATGATTGAATTATAACTTTTGGTTGTTGTTTAGTTACAAAATTTCAAAGTTTAATAATTTTTTTTTTAGGTTCATTAGGCGTAATTATCTATACTAATATTATAAAGAGGTAAAGTTTGTATATTTAGATGTAAGAGGTAATCTCCGAAACTACTCATCCCATTTCAAAAATTATTTCACCAATATTTAGAATGGACCTTCAGGGTGGACATAGGCTATAATGTTACGTTAAAATAAAAGGGCTTTTCGTGGGGACCAATTATGTATAATAATTATACGGATAAGTAGTAAGGAAATTATTATTTTCAATTTATTTAGAAGGCTTTGATCGAAATATTTGTTTTTACTTTTGAATTTTGATACAAATAGAAAATATTTGTAGTACATTATCCAGACAATTGCCACTTCGTTTAGAAGTACCCTTACGGCATAGACCATATTGCGTTTACACGAGAATTTAATACAGTACAAATGGTTTAAGTGTGGATTTTAGCCAAATTCACGATTTCGTCAGGTGGTTTTAAAGGTAAGCACTGTATATCAAAAACTCTAACAGGCAACGAAAAAAATCAGCTGAGCCATTTTTAAATCATAAATTCGCTATAGCAATTTAGTTCAAATATGATGATGCAGTGGGAGGCTATGCGCGATGGATCTAAATGGATCCATCGTACGTATTAAAAAAAAACCTGTGGATTAAAATTCAGCGAGCGTAAGTGTTTGCAAGTTAGTGGCTTACAGGAATATGGTGGAAGGTGCTTTGCTAAAATAAGTCACTAAATAAATCAACCACGGATTTTGTTATATGCATTTGACACTTAAAATATGTATCGACTCTGAACGTACCGGTTTTCCCAAGGAAATGGAATGGACCATATTATTTAAGGGGTTATTGGAACATCAGAATCATATTGAGTAACTGGAAAAAATGAATGCATATTAAGTTTGTGGAACATTTATGCAGAATGCAACCCATAGGTTGTGATTTGTGCAAGTTAGTTTCCTGTTTTCCAGAAATTAAAAAAGTGGGATAAACTATAAAGCTTTATAGTGAAAACGGATGAAGCCGAAACTAATAATGAATTTCCAATTATTAATCGATTAATCAAACAGCCCCCATATCATGTTCACCTGGTTGAGGTACCTTTTAATCTAGCTGAGCCCGGTTTACCTTGCTGGCCCTACGAAAGTCTTTTGTGTTGTACCATTATTTCGTGCGAAAGTAGATTAAGTGTCCCACATGGGCCATGTATCACAGCAGAATTGCCAAGAAAATGTCTTTAGAAATTTGTGCTGTTCATCAGGAATGGGCAATAATGAACCTCCAATTTGATATATTTAACCTTGCACTTTATGGTACGCCTTGCTGTTCCTAAGTAAGTCTTTTTTGTTATATCATTATTTTGGATCTAGGGAATTTTTATAAACCAATATTATAAAGTTCTGCTGGCAATTCTGCTATGATACATGGCCCAAGTGGGACACTTAATATATATTCACCATGTATGATTGATGGCAAGTGCTCCAACTAAACGAAATCCAAGACAATTGATTCCAGAAGCAATTACAGGCAATGATGGATATCCACTATATGGTTCAACAGGTGGCAACGGTAGGTCAATAATGGTAGGTTAAAAGTACGAAATAATGATACAATACAAAAGACTTTCGTAGGGCCAGCAAGGCGGACCGGGCTCAGCTAGTTATTTACATATTTATATTGTAAGTTACATGGGCATGCTGCGTTTCTGGATTTTTTTTCTGGATTTATTTTTTCTGATTTTCAGTTTCTTTATTATTTTTTCTAGATAAGGTAGCTAACCCATCAGTTACATAGTTTCAAAATTAATTTTAAATTAAAATAGCATTACATAGTATTTTCAAACGGTATCTCCCGACTCCACAAAATATCGACTGCACAAAATCCCGACTAAACAAAATTCCGACTCTAGAAAATCTCAAGCTAATCAAATTGCTTAGCGAGTTTTCAAAATATTTTTATAGAATTTTCTTCCGTTTTTCCAGAATATGACCGTTGGCTGTTTTCCAGAATATATTACTAGAAAGAGCAGTAAATTCTCCCTTTTCCAAAATATTTTTAACACTAGAAGTACCGACTGGTCAAAATGACCGGTTGTACATTTATTGAACTCATTTATTTTTTATTATTATGTAAGTAATGTTTCGCAAATTTATGATTAGTTTTAATATACCTAATTACTTTGTTGTCACATTAAAGGTCATCTTGAATTTCGAAAACAATACTTACATACCTAATAATAAAAAAATGAGTTCAATAACTGTACTACCGGTCATTTTGACCGGTCGGTACTTCTAGTGTTTCTCTAAGTTTTAAGAATTTCTCTCAATTTTATTTCAGAATATGTCTCGGCTCTATTCCAGAATATTTCTCGCGCGAGATATTATTTTTAAAAGTCGGGATTTTTTCGAGATTTTCGAGATTTTGTGCCGTCAGGATTTAGTTGCGGATTGAGTCAGGATTTTACTTAGATGAGTATATTTATTGGATCGAGATATCGTTCAGTCGGGATTTTGTAGAGTGAGATTTCTTCGGATTTTCTGAATCGGAATTAACTACCATACTCTTTTCGAACAACTTCTAGAAAATTTTATCTAAAATAAAGCAAACATTTCGGATTTCTTGCAAACAAATACAATGCCATTTTTCTTTTCGTTTTCCTAAATATGCTTAACTAAGCAACGCTTTTTCGGCATAAGCAAAATATTGTTAATAATCCAGATTAGATTAGACGGATTTTGGAATTTACGACCTAGCAGTCGAACAATCTGGTTTGGTAGAAATTATTAATTTATTTTATTTTTAGCTTTAGTTTCTAATCTTTAATATTTTATAACGGCTCTTATAGATATCTAATCAAGAAACGTGGCTATATTTCTTAAATATTCTCCGCACGAGCGGATAGGTGCATATTAAAATAATATCAAGTTGTTTTTATTGAAGTTGACCAAAAGCTTTTTTTTTAAGCAGGACACCTTTTTATTTAAGCTTCATTGAATATGATAATTCAAAATTTTATTTTATTGTTCGAATTCTTCCTTATACTTAGTAAAATTCGAAAATTTGTGCCATATTAATACACAGCATCCTAAAATCCCGAAAACCAACAAAATTCAAAATAAATTTATAACACTAAAACACAAAATATTTATTACATACTTTTGTGACATCTTAAGCGCTACACGACTTTGGGGAATTCATGTTTTGCGGAAACACGAGAACAAGAATTAAAAATAAAATTTTTTGAAAAATGTTGCTACGTGTTTCGGAATTTGTATACATAAATACAAATTGTACTTGTATAATATTTTTCACACCTCATTCCTCTTTGCAAGTAATCACTTAATTTTTATATCTCATAATGCAATTTTTCCAAATTGGTTAAGTTCTCCATATGTATGCTCCAAAATATGAATTAAATAATTAGATGTCGGCGGATTAATCAGATAACAAATATATACATATGTATGTATTTAGATAAGATAAAAAAAAAAATTGTTACGATGATATGATTTTCTGTGAATTAAATATTGCCCTTTGATTGACTAAATCCAATTTTATACTTATGATTTTTGAACTTTAGTCCATCTATTTAAATTTTAAATTAAATTAATTTTGTTTTATTAAATATTTTTCAGATGGTATCGATGGTAAACAAGCCCGAAGAATAAATTTATCTGGACCGCTAGGCGAACTATTCGATCATGGCTTGGATTCTTATCAAGCATTTTTAATTCCAACATGTTTGTATAGTATATTCGGCCGGGGATATGGATCAATTCCACCAATTCGTATGTATTATATCATTTGGATGGTATTTTTCAATTTTTATGTATGTCACTGGGAAAAATATAATACGGGAGTGTTATATTTGCCATGGGGATATGATTTGAGTATGTGGGTTAGTGTTGAGTATTTTATTTATTTATTGTTGATCTAAGTACTATCTGACTAATTATTATTGTAACTAACACGGAAACCTTTTTATGGGGTTTACAACAAAACTTTTATTTGTATATTTTAAGGGTTCAACTTTTCTATATCTTATAACGTATTTTGGTGGCTATAAAATTTGGAAAACTCAGTTACCACTTGATATAACATGGGGTGATATACTGGAAATAGTTTTACATGTTAGCGCTCTATCAAACATACCGATGGTCGTGTATAATCTTTACAAGTATATTTCCTTTATTCTTATACAATTTTTTTATATAAAATCTATATGTTTCTATGGTTCTGTAATTTTAGGGAAATTTTGCTTAATTGTTTATTTTATCTTTGGACATATTTAGATCGTACGCTGACAAAACTGGTAAAATGAGAACTACGGGTGAAGCATTACGGCCGTTGATTTCATTTGCAACATATTTCATTTTATTCATGTTTTGGACGCACTATTCGCCCAATGATATAATGAATAAAGATCCGAGAACGTTGTATATCTTGAGTGGAACAATTTTCAGCAATATTAGTGTACGTAATATTTAATTTGTATTTGATAGAAGAATTTGATTTATTTTCGTCGTTATCTATAATTGGCAAACATTAAGTAATTTACGTCCACTACGTTTTTTATTCACGTGTCATTTATTGAGTCATAAACAATTTTTTTCTAGGGTATCGAACCAAATTGACTTTACGCTATTACGTTAATTGTTTTGCAATCTTGATTTGTATTAAAATTAAAATTTTGGACAATTTGTTATGCGTGCCTATCAATCATGTCAATTTTGTTTTTTGTCTGTACACATTTTAAAAATACGAATTCGATAAGAAATATTTTACGAATTAATTTTATTGATAAAAAATGTAATTTTATTTTAGGTGACGGTTACGATAATCTTGTTCTCTTGACTTTTTTTGTTTTTACTTCACAGTGTCGACTGATTGTGTCCCAAATGTCGAATACAAGATGTGAAGGTTTCCATTGGATGACACCGATTTTTGTGATAAGTGTATTTATTTCAATGTACATTCCATTTCTCGAACGGACTATGTTATATTTATTGACAATAGTGACAACATTGTCACACTGGCATTATGGGACGACTGTGGTCAGTCTTATGATTAATATATTATTACTAAAGAAGTGTACCAAATTTATATTCGTACATTTTTATTTTAGGTACAACAAATGTGTAAACATTTCAATCGCGTTTGCTTTCTAGTAACTAAACGAACAGAACAATCCAAATAATAAAAAGAAACCAAAGCAAATTGATTTTGTTTAATTTTTACATTGATTGCAGTCGTGATTAGAATTTTGAATTGAGACGGATATGCGTGCGACAAGTAAAAAATAATAAAAAAAATGCGCTATAAAAATAAGGTCTTTTTAAAAGGCTTTAAATAATCAACATACATAAGACATTACTATATTATATATGTATTAATATGTACACTATTTTGTGAACAGAAATCAATTATTTTACATTAGAAAATAATTTAATATTTATATATCAACTTCATTCATCATCATCATTATCATTTAATTTTATTTAATTTCGTTATCATCTCTCGAATAGGTTTTAGCATTAGAAAAAAATAAACACATAAATAAATAATTTTGCAATCAATCAGTAATTTAAATAAAATTCTGATACAAATTACAATAAATATCACATAGGTTTAGTTTTGTCATTTGGCTACATACATACACACTCAGCATACAACACATAATATGTATTACGATTACAGTTACGATTTTTTTTTTATAACACTGTTATAATTTCTTTGCTCTATGATATTAAATTTTGTGCCATTATATTTCTTTATTATATTTAACGACAATTTTTTTTATAGTTTTTATTTTTAGATAGAAAAATTATGTACTACAATTTGGCTATTCAATTTAAAATGCATTTCATATTTTTTTATATATTTTATGATTAGTTAGTTATCAAAAACCTAAATTAAATTTAAAACCAAAAATTAAATTAATATTATATTAATGATATGTAATTATAAAATTTTAATGATTTAAGTCAAAAATAAACATTTTGAAAATATTGACAAATTGTGTTTGTGTTTTGAATCGAATCCAGTTAGTTACAAAATTACTTCGGGGAAACTTCGTTGAATTAAAATTTTGGTTAAAAATAGGATGAAATTTTGAGTTGTTACTTTTAAAATGCTAATCAGTTTAACACGTTCCCGCACAGGTCGGCTATAGCCGTCCAATTTTTGGTGATGTTATAAACAAATGACGGCCATAGCCGACAGACCTCTTTTATTAAAAAATCAAATAACTGTAGTTAGTACAACGGGTACTAATGCATTAATGCAGAGTTACAAGCAACAAAAAATGTTGTCACAATCTCTATATATCTTTTTTTTTATTTGCTTATCATGGCCCCTCCTCTGATATATTAGCATTGGTGTTTCGATAAAAAAAAAATGTTCTGCTCTTTTTTGTAATACAAGTTCTGATAAGTAAATTACGGTTATAGCATTCGAGAGTTTTCCTAGAAAAACTGTGCATATGTGTAATAATTTTTAATTTAAAACATGTAACTTATGCTTAATTTCCTAAGGCAGCTTAAATAATAATTTCAAAAAACGTGTGTTTCTGGGCACGATCTTGTAAAAAAAGTATGCCGCAACGTATTTATTGTCAACACAAATATCATAGAGCTTTGGTTTTGTTACAAGTAGGTACATAATAAACATGAATATGAATAACATAATAATTATTATCGAATTAATATTAATTCATGTAAAATCTAGTAAACCACCAGTACTTCGACCATTTTAATTAATTAATTTATTTCTCAAATAACAGGAAGAAGAATATTAATTGTATTATTGTAAATATTTCTTAAAGAGCTTTACATACTTTCCAGGCGAAATTTAAAAAAAAAAAAAATTGAGTTATTACATTTTTTAGGGAATTATTTAATTTTTTTAAACTAGGTTTCATTATAAATTAAGTCACAAATGAAATAATTCTCAAAAATTTATTGTTGGGAGATATTTAGCTTGTTTAATGCGGAGTTATTTCAAGTTGACAAAACTCTCAATAATGTTGGAAGTTATTTCATTTCTGGCTAAATTCGAAATTCTAACAATATGCGCTCAAAAATATTTGTGGGTACGGAGGTGGTGACACAGCTCTCACGAAAATTACCCCAATTTTATTTTCTGTAGGTTATGATTTTTCGTGAAAATAAAATTGGCAAAGTTTACGTTTTACTCGTACTTACATACATTCAGTTTATGTTACGCGCAATGATGTTGTAGTCTAAGCACCAAAAATGGTCTAAGGGCCGGTTACATATTAGAAATTGCACAAATTAATTAATTTACATTCAAATGTAATGATTTGATTATTAATGATTATTTTCAATGATTGTT
This sequence comes from Tipula helvola, assembly GCA_963556165.1. Lineage (NCBI taxonomy): Eukaryota > Metazoa > Arthropoda > Insecta > Diptera > Tipulidae > Tipula > Tipula helvola. The sequence goes on from OY744482.1 coordinate 112,584,796, forward strand.
AAAAGATGGTTGAGCTAACCCTAATAAATTAACACGACATAGTAAACTGTTGTAGTATTGTCATAACCACCTGTTCGTGGTGTGACCCAAATAATTTTGTTAATTTTGTTACTGCGGAGTGGTTTGCGCATATTAAAGAAGAAGTGACCGCAGATAGCGCCACTCATACTGGCAACTCTGAAGCTATCTGACATCGTGATCACCTTATTATTAAATCCAGATTATAATTTGGTACGTGTTCGTATTTTTTATAATTTCATGCTTCTTAACATTTTTGTTTGGTCTGATTTTCCGAATTTTTGCAACAATTTCGCCCCTATTCCTATAGTCGCATCACTTCATGTGATGTGACAACTATCACATCACTTCAAGTATAAATTGGTATTCTGTTAGTCGATTCATATGATGTGATACGACAAATGACAGAAACTACCTATTTTCAATATTAATGTAACTGAAAATTAAAAACTTACGTTTTTTTTCCATTTTGATCTGTCACTTACAATTTTCAGGTGATGAATGTATCATTTCAAGTGATGTTTAACTTTTTATACGACTAAGAGAATATGGCTTCAAGTGATAGTTATCACATCAAACGATAAACGTCACTTCAATCGACTAAGAGAATACCAAAATTGAAGTGATGTGATAGTTATCATATCACATGAAGTGATGCGACTATGAGAATGTCAGAATTTTTCAATTTAAATATCTCGAATTCCCTAATCGGGCAAACCTACATATTTTACGACTGTTGCGATATAAATATTCAGCAAAGATTTAAACAACGATATCCGATTCCGTTCCGCTCGCTTTTATCTGCCCTGCCTCGGCTGTTTCGCCAACTCGAAAATTTAAAATTTCATCCTAATGTGGTCCTAAGCAGAGCAATAAGGATATTATCCAACAATTCTAAAATATAGTGCTAAGAAGCATCGTCAACGCATCATGGTTTGTCAGAAATAGCAACATCCACAAAGACCTGGGCGTAGAACCCATCAAAACCGAAATTATGAAATTTGCTAGAACTCATGAACAACGGTTACTTTACCATTTTAACATAGAGGCCATCCAGCTACTGGATAAACGGATTTAGTTAGAAGGCTCAAAAGAGAAAAGCCTTTTGAGTTATTGTAAAATCAGTTGAAATAAATCTTTATCTAGCGCACAACAAAAGCGTGATCAAATACTAAAAATAAAGACTAAGGCTGCGGTCAAATTCTCGAGTAAATCCGTCAAAATTCGGTAAATGCATTTAACCTTTTATTGATGCAGAGTAAACGAAATAAAAAAACGTGATTGTTTCACGTTTGGATAATTTATTCTTTATTGTTATAAGAACTGAACGAGTAAAAAATAGAAAAATATGCGTAATTTAACAGAAAACGAACATTAAAAATCTACATTTACCGTAGTAAATGATTTACCCGAGAATTCGACCGCAGCCTAAGTAGTACATCGATGGATGAACCCTTAAATTTCAGTAAAATGTAGTAATTTATGTTAAATAAAATTGCTTATTAGTCTTAGAATAGATTGTAATTAAAAACGAAATAATAAAGAAAATTATTTAAAAAAAAAATGTGGCATAGGTTTTTCCCTACGGCTCGTCCGAACGCGGCTCAACCCAAAAGTGCTTGCACTTCTGCTTTTTTTATGGCATCATGTTCCCTAAGGTCTAATGAATAAGATAAAAGTTTTTTTGAAATCATCCACCGACCAGTTTTCATTTTTGCGCCAAAATTCGAAAATTGGAACCAAAAAAATGATTTTTTGGTCTGAAAAAGTGAAATATCTTATGTTTTATGTCTTTCCGAAGGGTTCCAGCATACAAAAATTGAAGGAGAAAAGTCTCAGTAAGAGAATGCAGAAAAGTACAGGTCAAGAGGTTGTTAATTTACCAATTATTTCTCTCTTTGTCGACAGATGTCTTCTAAACACATACGTGGGGATATAATGAATTATTTCAAACAAATCAAAACTCATGAAAGTCGAGAAGAACAAAAACTTTTATTTCAAGTAGCATTAATTCCAGTTTGATTCAATTAATTATATGTGGTAACTATTATATTCAATTACAGCACTCATTAATTTATCATTATAATCTGGGTGGTTTTCAGAAACTTGATATTTGTTCCACATTGTCTTGAAATCAGAATGCACTGGCGCCATGGCCTGTTCACTGTAAAACCCCAACCCTCTTCTATGGCCTTCACAAAATCTTCTATATGATAAAATACTGCATGTACTTTTGGTGTGACTGATAGCCCTAGGGCCAAATAGCTAGTCTTGAATTGAGCGATAGATTCTTTGTAACAATCATTTAATTCGATTCCAAAACAATTGTGAACTACACGATCAAAACCCTTCAGTGTTTCCACATATTTCAAACAACCAATGGAGCAAAACGATCGGAGACTATCCACTTTCTTCAATAATATTCTACATGAATTACCATTGAATTTGGTACCTCCTTGAGTAAATTCTCGTTTAACATTGCATAGGTTGATCCATTCTGTTGTTTCAGTAACAAATTCATCTTGCATGTGGCTGATTATTTTATTAACCACACCAAGCATTAGATGTAGTTCTGGAGGAGGAATAATATCAAGAATCTTTTTATCGTCATCAGCTGAAAAAACTGGAGGATTGATACAGCTTTTGAAATTTTTCGTATTTTTCATTATCGATCCAGCGTTTCTCCAAGCTTCAAAATATGAGGTTGAGTTTCCCACAGTTCGCCGAGGTCCGACGTGCTCCAAATTTGTGCTTTCACAAAGACACCATGTACAAGGGTACGTCGATGAATGAGACATAATCCCTGTCAGAATATTGGCTAATTTGAGATCAGTCGCTATTGTACCAGAAAAATCCTCAATTTTCAATATTTTCCATATTGCTGACAAGTTTTCATAATTCTCTTGAGCCGATTTCACAATAGCAAGAATAAAGATTTTCTTAACGCCTGAGTCAGCAAAAGCTTTAGCAAACACGCCATCATCATACTTTTGACGTTTTTTCTCCTGTTGACAAATTTCAGTTGAATCATCTTGAACAGATAGGCACACCTTCAAAAAACCACCGCCACCGTCAATTCCAAATTTTAAGTGCTGATTTCTAATATCCCTCTGTTTCTCGATATGAGAAAGAAAATCTTCAAGAGTATGGCAGTAAACTATGGGACATTGGATTGGTGTGCTGATTCGAGCTTTGATGGTTACAAAATCTACTATTGTCTTAGGACAAAAGAAACTTTTTACCTCGCCATTCTTCTGTTCCATGCTTTTTTTCAATCCTGGCTCAATTATCGCCCGCTTTTTGGTAGCAACTCTCAAAGCGGTCGCTATACCAAGAGTAGTCTTTGTACTAAGATTAAATTTTGTTTTGATTTTCAAGAAATCGGCTGTGGATATATTCGAAGCTGGTTCCTCTTCAATTTTCTCGTGGGGATTTATGAATAATTTCATGGAGTTTCCTCCACGTGCCTGAGTAAGGGAGACCGTCGAATCTTTTTTGTTTACTTTGTCATCAATGTCATGTTGTTGAATTGCAATTTTACTGATTAATGTTGACGCCACTTGTTCCATTACTTTCTCCCCCATTGTATTTATATAATTGAATACATTATCAACTTGGGCAGTTTTGGTGCATTTATGAGGTGTTCCTCGTTTGGGAACGATAACACATTTGGAACAATGTTTGATGCATTTCCCGAGGGAACGATTACTGGATCGGCACTGGGAAGTTGTCGGTAGACGTTCCGTTTGCATCCGGCACAAAGAACATTCGGCAGTTTTTCTTCACACAAGATATTGTCCACACGATGTTTTAGTAATTTTTCTAGATTCGATTGCAGCGAGGCTTCTATCTTGAACATGACATTATTCTTTTTTAAGCACAACAAACAAATTTTACTCCGGTTCTCTTCGTGTGAAAGTGCGCGGGCAACTTTTGGAGGATTAAAATTTTTCGACATAATGGAACGAAAACTGAAATGAACTGATCGAGGAATAAAAGTTGATAGATAACATAACCTAAAAAAGATAAATGATAGATACATCATTATTACCGTCTACTCTGGCAAGTTAGTTGATAGATAAATTATTTTTTATAATACTTAAGTGTTTATATTATGAATCAATAATCTTGTTGGTTTTCACAATCAGGTAAAACACAAAGTACATACATATACAACTTGATAGAACCAAAGCGTTAAAGTGAACAAAACGGTTAAGACAAACTAAACAAAACCTCAATAAGAGAACGCAAACCCAACACAAGTGAAAAACTGATAAACAAAGCATTTATTGTGGGCATCCACACACACACATGTGTATGCATTCGCATGCCAGGGTGCTTCCGAAAAATTGCGAAAACCTGTGAAGAATCGCGAAAAAATCGCGATTTTTCGAAACAAAAATTTCGAGTTTGCCCAGTTTTTTGAGAGTTTCTCGAACGTGGAGCAACCTCTTGACCTGTACTTTTCTGCATTCTCTTACTGAGACTTTTCTCCTTCAATTTTTGTATGCTGGAACCCTTCGGAAAGACATAAAACATAAGATATTTCACTTTTTCAGACCAAAAAATCATTTTTTTTGGTTCCAATTTTCGAATTTTGGCGCGAAAATGAAAACTGGTCGGTGGATGATTTCAAAAAAACTTTTATCTTATTCATTAGACCTTAGGGAACATGATGCCATAAAAAAAACAGAAGTGCAAGCACTTTTGGGTTGAGCCGCGTTCAGACGAGCCGTGCCCCCCGTTATTCTTAGTTTTGAATTTCCCATCTTTCATTCAACATTGTAGAGTATATTGAGGCGAAAAACCCGTGCGAAGCGGAACGAATAGCGTCATGTTTGAACCTTAGGCTTTGACTTTTCATTATGGAAAAAGAACCCAACCCTAAATTATGGGATATAACAGACAGATTTGGAAAACCTTATGGGCTCTCTTCATTTCCTACATGGTTGTCTATGGGAGCCGATCCTTAGATTCGTGTTATTTAGCGTATGGTACGATCTTGTTAAGCGTATGTTAATTCTTACTATATTAAACCAATGTGCACTCGCATAAAATGTAGTAAAAATGTGTTACAAATTTACACCGGCCCCTTTAACAGTTAGAAAGCAGAAAGACAATTGGGCCTGCCATTTGTTTTCCAATATACCTCCGTCAAGCAGAATTAACAAACACAATTTTATTCTTTCCACGGTTTTTCTTGACTTGTCAAATTAATCGAGGCGCCATCAGTTAGGGGGCCCAGGTGTCTTCCACCTAAGCATCCACTGCCCCATTTTGTGGCCGGCCTTGATATATTATATAGAGGGTTTTGTTCCAAAATATTGAGTGCTCTTTTTACCCTTCGGCGTAACTTCATCTTCCGAGATTCTCAAGGAAAAATTTGAAAACTCTCAAATTCTCGAGAAATGAAATTAATCGGGAAACAAATTTCTCGGTTTCTCGAGAAATAAAATTTCTCAAGAAATCGCAATCTCTACTTATAACATTATGATCGTTTAATTTTAATTTTTTCTTTTGTGTTAGGATTGGATATTAAATCTTGGTTGCCAAAATCTTGGTTTTCAAATTCTTGCTCTTCCCAAAATTCTTGTTTTTTCAAAATCTTGTTTTTCAGGTTCTTTGTTTTGAAATTTAATTTTTATAGCGCGCCCGATTTAATAAAAATGGGATTTTCAAAACAAAGATTCTGAAAACCGTGGTTTGACTTTTGAAATGAGTATGTAACGTGCTCGTACAGGCAGGGGTGGCTCTACCATATAGGCGAACTACGCGGCCGCCTAGGGCGCTGAACTGTTCAGGGGTACGATTCCGGTTCGATGGTATGATAATGACAAAACAAAAATATCATCCAATTTTTCAATTGTTTTTGCCATTTTGCTTTTGCCTTTGCTTTTTATCTTTTTATTCTATTTGATCATCAACATAATCAAAAGCGATTCTGGTTCGATGATAATAAAAAATGATAAAATATTATTCTTCAAAGAGAGTTTCCTCTCTTGATAATATTAAATATTGATTAATTGGTTTCGTTTTCCAAAAATATTGGTTTTGAGTTTGCGCACTGCGCATTAACATTTTGTCAAGAGAGTTTCTCTCTTTACAATCATAATATTCATATTGGTTGGTTTTCAAATCGGAAATATTTATATTTTCGTCATAGTCGTTATATCGGATAAGAAATAATACCCCAATTAAAACTGTTCAACTTTCTTTAAAATTAAGATCTAGCTATATTAAAAATATTCTGGAAAATGGACATTTAGATTTAAAATTAGAATGAAAATCTCCATTTTCCAGAATATTTCAAAGTTAAATCTTCTTTTTCCATTAATTATTGTTTTTAATTTTTAATAAATCAGTAAAACTATTAAATATTATTTTCTTAGAAAATTATTTTTATTTTTCCAATGTTGTAGGTAGTATAAATTGTCTACAATAAATTATACTTACATATATCCACATTTAACAACGTTAACTGGTAAATGTGCACATTGTCCAAATTTAGTAGATAAACGAAGGTTGAAATCACATCACGCACCCCAAAGTAACAGGCGAGTATGCACGTTTGCCGGCGATGTACACATTTGCCGTTCTATGCTCATTAGCCGTAATATATATTCGGTGTACAAAATTAGTGTAATATAAGAGCAAAATTAATATTTCTTCATGATACCTAAGAGTTGTTTTCGTGACAGTGACACCTAATAATCATTTTAGAATCCCATTTCCAACGCTCATGTTGAATTTCATCGAAATCAGTCGGGAAATGGTCATGATCTATACGATATAGTAATATAAAGATATGCTCAATTGTCATCCAGTGACAAATTCATATTTATTTTAGTATGGGGTTCTTATTTGAACATGGCCTACTGCTTTTATTATTTACACAGAGATTGATTATATTTTTGTCACTCGATGACGACATGGTGCGCGTGAGCATATCTTATTAATTTTCTATATCGTGTTCATAATCCATCCTACTTGCCCATATTCTAGAACTTCATTCCAAAATCATTTTAAAATCCCATTTCCATCGCACGTATCAAATTTCACTAAAATCGATCCACACTTGATTTTAAGAAAATAAAGTTTCGATTAATCGTTTAACATTCTCCGATTAATCAATTATTTTTAAACGATAGGTTAATCGATTAATCTAACCACGCGCTACTAAAAACACGAATAGGCAAAGAAAATAATTTTTATCATCGGCCATAAATGTTTTCAGCGACAAAAACAAAATGAAAAAATATTCATTTTTTTCACCAATTTTGACATAATTTTATTATATATCGTCAAATCGGAATCGCTATTTGTATTTCATCGATGATAATTATATAATTTTTAATTATCATCGAACCAGAATCGCTTTTTACTATGGTGAAATCTAATATGATAAAATACAATGATAAAAGCGAATAAAAAATCCGATGATATTTTTGTTTTTTCATTATCATATCATCGAACCAGAATCTTACCCCGGCGCCTACGACTTATTCACGTCGCGGATCATAAACTACATATAAAAAAAATTGGAAACAATAATTTTTTATCATAGTTTCATTGAAATTCCTTAGGATATTTTTACAATTCGTCAACAAAAAAATTGTTTTAGATCCGCAATAAAAATATTGCGTTTTACGATCCACGATAGATCCGCACCGCGAATTCTATAATCGACGTGATTATTTTTTTTTTGCATTTTTTTTATCAAATAAAATCTAAAACCTATTTATATAATATTCGTAATTGACGATATTTTTTTATTAGTTCAATATAAGGTCTGTCAATTCAAAAATAAAACAAATTTACACATGCATAGACAAGTAACATCACAAATTCGTTTTACGTGTAACAGAGCATTCACAATGCAAAAACTTTTTATTTTTTACTTACAGGTTTGTATGAATTTTCAACTTGACGAACAAAAATTTTGCTCTTTATGTTGGAAATTCATACAAACCTGTAAGTCAAAAGTAAAACGTTTTTTCATTGTGAATGCTCTTTAATTTATACATTTCATTTTGCGTGTAATCACAACATCACCTCGCGGTTACACGGTGTAAATGCACTCTTCTCTTATAACGAGAAAATGCTGCAAGAGAAAAACTTAAATATTCATTCTGCTATCCAACAGTTACAGAATACGAAATTGTTTTTGGAGAACTTAAGAAGCAATATTGGATTTGGCAGTCGGTTAGTAGATGCTTCTGAGCTTGCTAAGGAAATTGACTTCCCAGCTGAATTTGAACCAGAGCCAATTCGTGTTCGGTTAAAAAAAACAATTTTCATATGAAGGCAAGATAATTTCATTCAGAGCCACCAGCACAGATTTAAAGTGTATTTTTACTTTGCAGTCCTTGATACTGCTATTAACCCCGTTAATGATAGATTTGAGCAGATGCAAAATCTCGAGTCAGTTTTTGGATTCATTTTTGACATTCACAGCCTACAACAAGTAACAACATAGCAACTGTATGCATCGTGTGCTAAGCTTCAGAGAGCATTAACTCATAAAGGCTCTAACGGCATCAAAGCAGTGGATTTATGTAATGAGCTTTAATCTATTTCAACGCGCATTGAACCGAGTTCTTCGGCTAAAGATGTCCTATATTTTATTTGCGAAAAAAATTGTCCGATATTTATCCAAATATTTTTATCATCTTAAGAATATTTTAAACACTACCTATTTTTTTGCATGGGTAGGAAGAGCGCAACAAAAAAGTTTGCCTAGGGCGCGAGGATTACAAAACATTTTTTGAGCCATCCCTGCGTATAGGGGATTCCATTATTAAAGCTTAATAAAGGCGAGGATTACCCAAGCCTGATAATAATAAAATATTTAATTCTTGCATGTAATGTGGTTTATTTAAATAACGAAAATCAATCGTCAATTAAATTGTGAGTGGTAAAATTGATAAAAAGTGTTAAAAAAAGTGGTAAAAATTATAAAAAATATTATTCTTATAAATATTATTGGAGTAGCGTATAATTTTCGTTATGAATTGTCAAATCAAATAAGGGGAAAAACAAAAGTTAATTATCGACGTTATTTATCACTTAGCAAAATGTATACCGGAACATAATACCTATATTATACAAGGGAAGAGTTGTTACCATAATTTCAAATAATCTCCAATATAGTCAAAAAGGGCCCTACAACCATACTAATGATCCTGCTTGTTTACCGAGTAAACAGGCTCAAAAGCAAAAAATCACTAGAACAAGGGCTACTGCTATAAAACAACCTGACAGCATTTTGCATATAAGGATTCCGGAACAATTAAAATATTCAGAAGGAGAACTATTTATTCCATCTGAAAAAAAATTTGACAATCAAAAAATATTCTATTAGGAACCCGATCAAGCTTTAAACTAACTCCTGGTGGAATGTTGGCTTACGGAACGTTCGAGATTGTTCCAGTATTTATGCGGCAACTGTTTATGGCCAAATCGAACATACCATTGTCGTTTTGCGTATCGAGTTCTAAACCTCAAGCCGCATATTTTGAGACATTCTATAAAATAAATAAATTACGTGGGACACACATTTGAAGAGAAAAGCCTTTATGTCCGATTTCGAAAAGGCAAGGGTATCGGCTTTAAAAATGTTTTTCGTATAGAGGCTCAATATAAAGGATGCTTGTTCCATTTTGAACTGATCATTTCGCATAAGAGTTTCAGTTTACATATTCGAATGCTACAAAGTTTAGCTTTGGTGTTAGCAAATTAAGTTTTGGTCTACTATAAGGAACCGAAAAAATCGATGGATTTGGATGCTCGGGAAATAGAGATATGGTTCGAAAAGAACTTTTTAACAAGAATAAAAAGCAAAATCAGACTACAACGAGATATTCTCAACCATATATTGGCATACCCAAAACTCTGGAAAGTTGGCCTCGGTGGTTACAAGTAGTAACTGGCAGAGTACACATCGGGCTTTTCCAACTTGTATCAGAAACACGAGGACAGCAAGTACGAGCCGGAGCGCCTTTTCATTTAAAAAAAACTTGTCGAACGAAAAATAAAAATGGCACTGCAAAAACGAAACGGATTTTTTTTTACTTATTTTTAACTTGATTTTATTTTATTTAACTTTATTATGAATTTTAAAAGGTGAAATGTTTTTTAGTTATTTAGATCATAGAATTATTATACCATATAGTTTTTAATTAAAAAAAGAAATTTACAAATATAATTTGTTAGGGAGTAAATATTGGAAAATTTCACAATTTTTCTAACCCCCTCAAAATTATTCTTTATACAATTATTTTTAATTCTTTTAATCTAAAATCAAGATTTTGAGAAAGAAAGATTTTCTGAATGAAGATTTCAAAAAGCCATGAGATTTTAAAAACCAAGATTTCGATAGCATCAAGATTTTAGGGATGAATTTTCCGATACGCTCGCTTCCTAGATGTGGTTGGTTGATATTTCGCAACATTATGATTACCGATCCGACTTTCAATTGGAGATTGTAAGACGACAATCCGGGCCATTCCAGAGAGTTTAAAAATTCGGATGGATATTTGACGGCATCATCTTGGCAGACTTGGGTAGTAACGGGATCCACCGTTTGTACGTCATTAATTTGCCAGCAATTTCACTTTGGATCTTGCCCAACCAATATAGCATGTTCGCTCAAGCAAACATGATTTTTGTAATTTTCAGCAACGTTTGGGGATACCTTTGCGGATGAGTTCGGCCTTTGATTCGGTGAACTGGCAAAAATAGATGGGGAATATAATGCAGCCAGTGGAAATGTCAACGGGGGTTTTGTCATTTCCAATATCCAGCAATTATTTAAATACTTCTCCAGATTGGTCGTTCTGCAACTCGATTCGCATGTTTATACTTAAGTGTTCTGATGTGTTTCCACAAAACGGACTATTTCAACCATGGATTAAGTTCATCGGCTGCCGTTGACCGTGGAATCACTGGCAATGTTTGGCGAAAATCACCTGCCAATAGAATCATCGCACTAGCATACCGGTTTCGATTGTTTCGTAGATGTTCGGTCTAATGCCTGGAAAGACTTTTTATGCGCCATCGTATATTCATCCCAGACGATTAATTTACATTGCTGCAAAATTTTGGCCATCGCACTGTTCTTCGAAAAGTTGTACGTTAGAGTTTCATTGATTGGCATATTCAGCGGCAACTTGAGTGCTGAATGAGTTGTTCGACCGCCTTCCAACACTGCAATTCCTGATGAACCAAGTGCAAATGCAATTTCATTCGGTGAGCGAAGCGTTGCCAAAATCAATGCGATCAAAAAAGATTTTCCAGCTCCACCGGGAGCGTCAAAGAAGAAAATCCCTCCAGTTCCATTGTTCATAACTTATTTTTTCGCATCAGAATATCATCAGATATGTCATCTTTGTATTTGGCCCACAAATCAATCGGTTTCTTTCGATGGGAAGCATGTTGAGAAAATTATAGAAAACAATGTTCGTATTTGATGAGCATTTGACGAAATCACAGGGGTGTAATCCCAATTTGTGGGTGTACAATATTTTTTGTTTTTATATTGTCTATACAGATATAGAGATTGTCTGGTTTGCCGACTAAAAAACACGCAACGTATAATTGTCCATGTGAGAAGCAATCCGTGTCTAGATCTAAACCGCACAATTCTAAAGATTGGCCCTGAGCTACATATGTTGACAATGATTGCAAACGCCAATCGATTTGGGAATTGCAATCTCTTAAATTTAAAATGGCATATGCGTTGGAATCATATAGGAATGCGAGGAATGAGGACATCTTCACCTTTGAATGGTCGTTCAAGATTGTTGCTTCTACGACGTTGCTCATTAATTTTTTTTACTGCAAGTAGCGTGCTGTTGCAAAGCTTTGGCTGGTTGATATTTCGCAACATGATAATTGGCATGCCGATTTTCAATTGCAATTTCCACGCAAATGTTGCAATAATCGATCAAGAGTCTCGAATGATTTTTTATGTATCATTGTGCATTCATCCCAAACAAGTTTGCATTTCTGCAACACTTTTCCCATGCCGCATGCTTTGGAAATGTTGCGTTTCAATGATGTGGGAGCTTCAATAAATTGCATATTCAATGGCAATTTTAAAGCGGAATGAGCAGTTCTTCCACCTGGTATAGCAATATTGCAGCTATACCGGACGATGCAAGAGCTAAGGCTATGCCATTTTGGGTCGAATTGCTGCCAAAATCAATGTAATTAGGAACGTTTTACCAGTTCCTCCTGGCGCATCTAAGAAAAAGGTTTCTCCAACCCCATTATTGACAGTTTGCATTATTTGATCGTAAATGGCTTTTTGCTCAAGCGTTAGCTTAGGAACATTTGATTGCAATATACGATAAAAGATCACCCGTGTTGTAATTTTATTCACGACGCAATTCTACATCGAACGATCAGCAACAGATCGATTCGGTGATAGCATTCCCAATGGATTGAGAACTTTGTTCGCGTGATTTTTAAGCAAAAATCTTCAATTACTAACAACGCTTCGTTGTAAATTTCTACTCTGTTGGAGATGAAGGAGAGCAGGCGATCAATATGATTTCAAACAATGCACTAATTTGATTTAGATGTGACGTTTTGCACTCGTCATTAAGGCATATATCCCAGGTCGGTCGTTCTCCAATAATTTCAGAGCTTGACATAAATTCAGAGCCGTTGACAATTCTCAATTGCTGGAAAGACTTTGGACGGGGCACATTTACCAACAGCATGCGAAGAAAGGAGCATTCATCTTGATTGGGATGCACGGTGTATAGTCTGCCTATCATAGTTTCTTTGAATATGCTAAGTTGTCCGTCGACTCGCGCTCCACGTTAACGTCGTTCAAATGATTTTCTAGTCGCATTCCATGTGTAATACGTAGACACGTCCGAATACAGCAATGTTACAGCAAGAAAGCAGTTAACGTTGTAGCCGGTGGATTCAGGGCAATTTGTTGTACATTTGCAGCCGTGAAATAAACGCGTTGTCCATTTTCTAGATGTAATGCTAGGTAAACAACAGCTGGACTTCATTCATTTATGGGAAAAGAAAAGATTCGCCATACAGCTTCATTGCTGTTGTTGCTTATGTATCTTCCAGCCTGATACTGTGCGATTTCATCGATATGTATGACTGCATTCCTATAGTACTTCTTTCTGGTTGAACACCAAAAACTGCCATGTCGCTGCCTTTATTCACGCGTACTTACAAATGTATTTGATAGATTTAACGGAGTTACAGTATTCCACATTTATGTGCTCTTTGTATGTTTTTGATACCAAAGGCGAATATGGAACAACCCACCGGTTGTCTACTTCGAAGTCACAGTTTCGCATTTGTATGGTTGCTAATTTACCACCATCTTCTACTGATCTTCTTCTATATAAAGGATATCCATCGTTTCCTGTAACTTTGTTTGGCTACTAATGCTCGAGAATATCGCTTAGAGGATTTTCCGCCTATCATTCATGGTGAATTTGGATTCAGTGTTCCGTAAGGTTCATATATCATATTTTTCGTTACAACTTCATGCAAATCCTTATCGTCGTCGGCATCGGGTATTTCAGCGCATATTATATCGTCGATTTCGTTTGAAGTGATTTTGTTATAGAGCCAGATTAATATATATAAATACGCGTGGCAATCCTCTCTTTTGCCATTCCACTGAGTACATACATCCAGCAGTGCAAAAACCCAAACACTTTATGTTTTACCAAGTGCTGTGTGGACATGGCTATCCACCGGCGGTTGCTCGGGAAGTTAGAGCTGTTGTATATCGTCACAAGCTGGATTGCGTAAATGTGATAAATACGAAACGAGCAAATAATTCGTCACAATCTATTCGGGAAGTCAGAACATCATGAACGAAGATCGCAGATGCAACGTCTCGTTGGTGATTCAAACGTTGAAGTTTTATAAATTACAACGATTATTATAAGGCGGGAGAATATAATGATGCACTCGCTCACTGGGCAATCCATGAAGGGCATACAAAACAAATTGCTTCTGAACACTCTCAATCCTATCTGAATGGCACTTATAAAATGGTGACCAGATCTGAGAAGCGTATTCTAGAACTGAACGAACAAAGGATATACCTATACAAAGTTTTCACTGTGAGCGGGTCGCCAAAGTCCTTACAATTGCGTTTAATGAAACCTAGTATAATGCAAACTTTTGTAATGATACAATGTGTTTAGTAAAAGATAGGTCACAAGAAAACGTTATGCCTAGGGTTTCCAATCCGGATATCCGATTTTCGAATAATCCGGATTATTCGACCAATTTTGACTATTCGATTATTCGGATATTTTCACATAATTATTCGGATATAATATTTCGTTTTTTACGTTTACTTTTACTCAGAAAACCTATAATATTATTCAAAAACGGATGGATGAACGTCGCGATACAACTCTAATGACTTTAATAATCTTTCTAGAAACTGGTAACATTCGTCGTTCCAATAAATTTTTCGACTACTCTAAAAAAGACGCCGCTGTTGAATTGGCCATATAAATTTTTGAAAGAATTCATCCATTTGAGTGTGGTAGGACTCATGATGACTGTGAGGATGTAGTTGAAGTAGAAACAATCTCAAGTGAAAATGAACATGATGTAACTCACAGTACAAAATCACTGCAAGAACAACTAGAAGTGGCAATTTCTTCAATTACACAATTTGGCGAACAGAATGAAATAAATAGCTCAACCTTGCTGAGAGATGATTTCCTGTTGTTAAGGAACTCTAAAACCAGGACAGAAAATTTAAATAATTTATTTAATGCTTTGCTTATAATTAAACTAACGTCAACAGCGACGGAACGCGTCTTTTCAATTGCGGTTTTAACTAGAACACAAATTAGAACTAAGTAGCCTTCATTTCGAGACATTTAATGCAATTGTTTTTTTAAATATGAAATAAATATCGGCCCTAACCCACATTTTAACATTTTTCAAAAAATGCAAGAAACGAGTTTTTTTGACAGCTAATACCATACGCTTTAAGCTTGATACACCAGATTTGTCCATTGAGCTCGTCAAGAAAGTAACAACTTGACAGAGTTAAAAGCCGAGTTAAAAATATGTTGATGTAGTATGAAAAATTGAAATATATTATTTTTTTTATTTATTATCCGGATATTCGGATTATCCGAATAATTTTATTTGTAAGTATTCGATATTCGGATAATCATAAATGTCGGATATTTGGAAACCCTAGTTATGCCTAAGTCGGACATGAACTCAACTCTATCAACAGCAATATTGTTGTTTTTGTTGTTGTTGTATTTTTCTTTTGATTAGGTCGACTAGCACTTATAGCTGTATATGACCTGCTATTGTTTACATTGGAGATTAAATGTGATTAATTAAAATGGACTAAGTTAAAGATTATATTCAATTTCTTTTATAAAGGTACACAATATTTTGTAATTATTAGTATTATTAGGGCTGCGGTCGAATTCTCGAGTAAATCCGCAAAATTCGGTAAATCCATTTACCTTTTTTTGCTGGAGAGTAAAGGAAATAAAAAAAGGTAAATCTTTTACGTTTAGGTACTTTATTCTTTATTGTTATAAGAATTGAACGAGTAAAAAATAGAAAAAAATGCGTAATTTAACAGGAAACGAACATTAAAATTCTAAATTTACCGCAGTAAATGATTTACCCGAGAATTCGACCGCAGCCTAGATTTCAAAATGTTAATTAGATTATTATTTAGTATTAAGGGATATTTGTTTCTTATGTTATTGTGTTTTGTACATTTGCTGATAATGTGTTTATTGTCTTCAATGATATTACATACATCACACAAATTATTATCGACTAAGCCCATCAGGTTTAGAAACTTCTTATTGTAGGTGTGGCTTGATCTTAATCTGTTAATCAATTTTATATCTTGAGCGTTTAGTTTGGCGTTTTTAAACCATGTTTTATTAGGGGGTGAATTAATTATTTTTTTGTTATATTTGCCTTTTGAAGAAGTCCAGTTATTATATAGTTCATGCCATTCCAGTGTGATTATGTTATCTATTAATTTAAATGAGTCTTCCAAGGTTATTAAATTGTTTATAGGTTCACTATTCTCTTCAATAGCTTCTTTTGCTAGCAGATCTGCGATGTTATTTCCACTGATACCAGAGTGACCCGGGATCCATTGGATAATTACTTTCGTATTGTTATTATTTCTTAGTGTGTTGATGATTTCATTTTCATAATATTTCGATTTATTAGAGTTTATAACATTAATTAGGGAATCACAGCTACTTTTGGAATCGGTGAAAATGATTATTTTATTAAAGTTCATATTAATAGAATTTTCTATGGCACTTTTAATGGCTATTATTTCAATGGTTTTTATAGAGGCTGTATTTTTTAATTTAATTTTAGTGTTTATGTTTAAATTTTTAAAGTGGATACCAATACCACCCTTGTTAGCTTTTAATGAGCCGTCAGTGAATATATATTGATAGTCATTGTAATAATTCGAAGTTTGGGTATAATTAGATATTATTTCAAGTTGGTTCATGTTATTATTGTTAATATTGTTTAAAGTATTATTTATTATTAAATTATTAATGTTTTTATTGATGTAATTATTTTTATTTTTTGCCATATTAGACAGAAAACTAAATTCCGAGTATAGATCGGTAAATTTGGGAATTATATTATTTATTGATAATTTTGTCATAGAAATTATTATTATTACAGATATTTTTTGCTATATACTTTAACGTGTTTTTTCTGTTATCTAAAATGGCAGGAAGTGTATTGGTTTCTGCTAAGATTGTTGAAATAGGTGTAGATTTAGTATAACCGGAAATGATTCTTAAATTCTTGTTTATTAACTGTTGTTTTATTTTTAAGGAATTTTTAAGGTTTACCGGGGTGATTATATCAGCGAAACTAATTTTAAATTGAATTAATGATTTGAATAGATTAAGCACAATTTGAGGGTGAGCGCCTCCTTTTTTATTTGAAATAATCTTTAACAAATTTGTAGATTTTGATATTTCTTTATCCAAGTTTTTATAATGATTCAGTAAAGATAGCTTGTTATTAAAAGATATACCCAATAATTTGGTAGATTTGACTTCATTTATAATGATATTATTAATTTTAATTTCATGATTTGAACTTTTGTTTTTAAATAGTCTAACATAAGAAGTTTTATCGAAGCTAATTTCGAGATTCAATTTATTTAATTCCAAACCTTATTTATTTAAAATATATTTACATGATTCAAAAGATAATGATTCATTAGCTCCCTTAACCAGAACCGCTAAATCGTCAGCAAATTGATAAATTGAGATATTGTTATTTTGTAAATTGTGAATATGTATTAGAAGTATAAATGTTAAATAAAGTGGGACTTAAGCAAGAACCCTGTGGAATGCCTTTATTAGTTGTCTGTTTAATAGAATTCGTGCCATTAATAAATATAACTGTTCTATTGGTTAGATATTGGTGAATCCAGTTTATTAAATTCCCCGGGGTATCAGTATCAATCAATTTTTTGATGAGTATATTTTTCCCAACATTGTCAAAGGCTTTCTTAATGTCTAACGTTATTAGTATTAGGTTTTTATTTTTCTTTTTTTCATAACAAATTTCCGACAACAAGTTTATGAAGTAATCCATAATACTGTGACCCTTACGAAAACCGTAGGAGTTTGGTGGCAAAATCTTATTCACATCCAAATGTAGTACTAAGTCTTCCAGGATTGCTTTATCAAAAATCTTTGATATGGAATTTTGGAGACATATTGGTCTGTAACTATCAACGTTTAGTTCATCTTTATTTGGTTTTTTGATGGAAATGACTTTGAAAGTTTTCCATGCTTGAGGGTAAATATGATTATTGTAGATGTTATTTAAGTAATTAATCAAAAAATATAAGATGTTAGGGTTATTGTCAATGATTTTTAGAAGAAATTTGAATGATAAACCGTCATTACCTGGAGCTGTTCTAGATTTACGTTTTAATATATTAGATATAAGTGAAATATTAAATTTATTATTGTTATTGTTGGAAGTAGCTACCGGAAGACTTTCATCTTCGATTGAATGAGGGAAATTATCATTTAAATTTTTTTTTGCCATATCATGATTTTCTAATAAGTTAAAGGAAATTGATCTTTTGCACCTGAGTTTGTTTATTTTGTTCCATAATTTTTTACTACCTATATCAGAATGTAGGTCGTCAATAAATAGTTTCCAACATTTTCTTTTGGCTTTGACAATTTCCCTTTTTAGAACAGCTGTAGATCTTAATAGTTCTATTGCCGAGAAAAGATTTTTAAGTTTATTGTAGATTTTTTGTTTGTTATTTTTAATTTTCCATAACCTATCTAATAAAGGATTCCACCAGGGTTTCGGCTTGTTATGTATGTTAATATTAATGGATTTAGTATTGTCATGAATTATGTTATTGATCAAACCTTCAATATTTTTGTTTTTATCGATTGCAACAATTTTATTTGTATCGTTTATTACGCTATTCCAATTAATAAAATCTTTTTTAATGAATTTATTTAATTTAAATTCAATTAAGATCGGTAGTTGATCGGAACCAATGAATTCATCAATACACGTCCATGACACTTTATCAAAGATATCTGCTGAGGATAATGAAATATCAATAGCTGATTTATGGTTTCTTCTATAATCGATTCTAGTGGGATTACCGTTATTGAGTATGTGGAAATTACTATTATTGATAATATTTGCAATATTGTTGCCTTTTTTGTTATTTTTTGTATTAGAGTTCCATAAATTATTATGAGCGTTAATATCACCTAGGATTAAAGTATTATTGTGACTGTTAAAATTTTGAATAATATAATCGAAATCGATTACATCTGTATTATTATAACTATTTGGGGGTTGTAGAAACTGATTAAGTTTAAAGCATAATTATTATATTTAATGGTAACGTAAAGTAATTCAATGTGTCTTAAGTTAATGTTAATATCAATTTTTTTGCTTGCTATTTTGTTATGTATTAAGAACGCTAATCCACCATATCCGCCGTTTCTGTTTCTAGAAAAAAATTTGTAATTCTTAACCGAAATATAATTGTTATCATTCAACCACGTTTCACATAATACCGCGATATCGATATTGTGTTTATTCATAAAGGAGTCCAACAAGTTAAAATTACTTCTAAAACTTCTTATGTTTAACTGTAAAATTTTTAAATTAATCATTTAATTAAACTTAACATTTTTGATGGCATTTTGGATGTCCATCGTTAAAAGATCTGTCATCTCATAAGACTTATTGCTAATTTTGTAAATATTTTTGAGTACTGAATCGAAAAATTCCAATCTAGCTCTTTGTTCATTAATGATAAGGTCATAGTTCTTGGCCTTGTTAATCCAAAAGTTTGGTAAATCATTATTGTTGTTATTTAATCTAGGAAATTCTGATGTATTTAAGTTTAGATTTTTATTCCTAGGGAAAATATCATTTCTAGCTTGCACAAAGGATAATTTATTTTTAATAGCATGAATTTTAATTTTGATTTGAATTTTTTTCTCAGAACAATTTTTTGAATTAGTGTAATGTGCATTGTCCTCACAATATAAACATGTTGGATCATTTACACATTCATGCGTATCTTTATCCGTAATATCCTTTGTGCAGTTCATGCATTTGACGACTTTTGATTTACAAAACTTTTTTGTATGACCGTATTTGATACAATTACCGCAAAATCTAATCTTTGGAATAAAAATATTTACCTTAATCTTGACCTTATAAAAATCAACAAATCTGGGCAGTTCATCATTTCTAAACTCAATTTTTATAATTTTTGTATCTTTTAAGGTTTTAGTATTAAAATCCCAAAATTTTATTATTTCGAGATTTGTAATTTTCGCATCACTACTCAAATTATTCCTAATCTCATCAAAGTCAAAATCATCCAGAAGTCCTTTTATGGTACCCACTACATTAGTGTATGTTTTTGGGATAAAAGGTTTGTATTCTTTATTTGTTAAAATTTTATGTAACGGATCGCCAGCTCTTATACATTTGTTAGCTAGATCATAAGAGCCGAATTCAACCCTTACCAATTTTTTATTAACTTCAATAATATCAATAAACTTAGTATTATTTTGGATGAATATTTTTGATACAATGACTGAAAGTAATCTATTAGGATTTTTAGAACTAATTAGGACGTAGAAAGGCCCTTTATCTGTTTTATTATATAGATTTATTGGTAGAATATTTTTTATCGTATCGGAAATATTATTTGATAAATTTGCCATATTTATGTCAGTGGTATTTTGATTATTAATAGTAATATTATTATTATTCGGCATGTTAGAACTTGAAATATTAGGCGTACTTACACTTGACGTATTAGGATTATTATTAAGATTTTTAGAATTATTTTTATTAAATCTAGAAATTTTTGGATTTGTATCCTCTGAAGAAAAAATATTGTTAGCATTCGCCATATTTGAATTTAGTTTATTAGGCATGTTTATAACAGATGGTTTAGAATTTATGTTATTAGGAATATTAGAATTATTATTATTAGATTTATACACTTTTAGATTATATTCATCAAATATTTCATTTGATTTTCTTTTTACGCTATTCAGTTTTTCACTAAAACCAAGGAAGCCATTAGAATTTTCATTGTCTTTCTCTAGAATGTTCGGAAGGCTAATGACGCCTTCCTTATTGAGATTTTTGTCACTATCCACTTTTTTTATTATATATTTTTATTATACACCAACTATAATTATATTTATTATATAACCAGGTAAAATGAAGTTAGGATTATTAAAATAATTAAAGATTTTAAAATCGATTCAAAATGCTTTGAAATCGCTTTTATTTTTTCGCATGCAGAAAAAACACGTCTTGACAAGACAACTAGACCACTGCGATTGAGCAACAATTTTACTCAACCTTAAACTTGTGTCATACATTTACAACCAAGTTCAAAATTGTATCAAACGTCAAAAAGTAGAAATACATATCTAAACGAAATACCCACACAACCTTACAAAAAAATATTTCCCGTTGTTAGGAAAAGAACGACTAACAATCTACATGGTTTATCCAGCTTATCGAAAAGAATCGAATGGGTAATTTTATCGAAAGCCTTTGAAAAATCGGTGTATACTACATCCACTTGTTGCCTATATTCTAGTTTACTATATAAATGTCCACAAAAAAAGACTAGATTAGTCGCCGTAAACCTACCCGGATAAAATTCCGTGTTAAGCAGGAGAAATAAACCTTTTTATTATTATTAAAGATAATAGTCAGTGGGGGGACTAGACTCACTGCACAATTCTTAATAAGGATGGGTGGAAAGCCATCCTGTCCTGCCCCCTTATCAACTTCAAGTTGAGATAACCCATCACAGACTTCTGCTTCAGTAAATTTTAAAAAGATAAAATCACAAAGACCGCGGTTAGTTAAAGGCTTGTTACGACAGACTCGAAAAAATTTGCAAACAAATTGGATATATCAGAGTGCTGACTGGCGGAAGAGTTCTTAAAAGTCATTGGGGTAGGAAACCCAGCAACCTTCTTTTTACCATTTATGAAATTTCAGAATTTCTTAGGATATGAAGTTAATTCATCTTCGATTTGCAAAATGTAGTTATTGTAAAGGAACCAGTTTAAAGTTTTAAACTCCTTACGAGCAGTGTTGAAGCTAGGATAAAACTTAACACCGTGTAACTTATATAAAGTATGAAACTTATTACGGCGTTTTTCAATACTAAATAGCTGTTTATTATACCATGGCTTATGATACTGAGGTTCATTTTCCAATGAAGGAACATATCTTTCAATACCAGACTTGAGAAGCTCGTTGAACAAAAAAACACTATCGTTCAAGCCTCCTCCTCGTTCTAGAAGTACCCAGTCCGAATCGACAAGAAATTTGTTTAAAGAAACGTGGTCAGCATGTCTAAAATCGAAATGAAAAGAATTGCCAGAAGTACACAATAGTATTACAATTCTCATGAAAAATGTATATCATAATTGGAGTATGATATATGGTCGTATATCCAGTGAAGTCGTCACACGGTAGGAGCTCCAAATACATAAGGTCAGTTGAAAAAAGCAAATCGAGGAATTTTCCTCGACTATTGCTTATTCGGTTCATCTGCTTCAATGCCGTGCTAGCAAAATAATCAGTGACTGCTAATCCTTTTTTGTCGACGGAACAGTCCGTGAAAACTCCATCAATACAAATTCAAATAATATCTGAAGTCATCAGTATTAATTAGTTGTCCACCAACACAAACCAATGGCGCAACAGCAGAATCGATGAAATTAATAATTCCCAGATAATATTCCAGGGTAGATGCGCAGGGAACATATGCAGCTACCACGAGGATGGAGGCACTGGCTGAGCTCGTTTGAAATCGAAAATATAACAGCGACCAACATACCACCCCCTTCAGGTTGGTACAAAAATCATGTCAATCATTCCTGTAAACGAGGTAGTTAGGTGGAAAATATTCCGCCCAATTGAAACTTTTAGTAAGCCATGTTTCCGAGATAATGATCACATCGTAATCATTGCTAAGCAAGAATAATTTAGCTTTACCTTGAATGCTAGAGGCATTATGGTAGTACATTGATGTAAAAGAAGTTTGTCCAGAACTTATAAAAACTACATCTCTTAAATTACGGGAGAGTTGACGTACAGCTGGTATCCGAAATTTCACACTGTAGGTTATTACTTGGGACAAATTTACTACTTAGTAAGCTCTTATAATTTATTCTGCTGACTTGTTGAGAGTGGAGGCAATGTTGTCGGAACATTTTTATCGTAAAACTCCCGATTGTGTACACCGGTTGGCCAAGTATTAGGGTCTAGGGCCTTAATACGCACATCAACTTTTATGCCCAATATGAAGCAACCAAACTCCAGAGATTCGATACTTCTTTGTTTAGGGACTATTTTGAATGCTTTACAGTCTTCAATCTCCAAACAAGTTTTAGCCATGGACGCAATTTCATTTTCAGAAGAATCCGGATCAAATTTTGAGACGTGTAGCCATATCGTCGGTATAATGACCTTTACCCCAAAAATTTTCGAAAATTG
Source organism: Tipula helvola (assembly GCA_963556165.1). Taxonomy (NCBI): domain Eukaryota; kingdom Metazoa; phylum Arthropoda; class Insecta; order Diptera; family Tipulidae; genus Tipula; species Tipula helvola. The sequence continues at coordinate 112,607,899 of OY744482.1, forward strand.
TCTGGTACCACAAATAGTTTTTGCGCCCAGATTTTGAAAATGCTTGTTGCTAACTGCAGGCATGACATTGGAACTCATTGAGGACGATTGTGTGACCGCAGGACTAATAGGCAAAACAGCAGGCAATTAAGCAGGCTGAATAATTTCCTTCGTCGGGTATAAACTATGAAGCCGAATCTTTAGTTGCTCTTGCAGAAGAACTTAAAAGCACAAACGATGTGGTAGTCGTGGATGACAAATCAGGTAGGCGATCGAGGATCATGCCAAGTTGTTGTTGCGAATAAGCTATAGACTGTGAAAATCAAAAATACATTTGTTAAATTTGAAACCGCTATAAAGAAGAAAATGGTCAAAAAGGAAATGCGAGAGTTCACCATTGCTTCACCGAAAGAAGGTGGCAGTTAATAGCTGCAAAATAAGGTTATCTTTAATCTTCGTCGCATGTCCAAAATTAGTTTGTGGGTAAAGTTATAGAGGAAAGAAAAGAGGTCTTACACAAACAGTCCATAATTCTCAATAAACAAGGAACATTTTTTTTGTAAAAAATTACAATTGCTCCTTGAGACATAATGGAGTGCGTCATTGAAACGTTGGAGGGTATTTTTTGTATAAAAACTAAAAAAAAAAAAAAAATATTTATTGCCTATTACCCATAGAACTTAAAACTCATTTAACGAATTCGAACCAAACTTTTAATGTTACCTTGACGATAAATCAAACACGAATAAGGAAATACAAATTTCCCTTCTTTTCCAATTATCTCTCCGTCTATACCACAAAATCAATTAAAAACCAACCCGCATATGAAACGCGATAACGTAACTATGGCAACGACTAGTAAATATTTTCAATTTTATTGCATTTTGATTTTTGTTATATCAATGAAATACTTGTACAATCGACTACGGCTTTTCATTTTCTATGCGGCTGTCTGTCATGCCGTGCCGTCAAAATTAATTTCGATTCTCGCAACCTATTCGGAAGTAAACTTTATATTACCAATAAAATAATAAATCAAGAAAATGGAAGAATTAAAAGATGCAAGTATTCATCATACCGCAATTAAATTGGCCAATGATGTAAAAAATATGAAAATTTATCATAGTTTATATAAAATGGTTCAAGTAAGTAGTGTGTTGGTTTGTCAAAAATTTTCTTAATTTTCTTTATAATTGTTTATTATAGAAATTAGCATGTTCGCCAAATGTCGATAAACACGAAATGAAAGCTACTTTGGAGGCGGCCATAAAATCGCAGGGGCTCGATACAGATATCCGAAATATTATTTACCATTTGATACGAAGTTCAGTAAAAGTGGAACCAAAACCTATGGCGCCAACGGTTCACGTGTGTATAAACGTGTACTGTGCATAATAAAATCTTGCTATCTTATTATCCAATAAATTACAGATCGATCCGCTAAGCTATTTAAAACGTTCAGGTAATCAATGGGAGCGAAGAGTACGAAAATCATTAAACGCTATGTGTACAGAATTAAATGCACCAATGCAGGGACAGCTACGAATAACGGCTGATCGGGAAGAATTTTTGGGAAAATGGGACGAATTAAGCAACTATCAAATTGGCAAGTAAACAGTGAAATACAGTATAATTGTATTCGCTAAGCTCGTTTATTGCAGATCTATCAAATTATCGGCCAGTTTATGCCCCTAAAGATTTATTGGATGTGCTACTTTCATTAAAAGGACCCCAAAAACAGGATGACGAAGAGTAAGAAATTGTACACTTGAAGTGATTTCGTAATTACCGCATAAATACATTTTAATTTCAGAGTTCTGCCTAAATGGGAATTCTCTCATATTGGATTGCCAGTAAAAAATTTATTTGAGCTTCGAGGCCATTTTGCTGAACTTTTGCGCAACGATTGCGGATCCAATGAATGGATAATACAATGTCGTAAGGTATTAGAAGCAAGGCATGCCCCTTTATGCCAACAAATTTTGAAGAAAGGTATGACTCCACCACCGTTTCGAGGGAAATTATGGTCGTACGTTTTAGGGAGTAAAGTTGAAATTCATGTAAGTCTTTATAAACTTAGTATATAATTCAAAATGGAGTAACAATATTTAAATCGATATAGCATTTTGAGCATTGGGAGAAACTGAAACTAGCCGTCCTAAGTACCGATCTGATAGTAGATAAATTAGTGTTCAAGGATGTTCAATTAACTGCTACGAATGATGACCAATATTTTGTGTTCGAGGATGTTCTTTATCAAGTGATGTTGTGTTTTTCTCGCGATAGTGACGTCAATTCAATGATCCAATCGGACAGTACATCGATTAATAAACCTAAACTATATGAAGGCCCACCGTCTGGGATTGTGCCATTTCACGGCATTTGTATGTTTGGTAGGTGATCGAATATTAAATAATTTGATAATTTATTGACAAAGTATTTTTTCTATAAATAGCTTCTCCATTTTGTTATTTATACGATGATCCAGTCCATCTATACTTTACTTTTCGTGCATTTTACGTTCGATACTGTCACCGATTAACAACTATAAATACACATCCACAAGGAATTGTTAGTTTATGTCTGCTATTTGAAAAACTACTTCAGACGCATGAACCACAGTTGTGGTCACATTTTAGAGAGCTACAGATTCAACCGTAATGTTACCGAGATAATTAGTGGTAAATTCCTATAGAATACTAATTGTTTTTATTTTTTTAAAATTTAGAATACGGGTTGTGTTCAAATGGCTGATGCGCGGATTTAGTGGTCACCTACCACCTGAACAATTACTAATCTTATGGGACTTAGTACTGGGATTTGATAGCCTAGAAATTTTATCGTTGCTTTCAATTATCATTCTGAGTTTTAGAAAGGACAGTCTGATGCATGTTACGACATTAGAAAATATTGAAGCCGTGTTAGCTGATTTGTCTTCAATAAAAGTGTTGCCGTTAATTCAATTAGCATTGTCGAGAGATTAGACGACTGGAAGAGACTGGGGGGAGGGAAATGTATATTATTAAAATTAGGTTGTGACTGTTATTGAATAAATTTTTTTTAAGTATTTAACCTAAAAGAATTTTATTTGAAAATTGTAACATCATGTTAGTGGATTTAAAGATCGCTGAAGAAAGAAAGACATAAATTGAACATGAACGAAAGTGAATTCGATGAAAATATCGTCCAATATAATCATATAGCATGCATGAATTTATTTTAATTAAAGAAAATTTCGTCAATGTGAATACTTCTGGTATCCTTCCTCAAATTGGTCGCGCGGAGTTGTGGTGAAAGTGTTGTGGTGATAGAAAGTGATCGTAACATCTTTTGGTCTCTTTCAGTTTGCATAATTATACCGCTTTTGGTTTACGCAATGCTGCACAGCCATAAACGCAACAACGTTTGATAAATGAAGTACTTGAAGGATTAAATTTTCGTAAAATGTAATTGCGGTAAAACAGAATTAACATTTCAGGACCCTGTCGTCTTGCTGCGGGTGCGATAGTACCGTTGCCAAAAAAAGTTGAGGCTATCCGAAATTATAATGAACCAAAAGTATCTCAAGATTTAAAAATATTTTTGTCGATGGTAAATTTATATCGTAGTACAGGTTGTTATCACATGCCAATTTTAAGTAAGTGGAAGGGGCAAAGAGGCCACTTGAGAGGTAAATTCTTACTTTTTATGTTAAAAACTTTTGTTATGTTCCATTTTGCCATTTTGCTATTACAAGATTCACTCAAACCAATCACAATTTGATGTCGCGGTCTGGAATATTCAAGGAATTGCACCAAACATCAAGTACCTAATAGGTACTTAAAAACGACAACATTTTATCCACAAGGTAACTAATACTTATAGAGATGTGGCATGTAACACATAAGTCTGCAATAAAATGTCAACAGTAAAACGATAGGGTGAAACTTTTGCCAATAATTTTATTGGGCCATCGAGTTACCTCCAGATATTAGCGTTTTACCTGCCGAGCTCCCATTCAAAATAATTTTTCGAATACATGTAGAATTTTTTACACCGATGGAAAATCAAATTCAACCGAAACAGAGTTCAAGGTATTTCGATAATTCACGAGCAGAGTTTGTCCAATAGTTACAGTATTTATTCGTATACGTGTCATATATTTACAGTATTTATTCGAATTCGTATCGTACACGAGTGGATGGCATAAGAGTACCATTACAAAATCCGTAAATGGGCCACTTGAAGTAATATAGTGGAAGGATATATATTTCGTATTAAAAATTAACGGCAAAACGATGGTGGTTTGGCGTCTATTGGAGGGGGGACTAAATTGAGTCTAGCTCCGGAACCTTCCAGTAGGGTGTGCATCACGTGAGCTGTTCGTGGTCATGTATCAGGCAGAAGCGTGATGGGTACAATTGTTTTAGGGGTAACCTGGTCACAATTCACAAGTTTACGTGCTGCTTCCTCGAGGCAACCATCGGTAACTGAGCAATTTGACACATTTTTGGCCATTTGGCACAGGCTAAAATACGGCGCTCAAGGAGAAACCCTTGATAAAAAACCCCTAAAACCCTAACCTAAACTGGAACAGCATATGCCGATGGATGAATGGCTGATAGGTTAACCAGACCTGACAAGTATGCGGACTCTGGATACCAGGCACTCTCCAGTTTTATTTAGCCTTCCTGTAGTATGTAGGTGACCTACAGGCAACTTTCCATTCCATTTGGGGATATACGGGAGTAGGATTGCCTCTCGAAGTCCTTTGGTACCAATGCTACCGTGTTTCCAGTAGAAATACATGCCATAGTAAACATCTAGGAGGGAAAGCAACGAGATCAGATGTATTGCGTTGACCGGCCGGCAGCATTATCAGGTTCAATCAGAGCCTGAATATTGACTGGACGTATAATTAAGCAGGGTCCAACCATAAAAGATCTTTTACGTCGCAGTGCGAGGTGGCTGAATGCCTACGTGGCCCTACAGTAAGTAAGTAAGTAACGGCAAAACGATAAACTATACCGAAGCTGTAACGAACACCACAAGCCAATCCCAGTCTTCTGTTCCGGAAATGACCGACTCAAGCAATATGACACAAGTACTCCGACGGTGAAAGCGGTACTACCAGAAAAGTGGCAATTGTGGTAGAATTTTAAAGCTAAACGAACGCTTACATTTGAGCAATTTAAATAATTTCAGTAACAGACAGTAACTTTCTTGATAATTTTGTAACAGAATAACTTAACGGGATTAATTTTTCCTGTTTTACAATAAAACAACTAGGTAGGCTTAATAATTCATAAGAGGGGAAAAATTCTTCATTAAAATGAGGGTCAAATTCAACCGAAATAAGAAAGACCATTATTGCGCACGACAGCGAAATATATCGCAAAGAACAAGACAATCCCATAATGCCAACATGACTGCGAGGGCTGCGTAGACGGAAGAAACGGGAATAGCATGAACAACAGGCACGCAACATCCAAAATTCTAGCCTGAGAGATAGATATCGTTGCATAAGAGAATTAGCTACGGAGTTTCATCCACGTAGTAGCGCTATTCGCAACAAATCCGGTGAGTTGAAAATGGCCACTAAAACCGTCCTCAAAGTGTGGCGGGCGGAATTATTTCTCCTCACTTTTAAATAAACAGGCACCACCTTCCGAGCGATATTGACTTGTAACTTGGCTATTTCTGAACTGATTGTGATGAAATTTGGCATTATTAGTAAAATTAGAAGGGAAATCTCCATTTTCCAGAATTTAACTTTTCATTTTGAAGTAAAAATATTTTTATTAATAATAATAATTTGTTCAAATTTTAGAGTAGATAATTTCTTTTTGGCAAATTATTCTTAAGGAATTATGAGGCAATTTGATCGCGCGATCAAAATGCCTCATAATTCCTGAAGAATAATTTGCCAAAAAGTAATTTGTCAAACAAATATTTGACATAAGTGAATTTGCCATTCATACTTCTTTGCCAAATAAATGTTTGCCAAACGTTTTTTTTTGCTAAAAGTAATTTGATCAAAGTTTCATTTGCGAAACGTTTGTTTGCTAAAAGACGTATACCCAAACAATCACCCACAAACATAGCCGCGGCAATTTTACGACGCTTTTCTAAAGTGTCAATACGAAGATCATGACACCTAACAACTTAAAATAGCAGGTTACATATCTGTTTCCACCTAGGCTGACTACGATCAGAGAGTAACCTGAGTTTCCTTAAAGTATAAATGGTAAATCGCCTCTGAACTGATTCTAATCTATCGATGTGTACTTCATGGTGGGGATACCATACAACCACAGCATACTCAAGATGTGATCTAACCAAAGTGACAAATAAACTTATACCTAATATATCATGAAACTCTTTTGTCATTCGAATAATGAAGCCCAAGATAGAATTGGCTTTACACAGGCACACAAAAAAAAATTTCAAGACCCAGAGGGTAGACCCTTCTACCCCTCCGTTTTGGCAATTTTCATACGAAGTATTTTACAAAACTTTTGAGACGAGTCCTCTCGTCTCTCATAATTCAGGGTACTTTTTCAACCGTAAGTCCTCTCGCCTTTCCGAAATCGGAGTACTTTTTCAACTGTAAATCCCCTCGCCTCTCACGAATCAGGGTGCTTTTTCAACCATAAGTTCGCTCACCCCTCACGCTTGTTCAACGGAACCCTCTTATTTCTCATTAACTGGTAGGTTTTCACACCACTTGGAAAGTTGAAAAAGTATCTCACCGGCTCTTGTAGGGCCTTCTGAGGGGCTTCCTCTTACTGGTTCTCTTCTCTTCTGGTGCATCTCTCTTCATATTCCAACAATTGTCCGCCAACATACTGACGTCCCACTTACCTTGATAGCGGCATTCCATTTCCTTGAGATCTTCGACCTCTCACCTTGCTCCTCGCTATAGTCTCCCAGGTTCTGTGGAAAATAGTCCACATGGGAATGGTGGAAATGGAGCTTCAAGTTCATAAGACAACCAGCACCTTGTAATTCTCAAGTAACCCTACTATATCTTTATTGTAATTAGGACTTTTATTATTGCCTAAGAAGTTTTCCACTCTAGTTTTAAAGCTAAGCCAAGCTTTTGCCTGCTGGTCATTCATTGATTCGACAAATTCAGTGTCGCGAAGGAGTCTCCGAATTTTCGGCTCGTCGAAAACTCCTTCCTTAAGTTTGGCGTCGGATTTATTTGGAAACTTCTGTTGGAGGTACCTAAAAGCATCCCCTTCTCCTGTAAATGATTTGAGTAATTTCTTAATTAATCCGAGTTTTATATGCAATGGAGGAAGAAGAACTCTTTTAGGTGGTACCAATGGTTCAGCGAGAATATTAGCTAAACCAGGAACTAAAGTATTTCTCATAGGCCAATTTTTCAATGTATAGTGATTCGTACGATCACGACTGTCCCACAAACACAAAAAGCACGGATATTTCGTATGCTCCTTTTGTTGCCACAAGAGAATGGTGAGTATTTCGAGGTCTCCGCAAATTTGCCAATTGTGATCACTGTTGGGCCATGATTCAATTGGGATAAAATAAAAAACACAACCACTAGACTAAGTACGACAATTTATTGATACATAAGTATTTTGATTCACAGCCACTACCACTACACAGAAAATGTACTCAAAACGCACTACTTCGTATTTTAAGCATTACACACAGATGATTCGTTCCATTTAATGATAACACCGCAGATATATCTACAACAAATTTAATAATTAAAGAATGATTGCATTTAACTTTAAAATTACTTATCTGTATCGAAACTTATTTGATTTCGGAAATTGTATTTGTTATTATTATTTTAGTCAAGCTATCAATGTGATTTGATGACACAAGTTTAGTACAGTTGTGTATTGCCAATTTTGTGGTAAATTCACATGCAAATAATCCAATTAGTACAATGGTTTTTATTTTGTTTAAGTTGGTACATATTGTTATATTTTTTCTATCATTGTAATACAAATAATTATTCAGTGTTCTTTAAACTTTTGTGACAGCAACACACAATACAAAATTTTGGAAATTCAATAAATCAGAATAAATAAATGTATATTAATAAAACCAACATAAGCCGACATTGTTTTTTAATTCATTGAAGTTTTTCGTGAGAAAGTGAACCAGCTTGAATTTCCTCAGTGTGTGCTGTACATAAATTAATGGTCCTTCGAGCCGGATAGTATAATATTCTTGGCGAAGTGAAGTTACTATAATTTTGTTCTTGTCGTAGAGTAAAATTAGTGTGATTTAATTTGACACCATATTGCGGTCTACCAGTCGTATTGGTGAAAACGTGATCAGAAGCAGAACGCTATTTTTTGAGAAAGAATACGGACACGGATGTGTAAATAGTAATTCGACGCCATTTTGCAGAAAGGAAAGCGGTGTGGTCACGACGTCATCTTGAACAGTGAAGGCGTACCAGAACTTAAAATTAATATTTGAATATTAACAACGCAACTGCTGGGGGCTACTTCAGCAGTTGGTTGCAACGAGGGAGTGACACATTCAGAGCGGAACAACGCAATTGCTGAGGGCTACTTCAGCAATTGGTTGCAACGAGGGAGTGACACGTTTAGAGCGGAACAACGCAATTGCTGAGGGCTACTTCAGCAATTGGTTGCAACGAGGGAGTGACACGTTTAGAGCAGAACAGCGTAATTATTGAGGGCTACGTAATCGGTTGCAGCAAAGGGATCGGAACATACATTGGGAGTAACACATTTAAAGCTGCATTTCTAAGGTGTCAAGGATTGGAGAGGTCAGTTGCAACATACTAGTAACAGGGCTTTATTCTGTGTAAGTGCTGAGTCATTTGTAGCAAGGTAGGTCGTGTTCCTTAGTCATTACAGTAGAGCCGTGGTTGATTTTATAAGGTCGGTTAGTTGAAATCATGTGTGATCAGAAAGAGTATATGGCAAGAAGTGGTGTAGCAAAGGGTAGCATAACTCGGTTGGTAAAGTATGCCGATAGTGTTTCCGACAAAACATCGTTTATGGACATTAAGTCCAGGCTAGAGTTGTTATAGAGCGATCGTTCATTGAATTCACAGAATGTGAAATGAAATTAGCAATTCTGGAAGTTCCTTCTGAGATGGAAGAATATGAAACAAAATATTTAAAGGTTAAAGCCAAATTATCACAAGCTATAGCAGTACCAACAGCTCGGGAGGAAACTAGTCAAGTCGAAAAAATGATGTCTCGCGTCTTAAAGGGCCAAAATGAGTTCTTGACCAGTTTGTCATCTACCTTTACTAGTTCTCTAAATCAAACGATCAACCAATCATGTGAAGAACCTCACTGTTCTGCCAGGTTGCCACGGCTAAACATCCCAACGTTTAGTGGTGACTACAAGGATTTTGCTTGCTTTAAAGATTTGTATACAGCGTCTGTACACAGCAAATTGGGATTAACCGAAGCGGAAAAATTCCAATACTTGAAGGGGTATCTGCGTGGTGAGGCAGCAGATTTAATCAAGCATATCACGGTGTCAGAAGCAAATTACACACAAGCATGGACGAAATTATGTGAGCGTTACGATAAAAAACGGTACGGGGTGAATAACCTAATTCAATTATTCCTGGAACAGCCGAGTACTCAACACAGTTCAGCAAAAGGTTTACGTCGACTGTACAACGTATCGGATGAAGTCACCTAGTCACTAGAAGCATTAGGCGATGAAGCAAATCGAAGGGATGCGTGGCTTATTCATTTATTGTTGCGAAAAACGGACAGAGAAACTCAACAAGCATTTGCACACAAGACAGTGACGAAGGATTTTCCATCTCTCGAAGAATTTCTTAAGTTCATTAGTGAAAGAGCTGATGCGCTTGAAGCCTGTGAGCCGACTAACGCAGGGAAAACCAAATCAAGTACAAGCAAGGTTCACCAAATCAAAATGAGCGAACTATCAAGACCGGTTATTTCTAAGTGTTTGGTTTGTGGGGATTCACACCGAGTTTATACATGCCCACAGTTCAAGAGCTTAGACATAGTACAACGAAGAGAAAAGGCAGCAAAGGTTCGTATGTGTTTTAACTGTCTAGCAGGAAATCATCGAGCCAACCAATGTCAAAGTCAGGCCAGTTGTATTAAGTGTGGACGACGGCATCATACACTACTTCATGATGATGTAGCTACTCCATCAACAAGTACATGTTACACCACTTCCAGGTAAGGCGCAAATTCTACCAGAGTCCCAAACTACGCACGCACTAAATGAAGTAACTCCTTGCGTAAAAACAGTTGAACAAACCGTTAATTCAAACGTCTCACGGGAAGCAACCACATTGTTCCCTACTGCAGCCGTAGAGTTAAAAAATCAACATGGCCAGTTGGTTTGTTGCAAGCTACTAATGGACTCGGGATTGAAACCTTGTTCGGTTATGTAGTTGCCGGCAGGCCGGAGGATATATCAAATGAGGAAAGTAAATGGAGGCCGTTCCATAATTTCAACGCCATCATTGTGGAAGATCAAAGTCTAGAAAACTTACTTCGGAAGTTTTGGGAGCAGGAAACGATATTAGAGGAAACACCTAGAACAAGGAAGAAGAGCTATGTGAAACGATGTTTACAACAACAACTACAAAGAACGCGGAGGGAAGATTTGTTGTTCAACTGCCCTTAAAATCTAAGGCAAGTCCATTAGGAGATTCATACAAGGTAGCCTTACAGAGGTTGTTATCAATGGAACGGAAAATGAGTCGAAACCCAGATTTCAAGAGTATGTATATCGAATTCTTAAAGGAATATGAAGGTCTGGGGCACATGAAATTATTGCAACCAGAAGAAATTAAGGCCAAGGGTACGGAAGTGTATTACTTGCCCCATCATGGTGTTTTGCGAGAGAATAGCTTAACGACAAAATTGCGCGTCGTTTTCGACGGGTCGGCTAGGTCATCAAACGGTACGAGTTTAAATGATAATTTATTGATCGGTTCCAGGCTACAAGACACATTATGGGCCATTTTGCTAAGGTTTGATCGTTCAAGATTGCAATATGTGCCGACATTGCGAAAATGTATCGCCAGATACTCATAGATTCAAGGCAAACACCCTTACAACGTATCCTGTGGCGTGATTCACCCTCTTAACCTATTGACCATTACGAGCTATTAACCGTAACGTATGGAACATCGTCGGCACCATTTTTAGCAGTGAGGGTTTTGTTTCAAATCGCCGATGACTGTGAATTAACATATCCAAAAGTATCAAAGGTCATTAGGAAAAACTTTTACGTTGACGACGTATTAACCGGCGCAGACGATGAAGAAGAAGCACTAATTTTAAAAAATTAGTTGCTGACGGTGTTTGGCGAATGTGGATTCTCTCTTACGAAGTGGCGGTCGAACATCTCAAAATTAAGTGATGCTAATGGATTGACTCAAATAACTGAGGAAGGTCGAGTGGCACAAGTGTTAGGGTTGTATTGGGAACCTCAAAAGGATTATTTCTCGTTCAACGGTTTGAACTTAGAAGATAGCATATATACAAAAAGAGGAGTTTTGTCGGTTGCTTCCCGAATTTTTGACCCTTTGGGGTGGTTGAGTCCTTTCACTGTGTTGATAAAAGTGTTTATGCAAAGTCTATGGCTAAGAAAGCTATCATGGGATGAACGGTTATCTCAAGAACTTCAAAATGCTTGGACAAATATTCAAATTCAATTTAAATTATTAAAATAACATAGAAATTCCCAGATATGTTTCCAATTTCCAGGCAAACTACCAAATCTACGGATTTAGCGATGCAAGTGAAGTGGCTTATTCTGCAGCCGTTTATGTTCGTGTACTAAAGGATAATCACTTCTCAGCAACACTACTGACATCGAAAAGCAAGGTCGCTCCTATCCAGCCTGTTAGTTTACCAAGACTAGAACTGTGTGGAGCACATCTGCTTACAAAACTAGTAGATCGAGTAATGAAGGCGCTTGAGGTGTCAAATATTAAGGTGTATATGTGGAGTGATTCGATGGTAGTTTTATCATGGCTATCAAACCATCCTCGTAAATGGAAAACATATGTAGCCAATCGTGTTGCTTCAATCCATCAACTTCTTTCAGAGTCGATATGGAGACACGTGAAGGGCAGAGAGAATCCTGCTGATTTAGCGACTCGAGGAATTTCAGTCGAAAAATTAGTTTCAAATGATTTATGGTGGAATGGACCAAGTTGGCTATCAAAGGAGGAAGATCAGTGGCCAATAAATCCAACAATTGGAGAAACACTTCAAGAACTTCATATGGGGGAGCGGGACGAAATTCCTTCACATTAATATAAAGACCGATGAAGTTCATCCAATTTGTAGGTTACTTGATACAATTTCAAGTTGGACCAAAATAGTAGTGCGTGTGATGGCTTATATCCTGAGGTTTTTACAAATTGTGAAGAATCGAAATAAACCCTCAAGATTCATTAGCGTAACGGAGTTAGAAAATGCGGAAATCAAAATAATTCAGTCCGTTCAGTATACAGAATTCGCAGCAGACATTCAGTCACTCACGAAATTTAACCAATTACCATCAAATTCGAGGCTAAGGGCATTAGTACCGTTTATTGATGCATCCGGAACGTTACGCGTAGGTGGTCGGCTGCAAAATTTAAAGTGTGCTTATAATATAAAACACCCAATCATCGTGACAAAGGGACATATAATAGGAAAACTTCCAACAGGTCCATCTTTATTAACGGCGTTGTCTCGTCAGAAATACTGGATATTGGGTGTCCGGATAATATATTTACCAATTAATATGGCAACTGTTTCTAATCCTTAAAATCTTCAATCACTGATTTATTGATTTAATTAGATTTGTTTTTATTATTTATCAGGATCTTTTGAATTTTAAACCACAAATTTCGGAACCGTACTGAATTTGTTTTCGGAAAATTTAAAATCACTGCAATTATTTTATTATGATACAATAACATAAATTAATAAAATTATAATTAAAACCCGATAATATTTTTTTTTTAAGATAAACCGTTAAGTAATTTAGATGATATCTAGTGACGTGTAATTTGAGTTATAAAGTAATATAACTGATCTCTAAAATCTCTTCAAATCAGTAAATTACAATAAGCGATGGATCATCAAATAAATAACAGAATATCTTATTGTTGCTACATACAAACGTAATGAAAAAAGAAAATAGATTTTATCCATTTTAATGACAAAAATTGTTTACCTCGAATCCAGAATAATTACGCGGCAAATAATATTGCAAAATTAATTAATTATTCGGGATTCGAGATTACTTTCGAGATTTTGAATTCGATATTTTAAAATTTCGATATTTTGATTTCGAGTTTTCGAGTTCGATATAACGATCGTCGGGATTTCATAACCAACCCAGCATCAAAGGGAAATTTTTAGCAAAAATAGCGTAAATTGTAGATATATGAGAAAGAGAATAGTATACATTTAGGCGACTTTTGTTTCTTAGAACAAGCGATGGAATTGGCAAAATTTATTCAATAAAAATAAAAAATCCCAAAGTGTAACGCTCTTTATTGAATGTCCGTAGGTCGGTTCCTGTTGTCGGCGATAACAAGCAATTTTTGCATTATACGTTGTACGAAGCTCTTCCAACGCAATTTATTCAACAAAAATCAAATCTCATAATCAAATGCTTTTTTAAAATGTCTATAGTATGTTTTTGATGTATAAGTTATCAAACGGCTGGTCCCTATTGGATCCACCATGCAAATAATTGGCCCGATTCTGCATTTCAAAATTTTATGTTATGTTATGCTATTTTTGTTTTTTAAATACAAATTCTTATAGGAAGCGGGGAAATAAAATAACATAACATGAATTTTAACGTTCCAGAATCGGGCCCCAATAAGCAATTTTTGCATCAAATGTAAAGCAAAGTTCCGCCGACGAAATTTTGAAAATAAAAATCAAGAGTCCCAAAGTCAAATGAATTTTCTTGAATATCTATTGTATGCAATTGATGTAGAAATTATCAAATGTCCGGTCCCTTGAGTCACCCATATAAATAACAAGCAACGACAATATTTCTTCAACAAAAATCAAACGATTTTCCTCAAATTCCCATAATATGCACTTGATATAGAAATTATGAAATGGGATATATAGGCTACATAAATAACAAGCAATATTTGCATCAAAAGTATTTGCTGGGTCGGTCATATATGTATGTATATAACAAGCAAATCTTGCAGCAAATGTTGGACGAACTTCCGCCGAAGTTATTTCGTTGGCGGTACTTCGTACAACGTTTGATTGAAAAATTACTCATTATTTATATGGCTGATGATGATAAGGAACCGAATATTTCATAATTTGTACATCAAGTTCAGACTACGGACATTTGATAAATTTAATTTGGGTAAGGTGTATTTTTGAACAATAGTCATGAACTTTATTCTAAACCACTTTTAAAACCGGTCACAAAAGGTTAGTTTCAGATTTCTTACTAACAACTTTAGAAGCTTTTAAAATACCCGAGTCGATTTACGAAATTCCAATTTGAAGCGTTATGAAAAAATTTCTTACATCGACTAAAATATATTCAATAAACGTAAAATCGCGTACTATGTACCTCAAATACAACAATAATACCCGTGCATCCCTTAAATTTAAAAACAAAACACTTTTCAAGGTAAATAATATCCAGAGCCATAATATTGAGAATAACATAAATATTCGTACTCATCAAAATAACTTGATACAACGAGAGTATAAAATTTTCACAAAACAATGTGAGCGCGGAAAATTCGCATGCGTACTGAAAACCATATGAATGTGATTTTGTGACGTACATTTAATTTTTAATTTTCTTTTCGATATTATTTTGTACTATTTTGAGTAAATACGAAAAAATAAAAAAATTCATTAATATTTAGAATGTTTGCATTGCAACATTGAAAATTCAATATGAAATATTGTTACTTGTATCAGAGCCTACTGTATAAATAAGAGCCTCCAGTATCGACTGTATTTTTTACTAAGCTTAAAATAAGGTACAAACAATTTTTCCCTTACTATGAAACTATATGGGGAAACAGTTATTTTCATTTACAGTTTTAGTTTATTAGAAATGTGAGCTTTTGTTTTGTTTTTATATGAAAATGTTCATGAAACATCTAATATTATTTGATTGAAAAATTGAGTCTTGAAAATGTTTATTTCTAAGTGAAAATTGTCATGAAAAATAAGGTACTTTTGAAATTTTAAATATTGTTGTTTTTGTAATATACTACGTCATCAACATAACTCGTTTATAAAAAAATACAATAATCATCTCTTTCATTGCCTCCATTCAAATTTGAATTCGAATATGTTTCTATAGTTATTTTGAATTAGCAAAGCATGCTTAGATTGTTTTGATTTTTTGTTTTCTTCGCTCTCATTTTATTGATTTATTTTTTTCTGTTTGCTCTTTCTGATTTATTTTAGTTTAATTGTTGAGCGGAGGCGTGTTGTCTTTTTTCTTACCATTAGTTTTAGATGTGGAGATATGATGTCGTCATTAAACTGAATTTTCTCTTTTTAATACACATTGTTGTTGTTGTAGAATGTTTTTTCATTTAATTTCCCTTATTTTCTTTTGATTATTGCTGGAAAATATGGAAATTTGAGAATCTGTGTTTTAAATGAGTAAGACATTGAGTTGTTTGTTAGCGATTTCTTAAAAAATTATTTAACTGGGTTTAACTTTTAATTCATATTTTATCGTCAATCGAAATCGCGTTTTTTCATATAAACACTATGAAAATAAATGAATTTTTAGTGTTTCTATATCCCTTATATTAAGTTCATTTTTCACATGACGGCTCTATTCACTTCAAGATGGTTCTGCTTGTATTTACACCGCGGAGTAAAGTTTGTTGGAAAATTATCGTCAATTCCCTCTTTTTAATACCGTAATGCGATATTTCAAAGTTCTCTCGTTTTGTAAATAACTTTTGTTCTCCTCCAGTTGAATGAAATATATACAAACAAGCTAATAAAAAAAAATACGAAACAGTTTTTAGTCACTCCGTGTCGTTTGGATCCGTTTCGTATGGATTTATATGTGGATGAGATTGAAAATTAAATCAAATTTTGTGTTTTAAATTAAATTGTGAAAAAATTAAGTGATTTAAAATAATTAAAAGTAAGATTTGTTTTATATAAGCTTTGTAGAGCTTTTTTTTTTTGTTACATATCATTCAAATGGTGCTATCTTATCAAGTTAGGCTATTTTATTGTGTGGAAATGTGTGTTGTTTGAAAATTTCAGTTTTCCGAAAAATAAATGACCTTCACTTTATGTATTATAATATGTTATTTAGTTAAGAGTGTAATGCAGTGATTCATATACATCTAAAAAACTTCTCAATGAAAATGGGAATTCGTTAAAAAGGAAACTCTATATTATGAATCATGATGTTGATTTTTGATTTACGAAAAACGTCAACGAAGTCAAAAGTAGAAGATTTAGTGTTTTTGTTTTAAATTCTCATTGTGTCTTACTACTCCAAATTAAAAGGGGTAAATTCCGTTGAATTATTTGGTAAGCTGTAGGTTCGACATATTTCGTTGTCAAAAGAAACGACATTGGATAAATTTTCTTATCGATTATCATACTTTAAAGGTTATGTTCCAATTTGGGTCGCCAACAAAATACGCAATTTTGATTCAATTTTTTTGAGTATGTATCTGAAATTTTACTTTTCACCCACTCTTGAACGAATGCCAATTTTTTTCTTAGTTCACGACAAATTTGAACTAATTTTTTTACTACAATAATTCTCTGATGACTGAATTATTTCCGTTTTTTATTTTTGAATTGTATCAACATTTTTAAATAAAGTTTCTAAAAATTATAACATTTTTAACCTAAAAAGGCTTCATTAAACTAATGAAGATCATCGGTTAAATGACCTATCATGGACCTAGAATCTACAACTTTTATTGAGCTTTAATAAAATAAATGTAGGTAGCATTCCTTGTCGTGACGATATTAATAAAACACACTTTACTTAAATTATGTATTGCGTGTATTCACATAATTTTAATTCTACATTCGGTTAGGTCGGACTCCCTTTTTTATATATAAAATGCAACAAGGCTCCATCTAGGTTAGTGTTACCGCATGTACAACTTATATTTAATAGTTATTACTAGCTTCACAACAGGTAGGAATATACAAATCTTTCCTTTTGTTGAGGTAATCCAATCACTACTGAAATTCTGCGTATTTTGGTCGTAGATGACGACTTGTACAATTTTTAAAGTATGATGAATTAAGAAGAGAAGGGTTTTCAATTATTTTTAATAAGTTCCCTGATCTTTCAAGATTTATTTTGTAGTAATTTCAATCATCAGATTTGTTTTCCTCGTCAAGAAAATCTTGTTTGCAATTAAATGTAATCACCTTATTGCAAAAACCTAATACTACGACGCACCTCTGGGGCGACATGTAAAATGTCCTAATGACTCAAAGTTTCTTTATCTAATTAATGTTGCCGCCTTAAGTTAAGCAAAAACGTTTTAATAGGATATAGATAAAACAATTTGAATGTGATAAACCAAACTAAAAATAATACAATTAATATTTAAAAATTATAGTGCTTTCAAATATCTTATCTGTATTTAAGCATTTCTAAAATAAAAAGCTTTTAAAATCTTTTTTATTCATATTTTTAATTAAATGGTTTGCGCTTTTTTTAAAAATATTCATATGTCGAGGAATGCATTGGGATACCAATTGGAAAATTAACTAATACCTTAACAGCGTAATTTCAAGCGACGTTAACAGCGACATTTTTTCAAACTTAAGAAATTTTTTAGATTTTAACTTGGGCCGCACATTGACAAATTGAGTTTCGCGATTTCGTACAAAATTACTAAACAAGCAAATAATTTTTCGGTGGTAAAATTTTGTGCACGATTTATTCATTAAACAATCCGATTAATAACTTCTCGTATAAAAATTCACAGATTTTTTGAAGAGAAGAATTAATTTACACTGTTGTTTTGTGTTGGTAAAATTTTAAAATAATTTCAACAAAGAGTACATTGAAATTACTGTTTCTACTTTTGTTTTTGTAAAATACCCTACTTAATTTAATTTTGCAACTTTTGTTTGGTTGTGTTGTGAGCATGAAAAATCGTGAGAAATAGTCGAAAATCTAGCGAACTCAGTGTTGAAATTCAAAAATTTTACAAAATTGTGTATTCATGGTACAGTTCTGATAAAAAAATATACACCACGAATTTTGCTAAGGCTGTTAGTGAATTACCTATGGTTTCCACTTGGATGCTTTGCGAATATTCGCAATGGGAAATTTTTTGTTTCATGTCACTGTGTTAGAAAAATTTTGTTTTAGACATTTCTGGACGTCAATAAAAAATCATAATAAAAACAAAGTATTTACATAGCAAAAATATTTCAGCTTGCTTTATTTATTGCAGGATTGAAAATGTTCCTAAACAAAATAAGGGAAAGTTTTATTTTTTTTGGAAATGCAAAATTTGCATTGGAAAAAGATGTAGGCAAGACTACTATTTAGCGTGTTCACACCATGTATACAGCGCATCGCAACACTTCCTCGTTCCATACCTCTTTGCCTATAAACTTTGACGGAGGGGTAATTTTTGTGTTGCATCGTTTCAATAAAAATTGTCTGTGGTGAACGAATTGCAACTCACTAACACAAACAAAAAAACCAATGAAAATTGTAAAAATTTTGTTTATCTAGTATGCTTATAATAAAATATTACTTATACATAGATAAATGTCAAGAGTTGACGCAACATAGTGTGAACGCGAGGCTGTTGCGGTGTTGCGATGCGCTGTATACATGGTGTGAACACGCTGATTGATTGCAAATCGTATTGTAAATTTGTCTATGGTTGCGTAGACAAATTTATATACCGATATGTATTTTTTTTCAATGTATACTATCCGTGTGAAAAAATTTAAAACAGGTTGCGATTATTCGCAAAGGCATCCCAAGTGGAAACCCACAGTTAGTTAAAAACTAGTTAAAAATGAAAATTGTGACAAATGAAATTAAAGTTTTTTTTATTCACCACAAAAAAAAATTAACGCAGTCGACACCGTCTATAAATTTTGACAAGTAGTGATGTTAAAAAAACGTCATCCAATAATATTTACTACGGCTTGACACTGGATGGAGTAAAAGCTTTTATAATTTAGATATTCATCGTGCTTTAGCCAGGCCCGGCTTGATATTTTGCGAGGCCGTGTGCACGACGATTTGCGAGGGCTGAGACATTAATATTTTTAAAAATCAGATACACATTAAATATTTTAACTTAAAAGTACATAGACACATATTTACGTAAAATTTCAACAAATTTATTTCAAAGATTTAGCTCAGGGAAAATAAGGATCTTTGAAAGTAGATTTTTCTGGGACAATACGTATTTCTAAAAAACACCAATTCCTGAATTAAATCATCGGGAGGAAAGTCTCCTTCGAGTACAGCATGTAAACTTTTGCAATTAATAGAAATGTCTAATTCTTTGATACTTTTAAATTTCTCTACATTATATAAAAATCCAAATACATATGTACATATGAGCCGTTTATTTTGAAACTGGGGCAAGTCCACATTTTGTTGAAACGAGAAAATGAAGGAATAGAGAAACAATAAATGCAAAAACATACGGGATTTTGAATTTTCTTATTTTTTGAACAAGTATTAGGGATTAATTTTTTTGAATTTTGACTATAAATTGTTCACCGTTAGAAAGATTATACTTTTATTTGTCTATTGTTATCATTAACTTAAATTTTTTGAAAAGTGGACTTGCCCCACTTTCAAAATTAACGGCTCATATATTGTTGTGCTTTTTATATGATTCGAATCGCTTCTTAAATGCAGCATAATGGCAGAATCGACAATTCTCAAAAAAATAATCGGCTTTAAAATTTTCTTTTGCATCATTTATGGCATTATCACCAGCTTCATAATCTAATAATGATCGAATTTTCTTATGTCGCTCGATTTTAAATATTTGGACATTATTTAATTCTAATGCAGCCAAAGAGAATGAAACCAGATTCTCTATATTTTTCAAAAACTTATAACAATCCTTTTAGATGTTTTATTGCCAAATCTATTTGCATGGTCGAGCTTTGCAATTGCAATATTTTACTGACGAAACCAACTTTACATAACAAATCGGACCAAATCGTAATGGTTACAAGGAACTCATAAGAAGTCAACTGATTATATATTGATAAAACTTCGTGTTTAATTTTATTGTCAATTACGGCATTCCCAACTGGTATCTGAAAGAGGTTTCGGTGTTAGATATTTCACATGTTTTATTAAGAGATCCCATCGTGCCATTGAAGCAGAAAATGATTTTCTGAAGAATACCAAACAAATTGAGAGCTTTACCTAATTAAACTTAGAGGAGTAACCAGAGTCTAAACAGAATATTTCGAGTTTAATGAAAGCTTTAAATTTTCTACTATACATACGTACATAATATGCGTATGAATACACTTAGTATGTTAAATAAAAATATTTTTTATATTTTTTAATTTTTGAAATTAAAGTTATTCTGGTAAATAACCAGAGAATTTTTTTTTACAAAGAGTAAAATTATTAAGAATTACAAGTTCAGTTTCGATCTGAATGAGTAACACCAAAAATCTAATTATTTTCTAGCCAATCTGATCACACTATAGCGACTGAATTTTTAACTACATTATTGATTACTATAACCATGTAGTTAAGTATTAGCGAATTATACGTAATTACGTAATACATATTAATTTCTCAGTTGATTTTTTTAAAGTTTCTTTAATAAATTATTTTGTTTAGTTTTTACTTTGTATTTTTAATAATATACAAAATAAATAAATTTTTAAAAAATATTTTTCGGAATTTTTGCGCGAGGCCTTCTTGAGGCGCGAGGCCCTGTGCATTTGCACCGTTCGCACCGCTACCACGCCGGCCCTGGCTTTAGCACCGATAACATTAGCAAAGATTCCAGTTTTTGCCCTTGTGCAAAATCTACTCCCAATTTCTTCTCGTTCGTCAATAGCTGGTGGTTTAATATGTAATATGCTGCATATGATGTGTAAAATAGTCCAACATTTTATGTATAATGAATTTTACTGTTAAACTGTATGGGAAAAAAAATAGGCATATACGTAGTTATAATTTTATTATCTATAAACGCTAATGAAGGCGGATTTATGGTTGCCTTCGTTCCTTCGTTCATTCGGTCTGAATTTTCTTTTATCCAATCAAAGGAACAGGAACGAAAAATAACATCATTTTCAAGGAATACGATTTTTTTTTTTTTTTTTTTTTTTCGCTGGCGCTACATCCCATGGAGGGATTTGGCCGCTTCATTTTTGAAGTTTCGTAATCAGTTTTACAACAGATAATGAGTGATTAGTTCATTGATCCTTACATTAAACCAGCCGTGATTTTTTCATCACCCGCCGGGAATCGAACCCGGGACCTCCGGAGCTTAAAGCAAGCATGCTAACAACTGTGCCACCGGGGCGGCTAAGGAATACGATTGATTAAAAAAAAAATTCAGAACGAATGAACGAAGGAACGAGGACAACCATAAATCCGCCTTTATTAAATGCGATGCATTTTGAATGAATTTCAACTGTCAAAATTTTAACTAATTCACATAGCAAATTCTACTTTTGTTGTTAAAAATATTTCACCACAATAATTTGATTTTCACCAAATTTTAAACTAAAATATTTTTAACATATTCACTCATGGCCTAAATGAGTTAAATTGTTTTCAACTCACGCAAAAATTGAACCAAGGTTACCAACTTAACATATTATCCAAAATGGTTCATAGGACAAAAATTAAAGTCGCAGGGTTACGGACCTACTAAGGCTGTGTTTTAAACAAATAAAAAGCCAAATAAAAAGAGAGGAGTGTCTGATCAAAAGTGGCTATTTACGTTATTCGAAAAATATTTTGTTTTGATCTAAATGTTTCAAACGCACATTTAAGGATTACTTTTTTGTAGTAAATAGCGACTGTTTCTGAATTTATGAACATTTTTGATAGAGAAGTAGCCACTTTTGGTCCATTCTGATATCGAAAAAAAATTATAGAAAAAAAATTAATTCCATGTTGGAAAATGTAAATATGTAGCTACTTTTGGTCAGACACTCCTCATGTTCATTTGAAACACCAAACTGATTAAAAAGTGAGGAAAATTTAATATTTCTTACCACAATTTAAAAATTTTACTTTCTAGCCGATTGAAACACAGCCATAGTAATCAATTGGTTACGTATTAAACTCATGTAGCTAACTTCATAACTTCGTGTTGTACATATTTTACACACTTCCTAGATCAAGGTCGAGCTAAGCTTATCGAAAAGTTTCAGGATAGCGGCCGAAATGTTCTTGTTTAGGATAATTCAATTGAATTTTGAGTTTTGAACTTTTGCCATATTACATTCAGTTTGCGGCTACTGAAAAAAACTTTAGTTCCTATATACAAACTTTAGAAATATTTAGTGAAACAATTTCTTTGGTCCTACTAAAACTGAGAGTGAACGGATTGTTTGGGTTTGACATTTTTGACATTTTTTGAAATTGGCGGATCACGGTTAGAAATTGGCTAGACGCAAAACGATCGCCGATCGTACAGTTATTCTCGTTGTATTAACTTTTTGACTGGACAATTTGCAAGTCTAGATACTAGAGCCATGATAATTCGAACTCACTTCCGAAATATCAACAGCGTGCTGATCTGTGTAGCGTGAAGCTTTTCCTAAATTTAAATAGCTTTAGTTTTCATGATTATAATATGCCTAATTCGGATTAACCGATAACAAATAACAAATTTAATTGTTAGGGTATTATACCGGGTGAGTTTTTTAACTTGATACACTCAAATATCTCGGAAAATAAGCACTCTACGAAAAAAATGGTAGAGCTCAAAATTTAATTATTCCTCGGGGGAAATACATTAGTGTTAAAATTAGTACCCCCACTCCTCCTTGTAGGTGGCGCGGGGGGTAACTTTGTAACTAAGATAGGAACCCCTATTTTTTATTGCAGATTCGGATTCTACGGCTAAAAATACGTAGGATTTGGCTGAAACATGTTTTTGCATTCATGATAGATGGCGCTGTAATTGACGATATTCAATACAAATTTTTTGAATATAATTAGTAACCACGACCAAGGTGGAGTTCCGATTTAAACTTGCAAGGATTTAAATGAAAGCGAAAGATCATAGTCACGATATAATAAGACCAAACATTTATAGAAGGCTGCTAATTAAACCATAAGCGATAAGGTTCCATGAGATTTTATCGACGATTAAAAATTAAGATAAAACAATAGTAAATTAATTAAAATTAATTTTTTTTTTGCTAATTAAATAGTGATTTAGTCAATTAATATGTATATGCCCTTATTTAGATTTTATTACTTCTCTTTGACATCCCGTAAGTGGTCCAGATTTGTCGATAAAATCTCATGGAACCTTATCGCTTATAGTTTAATTAGCAGCCTTCTATAAATGTTTGGTCTTACTATATCGTGACTATGATCTTTCGTTTTCATTTAAATCCTCGCAAGTTTAAATCGGAACTATACCTTGGTCGTGGTTACTAATTATATTCAAAAAATTTGTATTGAATATCGTCAATTACAGCGCTATCTATCATGAATGGCAAAAAATGTTTCAGTCAAATCCTACGTATTTTTAGCCGTAGAATCCGAATCTGCAATAAAAAATAGGGGTTCCTATCTTAGTTACAAAGTTACCCCCCGCCCCACCTACAAGGAGGGGTGGGGTACTAATTTTAACACTAATGTATTTCCCCCGAGGAATAATTAAATTTTGATCTCTACCATTTTTTTCGTAGAGTGCTTATTTTTCGAGATATTTGAGTGTATCAAGTTAAAAAACTCACCCGGTATATAATGAATTTCTTAAAACATGATCGAATTAACATACATAGCTTGTAAAATAAATATAACTCACTCCAAAATGAATCCAAAACGCTAATTATAATTTTGAATAATTGTGCAAGTAAACTAACAGAAGAACATGATTATCGTAATGGTTTCCGTTTATGTCTTACCAAAGATAATCCCATATTAAAGATGATTCATTCAGTACAAAAATATGAGGCAAAAATAGGGTCTCCACGATGCAATATATAGGGTTCCTTTGATATATACGTAAATATTTTGCATACAAATTATAAATACTTTAACTTTATTGTGCCGGTTTCTATTCTACTACATGTAATGCAAAGGTACCCTATATAAAGAAATGGGGGGTTTCCTAGTCTATTTTATTTTTTGTACTGAACGACTCATCTCTAATATACTATGATCTTTGGTCTTACCTAGTTTTCCGATACTTAGAAAAATCGGCCTAAATTACAAAATTTGTTTGTATTAATGTAAAAATTAATGTAAAAATCTATGAACTTCTTTTGGTGTGCTGAATTATTGGGCCATGTATAGCTGTTCTACGTTAACAGATAGCTGGAAAGGAGTTGGGAGTACCCCGAGCCTCAAAGATTGCAAATAAACAAACGGCATGCTTTCAATTTTGGTACAAACTTATGGAAAAATCATATATACGTTGGCGATAAATAAGGAAAATCTTAAGATAAAGACTTTCTTAAGAAAACTATTGAAAAATCAAAAGGACATTGGTGATAAATATGGAAACTCTTAAGATATGGACTTTCTTAAGAAAATCCGATATTGTGCGTTTACAAATACGGCAATTTGACCATGTGAAAGGAAATCGTTTTTCAAATGTTTTGGCACCTTGGCAAGGTTTCAACTTAGTTTAGGCCTATCAAAAATATCATATACATTTTTCAAGTGAAGTTAAACATTTTTCAAACCAAATTAACTTAATGTTCAAATCAAATTAACAAATTTCTAAACCAAATTAACAAATATTCAAATCTCAGTTTAATTTTGGAAGCCACAATCGTTGAAACAGAATATTGATACGTATAGGGTTTATAAAAACCCGGTTTTCGGTTTTTTTTATACGTAAGACCCGGGTTTTTACAAATCATTGTACTGAAGCTGAAGTGATCCACCCTAAAGGATCAAAAATTCGTGCAGATTTGGAGAGTATTTCGCGTTTCGTAGGTGTTCATCATCCAGTCTTACCTTAAAGACAAATCTGTCATCAGTTGGATTCCAGTGAAGTCCTAATAATTTCACTGGCTTTGAATTCACAGTGATATCCTTTAGTGTTACCTCACGCTCTTCAGCTGGAATGGATTCTAAAAATACTGGATGATTGGATATCTCTTTCTCGTTAGTGAAATCCAGCTCCAGACAACATGTATATCAATTGCTCTTTAATTTGCAAGGCTTCGACATGCATCGGGGAATTGAGTTTTGAGCAAGGATTTTGTTCGAAAACGAGACTTGAGAGTTGCGATTTTCGTTTACATACAAGATATACAACGGTAAATATGGGAGGGCACCGAAGATGTGTCGTAGGTCATAGTTTCGAGTTGTTATCGTTTTAACAGCAAATTTGTGTTTCCCTCCACAAGATCATTTAGTTCCTTTGATGTTCAAGAGCTATCAAAATATATATATATATACAATAATATCCCCATTCCATACAACTTTGTGTTTTCGGAATCTAATGAGGATTTGATAAAGACTCTGTTGAACTCCAACTCCAACGAGCAGTTTATCATTTAAAGAGTTTCTACTTATGGTTTTGCATGACGCGTCAAAAACAACCCTCAGTTTCGTTGTGGTACTCGTTTCCTTTATTAAGCCATGATGTGGAAGATAATAGGATTCACCGGTAATTTTACTTTCTGAGATTTCCTCCATATGGGCCAATGCCCGATATTTTCTCATAAACTGGTTGTACAACGCGTAAAATCCTTGATCACTTTTGGAATCTTCTTTCCAAAGATTGAAACCGTTTTACTGCAATTTGGTAAGAATCTCCCAAAGACATTTCTTCTTATTTAAACGGAAAACATACGACAAATCTTCCAACATCAGTGCTTACCCTATTTCCCACAAATGTTGTTCGCATTCTATTTCTTAATGAGTTAAATGTTTGGTAGGAGATTTCAGTTCCTCCGTTTCCCAACAAATGCGTAGTGAGTTGTTGATGTCGATCTCAGTGTGAAAGCCATAGCCGTATGACGGAATGATATCAAAGGGCCGAATGTCGAAGAGCCGAATGTCGAAGGGCCGAATGGGTCGAAGGGCCGAATTTTTAATATTCACTAATTTACATCACTAAATCACAATGAAATTATTTTATTCGTCTAAATAGAATTTTCCTTCACTCTAACGAATATAAAATGGTCTGAAAAAAAAAATAATCGGCCCTATATTTCTAAAAACAAAAAATAAATAAACAAAAAAATTCGGCCCTTCAACCCATTCGGCCCTTTGAAATTCGGCCCTTCGTACCCATTCCCGTATGACAGACCTCGATGCTATCTGGTTGATTAAATTTTCTACTGACGTCCCATCCAAAAAGTATATTGATTGCGATCGTTGATTGTTTGTTCCGATGACCTTGCCATTAGTGAACAGACTCAATGTGTGTTCGGCGGCAATTAATATATCTATGCAGCCAGGTGTTGTAGAGGATTCGTTGCTTTTACTTAATAACTGAGACATGACTAATGTCCGGAGTGCAGTCAGCAATGATGGAAAAATACTTTGCATTGTGAACATATGAAATTATTTTTTCGTTGACTTTCAGGCTTTCAGCCATCAATTCAATAATTTCGTTTACAATATTTATTCCAGAATAATTCGTTTTTTAGGATTCAACCAACATGTTCCTAATTGACGAGGTCAAATTTGGCAAGTAATTCACTAGGCCTAAATATTTTTCATTGTTCTTGGTATATAACTTATCAGAAGAACCGCGGAATGCCATGTTATTTTGCGCAAGATAAAGAGCGACATCAATCTATTGAAAACATTTTTCCAACGCTCTGTTTTCTTTTGAATTATAAGTTGTTCGGCTCGGTCGATTGTTAATCCTGATTTCAGTCTTGATTCCGTTTCTACCCACGTTTGGGAACATATCATATGATTTGGAGTATTTTCATAATATGGCTTAATCACTTTGGATATAGGGATTCAATTATTGTAAAACTAATATTTGCTAAATTCGATTTCGAATTCGTACGACTTCGATCAAAACATAAACAACAGAAACAAAATGAGCGGTCAGCAGTATCAGAATATAATATCCGTCGTCGTGGTACACATTCGTTACTAGCAAGTACACGGAAGAAATGATTATTAGCGAAATAACGGTTGTTTGTATCTTGAGGATATCATGTAAGTTGAACTTGCCTGGAACCTTGAACGACCAAGTAATCAGTAATTTTATTGTTAAGCATATGAGACCATCAAGCTGGATTTGAAACATTTATTAAGGCTAAGTCTGCGGAATTGTCAATATTTAATTGGTCGGATACAGACGGAGAAGTAAACTGATGTGTTATTGAATGACTTTCATTAGAATTATCGATCGAAGAGCTTTCTGATATATTCCCCAAACAACTATTAATACAACTATATTTTTGTTTGCATTATCATGTAAAAGAATGACCTTATTTCGTTTTAACGCAGATTTTGGCCGCATCTGCATCAGAATTTGGCCTATATTTTTTAGTTGTGCACTTTATCGATTCGCAGTGACTATCTGACCTCGTTGTAGCAATTCGTAGTATACTGTGCCTTCCTGATCCCACCAGACATAAAGCAGCCCCTGTCTTGAATGGATGTTTTGCTTTGCAGTTAAGGTGGTCGGCTCTTCCGGACTTACCCAATGTTTCATCAATTTTTGGGTTATCGTAAATTATCCACTTTTCATCACCGGTAATGATTCGGTACAAAAACTCTTTCTGCTTTGTCTGACTAACAATGAATGACAAATAACGAATATGAAATTTATCAGGATTCATTTCAAATGGTAGCAAACACAAGGACTGGGAGAAGGAAACCCAAAATGTTTAATATAAAGAGCCATAAACAGCACAACACAGAAACATAATATCTTACAGTTATGAGTGCAGACTTAACCACACGAATTTATTAATTATTCCTCAATTAAAGTACAAATAGTCCATAGTAAATTAGATTATGAGGGTTGCTTCTCTGTTTTTGTGGGGAGGAAATTACCCTTTTCTCGCAAATTAGGGAGCTTTTAAAGTGTTCGTTTATTGGAAATATTTTACTTGATCAAATCGATGCACCATCCATACTGGAATCAATTAAAATAAAGGCACCGAGTAGGAATTTAAGAGATCCTGGGTTCCTTCATCTGAATAAACACAGAACAAACTATGGTGACAATGAACCGGTAAACATGATGTCGAAGAGTTTTAATAAAATCGACCATCTGTTCGACTTTTACTTAAGTAAAGACAGCTTTAAACGTAGGTTGAAGCAACATAAAATATTTTTATGTCAATTTTAATTCTTTATATTTAATTAAATTTTTATTCTAAAATTCAAGTCAAATTGTAGACTTTTCTCTGTATAAATAAAAAAAAAAAAAATAAGGGGTGGTTTTAACCCCTAAAAAGAGTTTGTTTGCCGACGTATAAAAATGGTTTCGTTAACGTTCCACAGAGAACTACAACTTCAATGTTGCGAATGGCCTTATATTAAAATCGGCTGACGGTGCACACTTTAGAAACGGGTAGACTCGGGTAGTTTGGGAGGCCCAATATTGCCGATTAGCCATTGCACAAAGTATGTCTAGATAGTAATTAGTGTGCGTGAAATTTGCTTGCGGTAACTAAACTGTGGTCCTCATTGGTCAAAGTTGCTCTAGGATAACACCGGTGCTCATCCCATAATACTAATTTAATTTTAACACGTCATTCTAAACAAAAATCCGTTACAATAACAAAAAAATAAAAATCCAACCAAATTTCCATGCCACACACGATATACAAGGCGGTAGCACTTCAACGGCCACTTTTTCTGAGAATACAAAAGGAAACTACGGGTGAATCAGATTCCGAGGCCGATGAGTTGGTGTTTTTTTTTTTTTTTTTCGCTGGCGCTACATCCCATGGAGGGATTTGGCCGCTTCATTATGAAGTTTCGTAATCAGTTTCTAAACGGATAATGAATGATTAATTCATTGATCCTACCGTTAGTTAACCAGCGGTGATTTTTTCATCACCCGCCGCCGCCGGGAATTGAACCCGGGACCTCCGCAGCTTAAAGCAAGCATGCTAACCACTGTGCCACCGGGGCGACGAGTTGGTGTTGGATTTATTGTAAAAGGTACAAGCTTTACATTCTCAAATGTTCGTAGTATGCTGGAATTGTAAGGATTTGAGGCACCGTTTTAGCAATTTCCCATTAGAAAATACTCACAATTTTGCGGTAAATTTGGACTAGCAGGGTTTAATGGCGATTCTTGGTTCGTTGTCAAACTAAAATCAGGTGAATTGAAGAATTTCCCTTGAATTTGACAGTTCAAACGGTTAGTATTTTTGGCCGGTTTTGGTAAATGTCGGAAAACGTTCAATAAATCCACTTGTTAAATGAAATATTTTTTACTTCAAATTTTGTAAAAATCGTGTTTTCAGGATAGAACACTTCCATTGGGTCCCGAATGAAAATGAATATATTTTAGACCCAAAATATTAGTTATTTAGAGCGGATTAAATTGTATGGAGAAAAAATTTTTAGTCTGGAGACTCCACTTTTCTGTAAATTCATTGTAATTGAAGCAAAAATGTCCACTACACCACATATGGCTACGATGAATTTCGAGCCTGCATAATTTCATTTCAAGATTTTTTTTTATATAGAGTGAGTTTTTTAAAATGCCAGGCTTTTATCTCGAGAACGGTGCTGGATAGGAGAAAATTACTTTTAATGAAATTTGTTAAGAGTCGAGGGGACATCGGATGGTGACCTTTAATTCGACCTTGATTACAACCTTCAAGGTCATTTGATGGTCAAATTGTTTGTTTTAAATGAAAAGCCCTATTTTTGGACCTCTGATTCGGAAAGGGCACAACATTTTACGTTCAGATAGGAAGTTTATTCTCTTCTTTTGAATGACTTTCAGATGTTAGTTCAAGGACAAACTATTAAATAATATGAAATAATCAGCAAATAATGAATTTTAATGGGGAATGACTTAATTTAAATTTGTTGGCATCATGACCAAAGGTATCAAGTTAATATTGTGTTAGTATATTCCCCATTTCATTATTTGCAGATCATTTCTAATTATTTAGTAATTTATCCTTGAACTAACACCTGAAAGTCATCCAAAGGAAAAACCTAAAATGCCTATCTGAACTTACGTTTTTTATGAATCTGGGGTCAAAAATAGGGATTTATATTTAACAAATTCAATTTAACCTTCAAATAACCTTGAAGGTCGTAGTCAAGGTTGAATTGAAGGTCGCTATCCGATGTCCCCCTCGAACCTTAACAAATTTCATTAAAAGTAATTTTCTCCTATCCAGCACCGTTCTCGAGATAAAAGCCTGGCATTTTAAAAAACTCACTCTATATAAAAAAAAATCTTCAAATGAAATTATGCAGGCTCGAAATTCATCGTAGCCATATGGTGTAGTGGACATTTTTGCTTCAAATACAATGAATTTACAGAAAAGTGGAGTCTCCAGACCACTTAAAAATTTAATCCGCCCTAATATACATATTTATTAAATTACATTTTTCTTTTCAAAGTATAATTCATTCGTTAATGCATAGTTTTACACATACATTTTCAAGATTTATTGTTTTTGTAATTAGGAAAGTTTAGGAAAAAATCCTCATTCATTTCATCAATCCTCATTGATTACCCTATTGCAGTTTTCGATTATTTGTGTTATTTTTGTTGCTGTTGTATTTGTATCAGGTGAGTTTCCACCCAATCGAATTCCCATTTGTAGGCGATGAATTTGTGAGCCATTTGCAATACCAGGGGCCTATTTAACCATCGTCCTTTGCAACTTAGCACTTATCACTTTTCAAAATTTTGCTAAGCAAAAATTTATTTTGATAAGTTCAACTATTTTGTTCCATAAAGAGAAAATTACATAACGTTATTGTATAAAAATTACATGTTTAGTTTCGAATACATTATTAAACAAGCGTCGATGTGATTTAGATATTAATGTTATCGGTTTAATGTGATTTAAATACCTAATTAGATATTAATACCGTTGTTCAAAAATCTCTTTGCAATCAATATTATTTGCTAAGTGATAACTGATAATCATTTCTGTACAATGAACATTTAGCAAATTTTCAGTAGAATTCAAAGCAAATACCTATACACTTGCACGTTAATGTGTTTTTTTCATGACCAACTAGATAAAATTTACTTTATTCGATTCACAATGAAAACAAAGTGTTCTTAACTTTATTTAAATTTTTTTCTTATTCATTCGTCTGTTTCATGATACAGAATCTTTTATAGTAAAATTTGTTATTGTGGTAAGCGCTTTATTTTTTGTGGTGTGCCTAATTACATCCCCGATATTTTGTAAAATTATTCTGCTTGATTATAATTTATTCGGAGCGATTCTTTAAACTCATATTCGTTATAAATATTAACATTTATCCTTTTACGGCAAACATTTCCAATTATTGTATCGTTTCCGACTAATTTAATTCACGTCGAATCATTTTTACAACCTATATGTGCGTTATACGAGTATATCAACTACACTTATCATAAAATGCAATGCCAATTTTCCCCTAGCAAAAAACATGGAAAAATATAAAACAACTGAACAATAAAAACCCAATAACTGTTTGGTTTTGTATTATAATTGCAGTCTTTAGCACTTATCACTTTGCACTTTGCATTTTTCATACTGTTACTGCACGATCGAAATTGGAAGTTAATTTGCGTTTATTGTAAAAAATCTTTATTATTTCTCCTTTTCTTATAATAATTTAATGTTTATATAAATGTTATTTCGTAAAATTAACAAATATAGGTGATTCTTTCTTTAATAATCATTAATACATATAAGAGCAATAGCAACGAATTTATATTTGCAAAGTTTCTATGACCAGTTAAATTCTTAGCACTTAGCAAAATTTTGCAAAGTGCAAAGTGATAAGTTTTTGGTTAAATAGGCCCCAGGATATGGAAAAGGAACTAAAGAGTTACTGTAGTAAAACTAAAAGAACCAGTTTTTTTCGAAAAAGGTACTCTAACGAGAGGTATCGATTATCAAATTTCTATAAATAACAGTGACCATAATAGTTTTAATGGTAGGAACAAATCATATTTTCAACCCTCAAGCTGTTCTGTGTAAATATGGATGATTTCTTGATATTTTTGAAAACAAAAAACAAACGTCAGGCGATTAACACAATGTGATGCATATATATAGGTATTATATGCCAAGGGGTGAGTTCATCATGAATAGCGCGAATAAAAAAAACACAATTTTCTAACACAAAAAATGGATTCATGCCACCCTCTCTTGGTGTACGGTTGTTTATTACTGTTCCCTTGATAATTCCACTTGACCAAGTGAATAATTTATTCAGTGAAAAATCAACAAATGAATTTGAATATACGAACATACATGCGTTTATATATGTAGATACTATGTCCATGGCGTTTAATTGTCTCATAAAGCTGGTTACATAAAATAAAAAATATTTTAGTGTTATACAAAATACAAATAAACACCACTTCAAAAATGTAGATAATCAATTAAATCGGAAGAAATACAATTTCCACTTGTGATTTAACAAGATGTCATGTTAAATCAATAAATCAAAATTTAGTTTTTTATTGATAAATTAATTGTGTTAGGGTTGATTTATTAGTACATTAATGTTACAATATGTAGCTGTCGATTAAATTACCATACAAGTGGGCTTCTAAAATAAATAATTCAGTTAGTTAACATGTACGTGAGTCTGGTTTTAAGCGTCGAAACGTCCAAAATAAATATTGCTACTCCATAATAAATAAATATTAATTAAATTCATGTGTTCGTATGGCTTAAGAAAATTTTGTAAATTCTTTGTATCACAATTTTGAAAAATGAAAACAAACCCAAAAATCTGTTTTCTTAAGAAAAAAAAAATTAGGCTAACTCTTTTCCCACAAGAGCAATTTCCACAGTCCATAGCCGAGCTATTCTGATGAAAATCCTTCAGAATTTAAATTAGGTGCCTCTTTTTAAACCACAAATATTAAAAAAAAATTCTAAAGATTTGTCTTAAACTTGATGCTGTCCTGATTTCTAAGCGGTTAATTGCGCTTTTGTCTCGAGACATTTTCACTATACATATGCATATTCAAACAACAAAATCTAGCCCAACAAAAGAAAGAAAAAAATGAATGACCAAAAGGTTGCGATGACTGGCATGTGATAAACACTTGAATTAAAGATCGATGCTTTGTAGTCCTAGTATAATCATCGATAAATGTGAAATGCTGTACAAAAACATTTTCTCGTGATCACCCCAAAAAATTCGTTATAGTGCGGAGAAAAATGCTAAGAAATCACCGACTATCATCACGTCTGTATAACAACATTAATTAATTAGAATTGTTAAAATTGAAATGATTTACATTTTTTTTTTGGTTGGGGGAGTGTGTCTATACACGTAAAATTGAAATATCGATTTTTTTTTTTGGAAAATTGTTTAAATTACGAGACATTTGAATAAATAGTTAAATACAATAATAATTATTTAGTTTACACGAATTCGAAAATATTTTTGGTATAATATTAGACCACAAAAAATAAACAAAACTTGGTTATGGCATGTGTATTCTCAAGTCGTAAAGAAATGTGAAATTCATTTAAAATTTCCAATTAAAATAACGCTGTTTCCATTGATTAATTTAACATACGTAATTTTGTTTGGAAATTGAGTTTTTTTTAAATTAATTTTAAAGTGAAATATTTATAAATATAAATTATATTTTTTCTAATTTACAATTTTTACTTTATAGTTTAATTTTAAAATTTAATACAGTCAAGCCAGTTGAGTTGGGCACCTCTTTAAGTTGACCACTGTCTAAGTTGATCGCTTCTGAAATTTTTACAATATATTTATTTAAGTTGCCCAATTTTTACGGAACCGTGAATGTCCACCTTAGACAGAGATTTGACTGTATTTCACATAACTGGCGTTTGCCCCAATTAGCGATATACATACCTGTTCTGGTGTTCACGTGGAAAATCAAATTTCCAACGTAGGTACAGATTCGGTTATTTTTTAAGTAATCATTACCTACAAGTATGATTGATTGATTGAGAGTTTACGACAAAGCCATATACCTATGTAAATAGTCTATAGTTAGTATGTTTATTAGTAATATATTTAGCACAAAACAACACAATTTCTAACTACAAGTTCATTTACTGCTTAAGTTCCTGGAATGTGAAGAATCTTGGTAGTATTTTGGATATATTGCTCGATCTTCATAGGAAGAATTTTCGTTGGTTTTGTGTTGTACCTAAACGTCGTATTTTGTATGCATAGTCGAGCAAGATCATGTTGCTATTGTTTCTTCTCTATCCAAATATTTGTAAGTGCTATGTAGTTGAATAAAACAAGTACGCACACGAAATATTCACAAGTAAAAGTATGTTTGGCCATGGATCCTTAGTATCACTACCAAGAGTTCCAAGTTTGAATTCCATTTTATTATAAGATTTCCTATGAAAACTGAAACACAAATTCTAAACCTTTAGATCTTGCTAGGTGTCGGGTACCTAAGTTCCAACGATAGTTTTGATAAATGGAAAAAAACTTGAAACTTATGAATGAGTTCAATTTTGGTATACTTGGGATTGGAAACAATTTTGATGAAATGCGTTGACAGAATATAAAATTTGAAGTTTGGGATTTGAAATTTGGTGTTTCTGGTTTGAAATTTGAAGTTTGGAATTTGAAATTTGAAGTTAAAATTTGGAATTTAACCCTTTACGCACTAAGCTTTTTTGCTATAGGTCCATAATAATATATTTTCAAGGAAAAAATCTTACAAATATTCAATTAAAATTTTATGTCATGTATTTTTTTTTCTTAACCAAATTTATTAATTAATTATTAGATTAAAGATAAGATTAATAGAACAGTAGAACCAAGTTTTATGAATGAGACTCGCCATGAAAGGGTTAAATTTTGGAGTTTGGAATTTGAGATTTAAAATTTGGAATTTGGAATTTGAAATTTGGAATTTGAATTTTGAGATGTGAAATTTAAAATTTAGAATTTAAAATTTGAAATATAAAATCTTGGATTTTGGAATTGGGGATTTGGGTTTTGGATTTTGAAATTTGAAATTCAAAATTTAAAATTTTAAATGTGGGTTTTGAAATTTGAAAATTAAAATTTAAATTTAGAATTTGAATTTTGGAATTTGAAATTTAAGATTAAAATTTTAAATTTGGATTTAAAATTTGGAATTTGAAATTTAAGATTTGAAATTTAAAATTTGATTTTGGAATTTAAGATTTGGAATTTGAAATTTAAAATTTGAAATTTGGAATGTGGGATTTGAAATTTGAAATAAAATTTAAAATTTTGAATTTGATATTTGGAATTTTAAATTTGGAATTTAAAATTTGGAATTGAAAATTTGGAATATGAAATTTTGGATTTTGGAATTTCGGATAAGGAATTTGAAGCTTGAAATTTAAAATAGATATTAAATTTGAAATTTGGAAATTGAAATTTGGAATTTGAAATTTAAAATTTGGAATTTGAAATTTGGAATTTGGAATCTGAAGTTTAAAATTAGAATTAAAATTTGAAAATATGAAATCTTGGATTTTGGAATTTGGAATTTAGAATTTGGAATTCGAAATTTGAAATTAGGAATGTGGGATTTGGAACTTAAAATTTGGAATTTGAAGTTAGGAATTTGGAATTTAGAATAAAATTTAAAATTTGGAATTTGAAATTTAGAATCTGAAGTTTAAAATTAGAATTAAAATTTGAAATTTGGAATATAAAATCTTCGATTTTGGAATTTGTGGAATTCGAAATTTGAAATTAGGAATGTGGGATTTGGAATTCGAAATTTGGTGTTTGAAGTTTGGGATTTGAAATTTAGAATCATAATTTAAAATTTGGAATTTGAAATTTAAGAGCTAAGATTTAAACTATTGAATTTTGAATTTGAAATTTGGAGCTTAAAATTTGGAAATTGAAATGTAACATTTGGAATTTGGAATTGGAAATTTGGATTAGAAATTTGGAATTTGAAGTTTGAAATTTTGAATTTGAGTTTTAAGATTTGAAATATGAAATTTTGAATTGTAGAATTTGGGATTTGAAATTTAAAATTTGAAATTTCAAATGTGGGATTTGAAATTTGAAGTTTGGAATTTTAAATTTAAAATAAAATTTGGAATTTGAAATTTGAGATTTGGTATTTCAAATTTGAAATTATAAATTTAGAATTTGAATTTGAAATTAAGAAATTCAAATTTGGAATTTGAAGTTTGAAGTTTGGAATTTGAAATTTAAAATTAAAATTTAAAATTTTTAATTTGAAATTTAAGATTTAAAATTTTGAATTTGGAACTTAAAATTTTAAAATTCCAAATTTAAAATTTGGAATTTGAAATTTGGTATTCGAGATTTAGAACTTGGAATTCGAAATTTAAATTAGGAATGTGGGATTTGGAATTTGAGGTTCAGAATTTGAAATTTAAAATTAACATACAAAATTTGGAATTTAAAATTTGGAATTTGAAATTTAAAATTTAAGATTTAAAATTTTTAATTTGGAATTTGAAATTTCGAATTTAGATTTGGAATTTGGAATTTGAAATTTGGAATTCAAAGTTTGGAATTTAAAATTAAAATTTAAAATTTGGAATTTGAAATTTAAAATTTGGAATTTGAAATTTGGTATTCGAGATTTAGAACTTGGAATTCGAAATTTAAATTAGGAATGTGGGATTTGAAATTTGAGGTTCAGAATTTGAAATTTAAAATTAACATATACAATTTGGAATTTAAAATTTGGAATTTGAAATTTAAAATTTAAGATTTAAAATTTTTAATTTGGAATTTGAAATTTCGAATTTAGATTTGGAATTTGGAATTTGAAATTTGAAATTCAAAGTTTGGAATTTAAAATTAAAATTTAAAATTTGGAATTTGAAATTTAAAATTTGGAATTTAAAAATTGGAATGTGGGGTTTGGAATGTGAAATTTGGAATTTGAAGTTTGTAATTTGAAATTTAAAATTAAAATTTAAAATTTGGAATTTAACATTTGGAATTTAAAATTTAAGATTTAAAATTTGGAACTTAAAATTTGGAATTTTAAATTTAAAATTTGGAAATTGGAATTTAAAATTTGGAATTTAGAAATTGGAATTCGAAATTCAAATTAGGAATGTGGGATTTGGAATTTGAAATTTGGAATTTGAAGTTTGTAATTTTAAATTTAAGATTTAAAATTTTTAATTTGCAGTTTGAAATTTGCAATTGGGAATTTGAAATTTGAAATCTTGAATTTGGGATTTGGAATTTGAAATTTGGAATTTTAAATTTGGAATTTTAAATTTGGAATTTGAAATTTAAAATTAAAATTTAAAATTAGGAATTTAACATTTGGAATTTGAAATCTAAGTTTTTAAATTTGGGATTTGGAACTTAAAATTTGGAATTTTAAATTTGGAAATTGGTATTTAAAATTTGGAATTTAGAATTTGAAATTCGAGATATAAATTAGGAATGTGGGATTTGGAATTTGAAGTTTGGAATTTGGAGTTTGAAATTTCAAATTTAAAATTAAAATTTAAAACTTGAAATTTATCATTTGGAATTTGAAATTTAAGATTTGAGATTTAAAATTTGGAATTTGGAACTTAAAATCTGGAATTTATAATTTGGAATTCGAAATTTAAATTAGGAATGTGGGATTTGGAATTTGAAATTTGGAATTTGAAGTTTGGATTTGAAATTTAAAATTAAAATTTAAAATTTGTAATTTGTAATTTATAATTTGTAATTTGAAATTTAAGATTTAAAATTTTTAATTTGCAATTTGAAATTTGCAATTGGGAATTTGAAATCTTGAATTTGGGATTTGGAAATTGAAATTTGGAATTTTAAATTTGGAATTTGAAATTTAAAATTAAAATTTAAAATTTGGAATTTAACATTTGGAATTTGAAATCTAAGTTTTAAAATTTGGAATTTGGAACTTAAAATTTGGAATTTTAAATTTGAAATTTGGAAATTGGAATTTAAAATTTGGAATTTAGAATTTGGAATTCGAAATATAAATTAGGAATGTGGGATTTGGAATTTAAAGTTTGGAATTTGGAGTTTGGAATTTGAAATTTAAAATTAAAATTTAAAATTTGAAATTTATCATTTGGAATTTGCAATTTAAGATTTAAGATTTAAAATTTGGAATTTGGAACTTAAAATTTGGAATTTTAAATTTAAAATTTGGAAATTGGAATTTAAAATTTGGAATTTGGAATTTAGAATTTGGAATTTAAAATTTAGAATTTAAAATTTGAAATTTAAGATTTAAGATTTAAAATTTTGAATTTGGAATTTGACATTTGAAACTTAAAATTTGGAATTTGAAATTTAAAATTAAGAATGTGGGATTTTGGATTTGAAATTTGAAATTTGAAATTTAAGATTTAAAATTTTGAATTTGTAATTTAGAACTTAATTAAAATTTGCAATTTTGAATTGAAATTTGGAATTTGGAATTTAGAATTTGGAGTTCGAAATTTAAATTAGGAATGTGGGATTTGGAATTTGAAATTTGAAGTTTGGAATTTGAAATTTAAAATTTGGAATTTAATATTTGTGTTTTGAAATTTAAGATTTAAAGTTTAAAATTTTTAATTTGAAATTTGAAATTTGCAATTTGGAATTTGAAATTTAGAATTTGAAATTTGAAATCTTGAATTTGGGATTTGGAATTTAGAATTTGAAATTTGGAATTCGGAGTTTTAAATTTGGAATTTGAAATTTAAAATTGAAATTTAAAATTTTCAATTTAAAATTTGGAATTTGGAAATTAAAATTTAAAATTTAAAATTTGGAATTTGAATTTTAAATTTGGAATTTAAAATTTGAAATTGGAAATTTAGAAGTTGAAATTTAAAATTTAAAATTTGAAATTTAAGATTTAAGATTTAAAATTTTGAATTTGGAATTTGACATTTGAAACTTAAAATTTGGAATTTGAAATTTAAAATTAGGAATGTGGGATTTGGAATTTGGAATTTGAAATTTGAAATTTAAAATTTAAGATTTATACTTAGAACTTAATTAAAATTTGCAATTTTGAATTTGAAATTTGGAATTTGGAATTTAGAATTTGGAATTCGAAGTTTACATTAGGAATGTGGGATTTGGAATTTGAAATTTTAAGGTTGGAATTTGAAATTTAAAATTAAAATTTAAAATTTGGAATTTAATATTTGTGATTTGACATTTAAGATTTAAAGTTTAAAATTTTTAATTTGAAATTTGAAATTTGCAATTTGGAATTTGAAATTTAGAATTTGAAATTTGAAATCTTTAATTTGGGATTTGGAATTTAGAATTTGAAATTTGGAATTTGGAGTTTTAAATTTGGAATTTGAAATTTAAAATTGAAATTTAAAATTTTCAATTAAAAATTTGGAATTTGGAAATTAAAATTTGGAATTTGAAATTTAAAATTTGGAATTTGAATTTTAAATTTGGAATTTAAAATTTGAAATTGGAAATTTAGAATTTGAAATTTAAAACTTAGAATTTAAAATTTGAAATTTTAAAATTTAAGATTTAAAATTTTGAATTTGGAATTTGACATTTGAAACTTTAAATTTGGAATTTGAAATTTAAAATTAGGAATGTGGGATTTGGAATTTGGAATTTGAAATTTGAAATTTAAGATTTAAGATTTAAAATTTTGAATTTTGAATTTAAAACTTAATTAAAGTTTGCAATTTGGAATATGAAATTTGGGATTTAGAATTTGGAATTCGAAATTTGAAATTAGGAATGTGGGATTTAGAATTAATTTGAAATTTGTAATTTGAAATTTGGAACTTAAAATTTCATGACCTACATAAGTATATAAGGAATAAGACATACAAAACCATACTACAATAAGAAAAAATGCATCCATATGCATCCCTTCCTTGTACATCTTTTTTTTTTTTTTTTCGCTGGCGCTACATCCCATAGAGGGATTTGGCCGCTTCAGCTGCGTTTTTTTATTCGCTCCCGATAGCTGCTATGCGGAGCAGTCAATTTTCTAAACTCAAATTTAAATTTGACGTGCTATTTATTGGTAAATTACATTTATTTAACGTCAAAATACAATTTTTAATTCAATTCATAAGTGAAAACGTGAAATAATAAATATTTAGCTCTACCTATTTATATGGAGCCGCTATCCGGAGCTATTTTCATATGACGGCTCTCGATAGCAGCTGCGGATAGCGAATAAAAAAACGCACTATTCATTGTGAAGTTTCGTAATCAGTTTTTTCAACGGATAATGGTCTAATTATGTGGCTAAGTTTTGTTACATATCCATCAACATGATTTTTAACTAAATTTTCAAATGTGAATACCTCTGGAACCGTACTTGCTGGAAACATGAAACAAAAACTAAATTCTGGGCCATTCAAAACAATCTTAGAAAATATAGGATACACATGCGACATTCAATTGTTTTTTGTTGTCGAGCTTACATTTTGCTGTGTCAGTGTGTTAAATTTTTATTATGTCGCTAAAGTCAGAAAGTGTAGCGGCAATCGTAGCATTGTTGAAAAATGGATGAAGGCAACGCTATATCGCTAATAAGTTCCGGATTTCCCGTAGTACCGTACAATATGTTTCGTCCCGATTTTTCGAGACAGGGTTGTATACCAGGCGATAAAGAGTAATAAACGTTCTAGATGACCATTTTGTAATTTCATCAGCAACCACTGTTTCTGAATAAAAGAAGAATAGAAAAGATCGGGGTGAATAAAGAGAACATGTTCTATTTTAAAGTGACCTTCTGGTAACCCTACTTCTACGCTTGGTCGTGCACTTCACGCTATTTTAAAATATTTTATAGAATTCTATTCAAAATCCTAAAATAAAACAAATAAATTGGTTACAAATGTATGTTTTGTTGGAGTTTAAATGGGCGAAAGAAAATTTCAAAGCCGTTGAAATCAAGCAAAATAATTTTTGGTCCATTTTGATTATATTAAAATCAATTTTATTAATCTAATATGGTTCCCTTAATTATAATATTGTCACAAATATGCAAACTCTATTCATTCAATTCAACTGCAATATTATCAAAAGTGCAAAAGCTGCAATCGAGGGTTAAATTTGT
This sequence comes from Tipula helvola, assembly GCA_963556165.1. NCBI lineage: Eukaryota > Metazoa > Arthropoda > Insecta > Diptera > Tipulidae > Tipula > Tipula helvola. The sequence continues at coordinate 112,649,201 of OY744482.1, forward strand.
AAGATAAAATACAATTTAAATTGCACGATTATTATATATATTTGAATGTAAAAATGACCCATCTCAAGGAATAATTATTTTGCTAGGTTATTATAGACAACAAAATACAGAAACGTAATAATTTATTTTTATTTAGTGGGGAAATAGAGAACAAACTCTGACGAACAGAGGGGACATTTTATTTTTGTGTGGTTTCAACAAGTAGGTATTTCAGTTGAATGACCTGTGGGATGAGTTGCTGTGATATTTGGGATATGCAATTTAGATTAGAAAGTAAACACTTTTATTGAGTTGGTCAGTGTTTTATAAGAAAAAAGAAAAATCGGTTTAAACGAGTTTTGTTCATTTCTTTAAAAATAGATTTTAATGAAAAAAGGTTAACTAAAGAATTTGTGTGTTATTGTATGACAAACTTATTAAGACAAACGTGTTGACACATTTTAATTGTACGAAATAGATTTGCTTCTACTTTTAGCATTAAGGGTGATTACTTGTAATGCTTCACCTATAGTTAGGTCAGATATTTAAATCTCAATGCATATATTAAAATTGATGAATATTTGAAGGAATTTGGCTTCCAATTGTGACGGTCGTTTTATCAATTGAATTGCATTCAGCAATTCTTACCAAATATTTAACTTTCAATTTCATTCCATCTTCTTGCAATCAAACTCAGGATTTTTCAAAGCAAAAGTTAATTTTTTTTTAAATCAATAAATCTAATCCAATTACTCCAAATTAGAATTAAAAATTTGAAACAATTTCACGCGTTGAAGAATTCCTTTCCCCCAAAAATTCGGTGAAATTATTGACAGTATTGATTGATGATACAGATTTTTGATGCTGGGAATTCTTGATAAGTTCAAACAATCCTACGCAAATTTTGATAAAGTATAAAAATTCGAACTTCTTTATTTTTTTCGAGCAAATCCTCAAATTATTTCATAATTTTATATATTTTCTGTTGAATCGTACTCATGTGTAAAATAACTAGAACACACATTGTCTAAGTTGTTTGGGTTATTTTGGATTTTGACAGTTAAAATTAATCATTGGGAAGAAGGATCAACCAGAATGGCAAAATTAATTTTTCAGAAAGCAAATGGAAACATTTCACAGTTTTTTCATCATCCTTCAAACAAATATGCAATAGTAATATTTTCATTTAGTCATTTAGTTTAAAGTATGTGAGAATTAGGAATAAGCCGATTTCCCTAAGAATGATAAGCCTATACCTATTGCAATGCAATAAAGAAGCTATTTTTACAATCGTACATAGTCTTATGAGAAAGGTGCTAGGTATTTGTAGATTATCGCGTACTACCACCAATTAATTCTCAGTCACATTCGAATTCTATATGCGTCAGATCAATTCTTTTGGCTAAATTTTTCACTTCACTTATCTACAATAGTTGGTAGGCTCTTGCCAGTCATTCATAAACGCCAATAGGTTCAATCAAACATACTGTGGCTCACTTTTCATTTGTCTAAATTGCTGTTTTTTGAACGTTAACCGAAGGTCACCGAATGTTTTCTATTTGAATAAAATAACCAGGCATATTTCGTTTATCTGTTTTGATTTTTGTATTGCGGTTTTGCCTGCAATTGACCAAACAGCACAGTTTTCTACGGCGATCTATGTAGTTTGGATCTAAAGGTACCTAAATTGAATCTGGACAGGAGTGGGAGGCAAAATGTGTTTCTTTGATTTTCTGATCAGCGATCGGGATAGTAAATATATGCTCTATATTTTTAAAGACCAATATCTTTAGTAGTGAATACACAAAATACACTTGGGCGGAAGTGATGGAATTCTGGTTAAATCTTGGAAAGCTCTTCATCTCCAGGGATCCCAGATCACAAAAACTGACCTGCATGACAAAACAAATTATGGTTAAAATTATGGCTTCAAAATGAAAAGTGTATCATCAGAATGAAAAGTGTATCATTGTCACGAGGCTAGATTCATGCAATGTGCTGATGGTTGGTTTATTATAGACTAACAACTTTGTAAAAATTCTATATAATTTCTCACAATCTTTCATAATTATCAACTTTTTATGTATTAACCAAGAAAATTGTTAAGATTCATTCTAAATTGAGGTCAATATCTAATATAAATCCGGGAAAATTTAGAAGCTAAATTTAAAGTAAAAGTAAGGGATTTAAAAATAGGAAAATTTAGGAAATTAGCTATTTAAAATTTAAGAATTTTCTAATTCCAGAAAGTCAATTTCACTTGGCTTCAAAATTTTCAATTTCTTGAAAATGTTTCGTTACGGTTGGATATTTCAAGCCCATTCCAAATTCCAAATACAAAATAAAATTTCAAATATTGAATATATTCTAAAATTGTTAAAATTGTTATGATGTCAAATTGGTTGATTATATAAACCAAAAAAAATGGTGTGTGTCAGCTCCGACGTGCGACTGGAGTTTACTCGTTAAGAACGATTGTCTTGGATATATACAATATGCAGAGGGGGTGAATAAACGCATCTCTTATAATACTGAAATCATGTATGTATGTACTTTTATTCATATTTATTTACTAGGGATGAAGTTCAATTAGCAATTTATTTTAATCTTTGGGTAATGTTTCTCGAGTATAAGAGCTGTCAGAGCTGCTTTGTATGTTTTGTGTTTTAAAATTGCGACAACTTTGTTTCTCCCAAAGCAGAATGGTCGATTCTCGTTACATCTCCACAATTTTGGAGACGTGATTTAAACAAAAACAAGTTTTTCTTATAAAAATGGTGCAATTGCACCTTCATAAAATTATATAAGCAAAGAAAAGAAATTTAAATTAGAAACAATGGGTTCGAAAAACATAGCCAAAAGATTAATTGTTCCATCTTAATTGACCATACTCTGGAACTTCATACTTGGCCATATTTCAGAACTTTATCTAAAGTACTAGTGTGAATTTTCTGACAAATTAAAATTGACAGAAAACCTTACAACAGTTAAAAAAAAGTGTAAAGTAATTAAAATATACTTTAAACATATAAAAACAATTCGTAACAATTCTTACATAAGTCAAAGTTGAAAACCAACAATGGTTCGTTATATTAAATAAGAAATAACCAATGCGGTAATAAATTTATGCGGTGAAGTGAACATAGATTTACTTAAGTTGAAAAAAAAAAAATGTTGCTTTAAAAATTTTTTTTATCATAAATAAATCTATGTTAACTCCACCGCATACATATGTTGGCTTCTATAAAACATGAAATAGGGTCTAAACAACATGATTGCATATTTCGCTAAACTTATACATCTCTAAAAAGGCTTGTCATTGACCATCGAACTGCCACTACACATTTTTTGTGTAACGAATAATTTACACTTTTTAGCATTTGTAAAGTTTTTTGTCAATTTGTCAGAAACTTCACGCTGCCATCTAAAGTTCATTATAGGATCCCATTTTCATTGTACATGTCGAATTTCACAATATTCAATTAAGAAATACCCGAGTTTCTTCCTAATTGGCCTCAAACTTGCCATTTCCATCGTATACATGTCAAATTTCACCAAAATCGGTTGAGAAATAACTGAGTTCCTTTTTTGGTTCTACTGTAGTTTCCATTTTTTGTTATTTTTTTTATTTTTGGAAAAAAAAATCTGTGGTTTTTTAGAAACTAGTTAACTGCATTTTTGTCGATTTTGAGTTATGAATGAAAATCACTGGACAATTATCTAAAGTTTCAAAAATAAATTTCAGTTTTCCAATATTTTGATTCAATTTTCCGGAAAATTTAATTAAAAATGAGTAATTACTACTAAAACCTACTGCCAGTTTTTATTTCAAATGCGTTTTCTGAAAAATTTACTTTTTGCAGTTAACTAGTTGTTTTTTAAGGAATAAAACACTAAACCACTATTGTCGAGGCCAAACCACTAATATTGAACTGCACACGTAATCGATAAAAATAGAAATTATATAGGTACAAGATTTGAGAGACGTAATTTTAAAGAGAATAAGGCGATTAACAAAATAATGTACAGGGTGATTAATTTGCCCACAGCCGGAAAAAGCAACCAAAAATATGTAACGCAATCATATTTGTGACTGCGTAAAAAACCGACAGGCCAAAATAATTTACATAACAATCAAAATTCTAAATCTAGAACAATTAGATAATATAAATATAAATTAAATTTAACAAACTCAAAAAGCATTTTAAATAGAATACAATAAATTAAATAATTATAGGACGATGAAAACTTAACATTCTCCCCGCCTTGAATTGTCTATGGCAGTTCAACCATCACAATTTATTTTTCTCTTCTACTCAATTGGCAAAACTGCTCCAGAGATAGCTCTATTAAAAGTACTGCTTATTGTGCGAATCGTTAATATCCGTACATTTCCATCTTTGTCAGGTTTAGTGCACACAACTCGACCCAAAGACCATTTCAACGGAGGTATTGTACCATCTTTCACCAACACCATTGCAGCAATTTCAATATTCGTTTTTTGTGCCATCCACTTTGTCCTCGGTTGCAAAGTAGCCAAGTATTCAGTGTGAAACCTTGCCCAAAACTGCTGAACCATCCAATTTATCCGTTGCAACATTTTTACACGGTTTATATTTTGTTCTGCAATCAACGTTTCAAGCAGAGCCACTGGCGCTCCACCGTATAAAAAATGGCCTGGAGTCAAAATCTCTAAATCATTTGGATCTGCTGGCATTGGAGTGATGGGTCGAGAATTGACAATCGTCGCAACTTGACGAATAACAGTATGCAGCTTATCGACAGAAACTTCCATGCTGCCTATAACATTTTTGATAAGACGCTTCGTAATTTTCACCGAAGCCTCCCATAGTCCATTAAAATTTGGTGCTCTTGGTGGAATAAATGACCATTCGACGAACGCTTGGTCACATGCATTCCAAATTGCATCCCTTCCGCTAATCAGCATCTGGTGAATCTCGCTCAATTGGTTGGCCGCACCCTTAAAATTAGTTGCATTGTCTGAAACCAATTTCTTTACCATGCCTCGATCAGCAATGAATCTCCTTAAAGACCGAATGAAAGCCTCTGTAGACAGATCAATAACAAGCTTCAAATGAACCGCCTTAGTCGCGAAGCAAATAAACAGAGCCACGTAGACCTTCTTGGGAGCCTTGCATCTAATGTGATGGCGCACGTTCAAGGGTCTAGCAAAATCGACGCCACTAACACTAAAAGGTCGGACGCTCTTGTAATCGCCTTTATCCCCTGGTAAATTCCCCATAGTGCTTTTATTGGCGATATTTCGGTTTTGGGCGAATCCATTGATGAGCCTGTACTTTGCCCGAATCGCGGTGAGCACGTTGTGCGGTCCTGCGTAAAACGTTCTATAAAAATATAAAAGAACAATTAATAACCTGGAGAACTGGGGATTTTTGTGGAGAAGGATATGGTGCTTGGAATTATAAGAAAGTTTGGCTCTTTCTAATCGTTCGCCTACTCTCAACAACCCAAATTCATCCAGGAACGGAGATACGCATTTAAGACGACTATTGTTATCAATAGAAAGGTCAGCTTCCAGTAGTTGGTAATTTTGCGCAAACAGTGTCCCCGGTATAATCTGAATGAAAGGAAGTTCAGCCTGTTTCATTTCCGATAAGATCACTCGTTTAGTAACAGCTGCTGAAGAATCCTTAGGCTGGTAGGTAAATCGAAAAACATTTGTTTCGGGCTGCCAAATTAATTCAACTCTTTTAACCAGTTCTTGATCCTCGACGCTTAAATATTCCTCTCGGTGATGTGACTCAATTGAAGAACGGATGGTATCATTATTGCTGCAAGATTTATTCAATGTAAAACAACCACATTTTAGAGTTCCGATTGATTGATTCATCATTGCTAGCAAATGCGTAATCGAATTTAATCTGCTCATATTATCCACATAAAAATTGGGTCGAAGTATTCGAGATCCGATTGGATATTTATCCTGCTCTTCGGCTACTAAATGGTGTAAAGTCTGTGCAGCAAGATACGAACAATACGCAGTTCCGTATGTCACAGTGCAAAGGCGTAGAGTTTTGATTGGTTCATCTTTGTTGTTGCGCCATAAAATCAGCTGGTGGTTGCTATTAGGCAAATTGACCGCAAACTGACGATACATTTGTTGAAGATCTCCTGTAACGATAAACTCACATAATCTGAACTTCAGTAAAGTAATTAACAAATTGTCTTGTAGTTTCAACACAGAATCAAGAGGGTGGAAAATCTTCTTGGTCAGGTGGAAAATCTTCTTGGTTTCTAGTTACGGCTATTAATTTATAATCACTTGATTTCATTGGACCACCAATAATCCATTCTAGCTTGCTCTCGTGAAAAAGCACTAAATTTTTGCCCAGTCGAATTCGACCAGGGAGTAGAAGGTGCCAAAATATACTAGCCCCCAACAACAAGTCAGCCTTGAGAGGTTTAAAAACATTAAGGACAGCTAAAACCTTCACATCGGATGGAACGTTTATGGTCCTTGATGCTATTAGAAATATTGGCTTGGCATCGTATAATTTCGGAAGTATTACTGCAGCAATTTCGAACTTAAATGATGTGTCGAAACGGGGCGTAAACGTAATAAAGCGCAATGCTTTTGGTGTTGTAACCGTATTGCCAATCCCACCTACATTAATGATCAACCTTCGCAGTTCCACATTCAACGTTTGCACGAATCGTTCGGAGATGAAATTTGTAGTGGCACCACTAACTGTTAGAGCACATTCAGAAAAAATCGATCCGTTGGCATCAAACACATTGACTATAGCTATAACGAGGACCGCTGGCTCTGAAATTAAGAGTGATTTTTGAGCGACTCCAGAAGTTGATGACAGTTGAGCAACCGGCCGATCAAAATGAATGAATTATGCCCCTTATGGTATTTATCACACTTTGAGACATTATAGAAATGGCAAATATGTATTGTTTTGAGGCAGACAGCACATAATTGCATCCGTTTAACATCATAGAATCGATCCATGGGCCCTAAGGCAAGAAATTGTTGACATAGCTGCAAATTGCAGTCGGTTGAGGCTAAATGTGCGCATAAATTCGAGTTCAGTGACATTAAGACGACATGGTTAGATTTAACTAGACGAACATTTTCCGATACAGACGGCCTTGGCTTGCTAAATTGTTTTTTGTTACGCGCACTTAAGGCTGTATGGTACTCAAAAAAAATTTCTGTTTTGGTATCGATATTTAAATATCCAAAAATGCGTCTAAACTGTGTCTATAATAAAGAAAAATATCGTTTTGTATTTTTGTTTTATTTTGATGTAAAATAAATATAACTGTATGTCGATTTGTCTTATTTCCCTTTTTTCCAGAATAAAATTATATGCTGTTTTCGTTATTCATTTTCGTTGTTTCTATGGCAACTCAGTATGTGAAAATGTATAATTTATTATAAAACGATAAGATCCTGGACATTCACCATTTTTTGGGGTTAGCCATCTCGTAGAGTAATAGGAAATCAAAAATTAGCCGAGGTCATACCCATTTTTGACAAAAAAAAATATATTTATCGATACTGAATTTTTTCGTATCGATAAATATATCGATATTCTCAGTATTTTGATTATATCTTTCTTATTTTATTATTAATCTTTATAATCGTGAATTAATCCCTCAAAAATATCTTTCTGCATAGGTCAATATAAAAGATATACATGGTTTAGCGAGAAAAACTTAAGAAAATTGAATTTTCCGTAAGCACCATTATCCAAAATTTCGTCAACTTTGAATTTTTATTACGGATAAACTATAAATAATTTTGAAATAATCCTGTATTAATCCCTCAAAAATACTTTAAGCTTTATCAATAAAAAAAAAATTTGTGAATTGATAAATATTTGTAGCCACAAATTGATTTTTACGATACCCTTATTTTGGTAAAATGAGTACCATACAGCCTTAATTGGTCGACTATTTCACGAACACTTCCCGAGGATTCTTTACTGACGTTATCCATCTGTATAATTTTATTAATGTGGGACTGCAAAATCAACGCCTTGTTCTCTGTCCAATCACTATAGAATCCACTAAACTTGGGGGGTTCGAATTTTGGTAACTCGACATTCTTTGTTGATATTATAACCGATTGATTTTGGGAAGCAGTGATAACTGGAACTGGTTTACCAGCGGCCAACTTCTCATCGATCAACGTTAGAAGTGCCGCTTTAGTGTTAGTGTAGTTTTCCTCAAAACTAGAGTATCTCGATGTGAAATCGTCATCATCTGAATCCACTTGTCCAGTTATTAGCTCCTCGTACTTCAAAAACCTTTGATAATGCGATTGAAGTTGCTCTAACTGAACTCTGAGTTTAAAAATATCTAATGATTTTCCGTGATCGAGAACCCAACTCGATATATTTTGGACGACCTTTACACTTAACCCTTGTATTTTATAAAGCCTCTTTCGTTCCGCCACCCTTTTTGCTTTAGCCTTATCCGCCATTTCCTTTAACTTTAAGTCGACTTGTGCTACTGTCTTTAAAGAAACAAAACAATAATTTTAATAATAATAGTAATACACCGACCGTTTATCGAACACAATAAAAAACAATACAGTTCGATGAAGTGGTTCGACTTTTGTAAATATGATGCATAAAATCCCGTTGGTGATTTTTTTTTTTTAGTGACGTCACTTTGAGTTATATATTTCGTAACGTTGACTCCGTTTGGTTGGGATGTGGATTTTTTCTATCGTGTAAAATCTTGAAACATATTTCCATTTCCAAAACCTAAAAATTAATATTCTTATAAACCTAAACCAATTCGCAAAAAAAATATTTAAATTAACTCTGAGTGACGTCACGCTCTACGTGCCTTCAGCTATCAAGCATACCTTGTAATATTCTTGGGGTATGATATAAAGAACAACGAAGTGAATTTAATTTTGCCCGACTGAACACGACCAATATATCGCACCTTGGAAGCAAAAGTGGCGTTATACAAAATTATGTATTTTTCAGTACAATCGTTTAAAGTTTTGACGCAACACTTTGATCTATATCTAAACAAATAACTAAAATGGACCTCCTGCAAAAAGCATCCAAACTATTAGAACGCCTGTCTTTGCATTAGAAGCGCTTTCTTTCAAGTAAACTAAATGTTAAAATAAAATTTTAAATACAAGTTGCACTATTTTAATACATGTGGAACAATCATTGGGCACATTCATTGTTGGTATGTCCTAACATCACTTTTTTCGATGTTCGTTATTGTTCTTTTTCTACGACTTTTGAATTACACTTTTTCTATTGCAATATCAGCATTCCCGCATAAAACATCATTCTATTTTTGCATACATTCATCAATCACTCTTTATCTCCCAAGATTTCTTTATCGATGTGAAAAAAAGGAATAACACATACATTTTCTACAATGATGAGATTGTAATAAAGAAAGCATACTTCAAAAATTGAAATAGTGTACAATTTTATTCTTGAAAGGGGAGACATGAACAGTATTGAACATCGAAAAAAGTAATGTTAGAACATCTCAGCACAGGTTTCTCGACATGTTGGGATCAGAAATCCACCGATGTGAAAAATGACATTGAAACTATCACGTTGCCATGAAATTTTAAATGTGTCATGTCCGTTCAGGTATAAAGTGTTGATTTTGCCCAACATGTTGCCAATTTACATTTTTAAAAATACAAACAATTTGGGATATATAAAAATTGAAAATATTAATTAATAATTAAAGCATTTAAATTATAATTTATTTGTTTAATGTGTATGTAGGTAAAAGAGTTAGTAAACTATTGGCATCACTAGCTAAATCTTAGTCTGTCTATGCAATTAGGTTAGTGGTAGATTAGCTAATCGCGCCTAGTCTGTCAGTAATATAAGTTAGATTGGGTTGAAATTAGGTTCTCGTTCAAATACAAAATGGCGGTGACTGCAATTGTTACTACTCTTGAATCTATACCAGTTACTACACCTGTTACAATACTTGTTACTGTACATCTTAATGCACTTGTTATTACACTTGTTACTACGCTTGTTACTGCACTTGTGACTACGTTTGTTACTGCATTTGTTACTGCACTTGTTACGAAAGTTGTTAATACACTTTGTGATAGAGTTGTTACTACACTTGTTACTACACTTGATACTACACTTGATACTACACTTGATACTACACTTGTTACTGCACTTGTTACTGCACTTGTGGAATAGGGCTGAAAAGCCGAATGTTGGAAGACCGAACGCCGAAAGGTCGATTGTCGGAAGGCCGAATGTCGAAAGGCCGAATGTGTCGAAAGGTCGAATGTATCAAAAGGCCGAATGTCGAAAGGGCTGAAAGGTCGAATATCAGAAAGCCGAATGCCGAAAAACCGATTGTGTCTAAAAACGACCGAATGTCGATAGGCCGTTTGTGTCGAAATTTATTTTAATTTTTCATCTTTTTGTGAATGATAATTTTCAAAGTTTTTATTTTAATCGAAATTTTTGTATAAAAATGTTTAATAGTAAATCGCCTTAAACACTAAAATCTTCTTACGTTTTTTTTATCATATAATTAAAAATTAGTTAATTATAATAAAAAAAGAAAAATAAATAAATTTTTCTTAAGCTATTGGCTACCTATTTAGAAACAAAATAATACATAAAGTTAAAATCCCGAAAACAAATTCAGAAATACAAAAATCCAGAGAACTGAAATCCAGAAACTCAATTATCAAAGTGAGGATCAAATTAAAATTAAAATTTATAAAATGTCTATCGAGTTTGACTTTTTCCGTAAAGTTCTTAATATTTACGATAATGGAAATTGATTCGGCATTCTTGCAGACACAGACCCAGACAAAGTAATCGTATCGCTCATATCGCTTCTACTGATCGTTCTATCGCAAATATTTCAAGTTATTTTGTGGTTGGCTTAATTCGTTAGGTTAGCATGGCATCGACGAATGTATTGGAGCGAATTACGGATTTAATACTTCGTAAATTCTTCATCAACCTTGCAAACACAGATCAAAATAATTGTATCGCTCGTATCGCTTCTACAGACAGATGTACCACAAATGTGTGTCGGCCTTTTGACCCATTCATCTTTTCGATATTCGGCCTTTCGACCCATTCGGGTTTCCGGCATTTGGCCTTTCAACACATTCTGCCATTCGACATTCGGCCTTTCGATATTCAGCCTTTCGACATTCCGCCTTCCGACCCATTCGGCCTTCGGCGTTCGGCATTTCGATATTCGTTCGGCTTTTCAACATCGAACGAAATTTTTGGGCTGGAATACATTTTAAAATGCCTTGGTATACCTATACATTTTTTCTCATGCATGATGAGATAAACCTCCCTGTAGCTCTCAAGGAAATTATTCCTAGTTTATATTCTAAGGGTTTTGCCTTCTTTAAACGGACCTAATTCACAGAAAAAATGGCTATTATTTCCACTTAGAAAAGGGTAAAATACCAAATTGAAAGAGACAAAACCGTTGAACGAAAATCTCAGAAAATAAGAGAAAGGAGGATTTAATTTTAAAATATTCTGGAAAAGGGGAATTCCATTGTGTAACATTCAATTTAATTTTTACAAAGATTTTGCCTAGAATTCCAGTTTAGTTGTTTCACTGAATCTCCTTTTCAACAGGAATTTCAATCAAAAATCTAGAAAGAATCCAAGTCAAAATAGGTTCGACTTGAATGCGTCATTAGGTTTTTGATTGAACTAGCTTCTCAAAAGGCATTTCAGACTAAAAATATTTTTACTGAGTTACATTCTAATTTTTGACCGGAAACTGTTTTGTATTTTTGACTGTACTGTTTTTGACTGGAGATCCGGAGCCGACATTCAGTTAGAAAAGCAAAAGAGCAATCAACCAAGAGGTGTTCCAGTCCAAATTTTTTTGACTGAAGTACCTTCTAAAAAGGTTTTTTAGTCCAAATACTCAAAAGGTATTTCAGTCTAACACTGAAAAACCTTTTTTTGGACTGAAGTCCCGTTTTTAAAAGAATTTTAGTCATAAAATTTGCATGGGAAATTTTATGACTGAAATGCCTTCGCTTCTTAACTGAAAATGTTTTGACTGGTATTATCGGAGCCTTGAGTAAAGTGAATATAAGTTTGGCAACTATTGAGTTATATAGATCACAGTTTTAGAGAATATTTGAGATTTTATCGAGCTCTGATTAATCCGTATAGATTAGTAGCCCTTAGCTGCTTGGTTTCGAGTTTTTCTAAATTTTTGAGATTAGGTTCCCGTTGATGCTACTCATGGGATGTTATAGATGATTAAAATTTTTAGAAGATATTTATGGATTATTCGAGATTATTTCAAATTTTCCAGATTTTTTGATAAAAGCATTGCCAAGTGCAAATGAACTCGACAGGCATACCAAACCGTCGTATCTAATTTCTTATCTAAATATGGTATTTTATTAAGCTTAAGTTTTTAAATTTTTACAATGGAGAACGGGAAAATAACACGATGCTGATTGCCAATTGGTTTTAGTTCGCTGAAAAAATTGATGGAGAAATTAAAGCAAAATATTTTTGCTTTGCGCTGTTCTGTTATAGTGATACATCTGAATTTATTTATGAACCTCCGTCTCTGGGGGTTTACATATCCAAATATAGAATATTCGAAAATTTTAGCTTGTTCTAAGAAAATCGATATCTCGAACATTTTCTTCTATCAGCAGACAACCGATCATTGACGCCTACCAGAAAACCTTAATGAGATGTTTGTCGATAGAATACAATTTTGAGACTTTGGAAATTACATAATTGGTCGAAATTGCAGATCAGTTTATTGTATTTTAACTAGAATTTAATTTTACAATCCGATTATTGAAATTGTTTTATGACAATTTTTTTTAGTTTTAGTGAAAAAAACTAAAACTTAGCCTAACTCACCCTCTCGTAACATAATCGATTAGAATGTGTGTTGTATTCATATTTTTCAGCATTTTAATTGAAAAATGGCGCCAATAAATTTATGTACATGAATATTATGTTGTAGGTACAAATTATAATTTTGTTTTCCATTTATTTTCAGGAAATTGAAAAATATGTGTTCCCCATGAAAATAAATAAACATAAAAAGCAATACATATACATATATCTAAACAATAATTGGAATACTAGTTGGTAATCAATAAATCCGGCCGAAAATGTTATCAGAAGATATTTCATCCCCACCATCATCGACCTCAATTACGAAAAGTCCTCGACGATTTTATACAAAAAACGTGCCTTTGAATATAAATATTAAAATTGAAAATGAACGGAATTTGTATTTAGGTGAGTGACACGATTTTATAATTACTGGAAAATTAATCAATATGCTGTTGTTGTTGTAATTTTAGATAAAAGTTGGAAGGATAAAGCGGAAAAAGAGTTGGGCGAAACCAATGAAGTGATTAATTCAAAAGTGAAATTGTTGCGACATCTGATCGCAGTTAGCCATAGTGAGGTATACGGACGAATCGATGATGCATTTTTGTTACGATTTTTACGAGCCAAAAAATTTGATACAGACAAAGCGTATCGCATGGTAAGTTGCTTGCAAGCCTAAAACAAAAATATTAGTTGCGGCGATATAAATTTTCTATTTTATTTATATAGATTCAAAAATACTATAAGATGAAGCATGAGTCACCCGAGCTTTTTAAAGTTTCACCGCCGAGCGAATTGAAACCACTATTGGATATGCAAATACAGTGTATGCTACCGTTACGAGATCCAAATGGCCGTCAGGTTTATATATTTCGGGTGGAAAAATGTGATCCATACAGATGTCCTGTGGAATCGGTGTTTCGATCTAATGTTCTCGCCCTTGAGAATACTGTACGTGATCCAGAGTCACAAATTGCCGGTCTAGTTGTTTTATTGGATATGGCCGGCGTGGGTTTGGGACATGCCAAATTTTTATCGCCACATTTAGCACGCAGAACCGTAGAAGTTATACAGGAAGCGTTTCCACTTCGTTTTAAGGCGTTTCACATATTACACGAACCGTTCTATTTTGATGCAATTCTAGCGGTTTTGAAACCATTTCTAAAGGAAAAGATTAGACGAAGAGTATGCAGTATTTTTTTTTTGATTAAGAAGGAATAATTATTAAAACACATTTTATTTTGTAGATACATTTGCACGGAAATAATTTATCGGCAATCCATCGGCACATCCCAAAAGATATTTTGCCCGTAGAATATGGTGGAACACAACCGGCGTTCGATAACACAGTGTGGCGTACAAAAATATTAAACGATGAAGACTATTTTTTAAATTTAGAGAATAATGGGCAAGCGGAAACAGGCACCGACGATGACAGTCCAATAAATGGTACACCGACTCATAGTATAGCCTCGTCGAATGGTGTAGGAATTCCGTACATTGATACCGAAACCGAGGACAGTGAATTTGAAGACAACTTTTACCAGTGTGAAGAAAAGGTGGAAGAGATCACAACACCAATACTGGACGCTAATCAAATGCAACAGTTTAGCGAATTTGAAGCCGCCCTCAAGAATTCCAATGAATGTTTAGATTGTAAGGAGAAAGAGGTTGAGGATATTAAATAATTTAATTATATTATGGGTTCCTTTCCTATACATTAGTGGTTAGGATACTACAATATACATTGGTCTATAATCTTTTACAAAAATCTGCTCAAAATAAAGCCTTGTCAACCATTTTCTTTTATTAATAAGCTTTTTTACTCTAAAATATCATCAGATCAGCAATGCGTTCATACATTAGCAGGCATTTGAACCGACAAAAAACATTTTTTTCAAAATAAGTACAAAACAATAAAAAGCTTAACATTTTAATTATGTAGAAAGCTTTAAATAAATCGTTAACATGCTGATTTTAATAAATTTACGAATAAACTGTAAATAAATTATTTAAAAACGTGTATTTGTAAATTACGATTAAATATTAATTCTAAAAAATAAATGAAGTCTAACAAATGTTTTAAGTTTGAGGTTAAATTTATTTTTTTTTTGTTATTTAAAAGAACATTTTGCACCTAGCTCGGTTGTGCCATATTCTGAATGGTAAAAAAGTTTAATGAAAAGAAACAATTGCTGAAGATCAACCCTTCTCTATATTATGTTGTCCAGCTGCAGCTACCAATGATGAGAATAAAGATAACTCACGATTAACGATCAGCAAAATTGTAAGGTTATGTTTATTAAATAAAAAGCCTCGATCTTTAGTTCAAACAATATAGTATTATATTTCCCTTAGCTGGAGCACACCGTCGTGAAAAAAACACACTAAGGAAGTTTTGATATACAAAACAAAAGGTAACCAAAAGAATTTACATTTTCAGGGTTGCTGATTCATGAAACCATTAAATCTTTTTACAGTATGTGTACTCAACCAAAACGTAACTGAATGTAATAAAAACTTATCCTAGTTTAGAATCAATATCGTTAACACTCCCACTTTGATTGAAATTGATTGGTCTACTTGTTCTTGTTGATGTTTGAATGTCCATCACCTGTAACATTTCCCGTTGGTGTTGAAAAGTTGCTCTTGACAATGGTTTTGCCATCAGGCCTGCCTGGTGTTTTTCGTATGAAATGTACTCCAATTTGAAATCTCCCAACTCGTATTTTTCACTTGAGAAATGGAACTTTACTCTACTAATAGCACTTTGCGGTTATCCATGAATAAGGTGGTGGCGATTTCATTAATGTTCAAAAGTGGCATCAGTAACCCTTTCAGCCAGATGATTTCCTTGACAGTGTGAGTGGGCGCAATAATGTACTCGGATTCTGTTGTGGGTATTGCGACCACCTTCTGCTTTTGAGAACTCCATGATATAATTGAAGGTCCCAAGTTCACTACAAAGATGCTAGTAGACCTTCTAGCGTCTACATCGCCTGCGTAATCAGCATCGCTATATGCTGTCAGCTGCAAATCTTCTTCACGTTTGAAGAGTAGTCCATATCGTAGTGTTCCTTTTAAATATTTTAAAATCCGTTTGTGCCGCAAAAGTGATATTAGGCCTGGTACCTGTCGATAAGTACATGAGGCTCCCATCTATGTAAATGGCCAGAATTATTAGGGAGTCTTCCTGGTAATTAAAGAATATACATGGATCTGCTTCTGTTGGCGTCAAGTTAAACTTTTGTAATACACAACTTGTTCCAACACCTCGATGCTTATTTTAGTCCATAGATGCTTCGGACAAGTTTACAAACTTGATCTGTGCCATATTCATAGCCAATGGGCTGCTGCATGTAGATATTTTCTTCAAGCTCTCCATATAGAAAATCAGTCTTGACGTCAAACTCGTTTCGAAGCAGAAACCGAAAGAATCAGTCGTATTGAATCAAATCGGACTACAGGACTGAATGTGTCAGACCATGCTATTGCTTGAATCCCCGAGCCACAAGTCGAGCCTTGTAGCGATCGAGGCTTCCATCAGGATGACGTTTAATTTTAAACATCCATTTATTATCAATAATTGAATCACCCTTTGGCAGATCGGTTAAATGCCTTGTTTGATTTTGTTTGAGTGATTCGATTTCCTCATCCATTGCCTTTCTCCATGCGGTCGAATTGTCGCAACTGAGGGCTTTTTCGTATGTGATAGGGTCAAAATAGCCAGTTATGGATGCTGAGCATTCGGCTAAATCTGCGAACTTCGCTGGCCGCCTCAGTTTGGCTCGATCTCGCAGATTAGGTAATTCTATCGTATTCTCATTTATTTCAGTGTCATTGGCGATGTGTCGTTCTTCAGATTGAGTCTGAAGCTTCAATTATTCAACATCATTATTTGATATCGCATCACTCTCCGCATTATTATCCTCCTGCACCATTGAGTCTGGTTCCTCGCTGTAGTACAGCATTCTCAAAGTCACATCTTGACCAATTCTGATTCGGGTTTCGCTTGGCATCCATATTCGGTAACCTTTTGTGTGGTCATCATATCCCACAAAATAACCCTTTTTCGCTTTTGGGTCCCATTTATGCCTTTTCTCCTTCGGAATATGGTTGAACACTTCTTGACGGAATAATATTAGTTCGGTTATATTAGCATCCTTGCCCATCCATAGCTTGTACGGTGTCATGCCTTTCTCTTTACTCGTTCCGGTTCTCTTTAGCACGTATACTACGGTATGCACAGCTTCAGCCCATAACTTTATAATTCCCCGCGCATGTATTAAAGTCCTCGCGGCCTCAACTATTGTTCTATTCTCCAGTTCAGCTGCTCCGTTTTGTTGTGGACTATAGGCGACCGTCTTTTGGTGAAAAATTCCATACTGCCGTGTTAATTGTTTAATTTGCTGATTGATGAATTCGAGCCCATTGTTTGTTCGTAAAATCTTCACACCTTTCTACAAATGTTTGTTCGCCTTCGTAAAAAGATCTTCAAGGTATCCTGCTACCTCTGATTTTCCTTTCAAAAAATTTACATTTTCCAGTGTGAATAATCGCCTTTCAGTAACAGAAAATATTGCGATCCACCAATTGATGAATTTTCTTGCATAGGACCACATAGGTCGGCATGTATGAGTTGTCCTGTTACTGTACTCTTCGTGTCTGAACTCGGAAATAGAAGTCGATACATTTTCCCAAAAATAAAGGCATCGCAACTGAGTGTATTTGATCTTCAAAGTTGTTGTCCTTTTTCTTTAAAAATCTTGTACATGTGGGAGGTTTTGATGAGCTAATTTCTAGTGCCAATTTTGATTGGGTCGTTTGTGAGCTTCTTTTTCCTTTCTTGCTATTTATTGTCACTTCAAATTTCATCTGATATAGTTGCTTCCGTCGTTCTCCCACTGAACTACATTTCCATTCCGTAACAATTTACAGTTCGAATCGTTTGACTCCAGTTTTAGACCTTTGTCTGAAAAGAGGTTGTATTTTATCTCCGGTTTATACAATACATCTGACAGATGTGTTTCCACCCATTTGTTTCTGTTAAACGCTGTAATTTTTATATCGCCTTTGCCGTATGCGGTAATGTGTTTATAGCTCACTGGTAAGTGTTGTTCAAACTCGATATAATTTATAAACCACTCATTTTGGTTTGACATGTGATCGCTAGCACCGGAATCTAAATGTCATGCTCCAACATCAGTCTCAATTGATGTTGTTGACGTTAGTCAATCGAGATCAATATAAAGCGAGAACAACATAAACAATTATCGAATCTCTTGTCACGACAAAAGGTCACGGGGTACCACAACCCAAATTGACTCAACATAAACCCAATAGTCAATTTGCGGACCTTCATATTAACGCCGCGAAATATTGTCAATGGAGGAATATAAATGCAGCCGAATTTATAAAGCACAAGATGTGAAAATGCATTTGTGTTTGGAGGCGGAAACGAGGCGGAACATCTTTTAGAAGCTGAAAGCAGCCACGATCAACTGCAACACAACCTGTACAAAGATGACACAAATTGAGCAGTTGCATGAAGAACTATTATAGACGTCACACCTGACGAAGAAGCTAATATGCTCTACTTCAAAGAAGACTACTATTCAATTTTACTCAACAAATTGGAAACGCTGAAATTTAGAATCATCCGAGTGCTGAATTAACCAAAACCAAGGAGTACAGTAAAAACACACGACTTTTTTAATCAAATCCAGCTAGCGGCAGTCATAGTGGAAGACACACTAGATAAATTGGAATTGAAACAAGCCATATTGGGAGCCATTACAGTAACAACACAACCTTTTTGATCAAACCCAGCTATAGCGCCAATCATAATGGAAGACATGCCAGATCAATTGGCCAGAGAATTGGCTGCACTATTTCGTAAGTTCTCTAAAGGAATTTCCCAACTATTAGCAAACAATGGAACAACAGGGCATTTTATAACTGTAGCCTCACCCAATTTTGGAGGATTTTGGGAAGCAGCAGTATAAAGGCAGTGAAAAACATTCAGGAAAGGTTATTGGAGTAGCTACAGATCCTACAGATATCACTTTAAAACTAGATTATTGGACAATATGGTACTCCGAATACTTAAATCAACTTCAACATAGAAGAAAATGGTCATCTGAACAACCAAACTTGAAAGTAGATGAGCTAGTGCTCCTCAAGGATGACAAGGTTCTCCCATTAAAATGGCTGACTGAGCGTGTGGTGAAAGTACTTTACATCTCACTTTGAGGCGCGGAAGGGGTCTTCGTTAAAAGACCAATTCACAAATTATCACCACTACCCAAAGAATCTGACAACGAGATTGTCCTCACATAGACACAATCATCAGTCAACCAACAACCACAACCAACAACTCCGTCACGTGTTCTACCTCATCGAGAAGTCAAACAACGAAGAGTACACCACATATCAAAACAGTATTCAAGGAAGAAACAACTTTGCATCTGATACTATGGATACTCGGAATGATACAAGTGCTTTTTGCTCTTGTCACGACATCAATCGCAATAGAGGCATTGCCATCTAATGCAAGAATTTATTTTCACAAATAAATATAACTGCATCAACGAAAAATATTCATTAGAACTTATCAAGAACCAAACATCGATCAAAGATGCAACCACAAATATTTTAAACATGAAAAGGAATTGACTGATAAGAATCCGTGCTGTTTTTTTGCATCAGCTCAGTTATAATAGAGTGTACCAAGAGAGCTGGACAAAATAACAATAAAAAAAACCGGCATTTCACCTAGGAGCATGCCAATCCCCAGCCTCACTTGAATCTTTGCTAGAAACATGTTTACAGCATTAGTTTTATTGATTGTCACCAAAATCTGGAGAAAATAAACTTTGAACCTTTTCCAGAAATCTGTTTTCAGGATAATATCTGCGCGGCTCGAGCATTTGCTGGTAAATAAATATTTTTTTTAATAGAGATTAAACTAATGTAAAAGTCAAAGCGCTATTTATGTCATTGTTTTCATTCTTATTCGACTGAGCTTTATCCTAAAATAAAACTAGATTAATCAACAACTACGCGATTGATTGATTAATTGAGATTGTGCGACCAAGCATAAGGCTAGTTTCCGGGAATAAGCCGGGCTTAACGTACACCCTTGTACATATAACAAAACCGAAGGAAAGAAAAGGCATGCTAGTATGTAGTGATCAAATATTCGCTTGTATGCGTAATGTATATTGAATGACATACTTCGTGCACTGTATAAATTAATAATGTTGATGACGTAAACACATTCATTTCATTTTGGTTATCCAGAATTATAAATATGCAGTTTCGAGATCGTTGGAATACACGTGTTTGCGCAGTTCCAGGTTACAACTTTACCATCTGATTGGCATAATATTTCATTAATCATTTTTGTTCTCTGATCGAATGGTATATAATTTGAAAGAATTCGACCACAGATAGGGAAATCACAAACGGTTTAAGGTTAACCAATTAAACTGTTCGTTTAATCGATCCGATAATAACCGTTCTTTATCGAGAATAAAATGTATTTTGAATTATTTATTAAATTTTGTGAAAAAAATAATTTCTCAAATCAGCAAGCAAATTATCAGTTATTATAATCCATCCATATTTCAATTTCACCTCCTCGGGTAACCTAAGGTGCCGTTTATGTATCTATCGTTTTTCCAGCTAAGAGTTTCGAGAACTCAATTTAGAAAGACGCAATTGTAGGAAAACGCAATTAGTAAGTACGCGGTACGTGAGCTGATAATTTCTTACATAATCGCGTTTTGCCGTAATTTTGAAAAAATTCTGTAAACTCATCTAATACTTACATAATAATAAACACATGGTTTAACATTTTTTCAATAAAGTTTAATTTACCTGCTGATTTACTACTTTATTACAGATCGTTACATTGTTACTGATATTTTGATTTTTCAAGGTTATTCTTCTATATTTCTATATTCTATATAGGTTAGATTTTTGGAATATTCGAATTTTCTTGAGAATATTCAGTGACGTAACTACAAATTTTGGCCCCCTCGCAAAACTTAATGTGGACCCTAGACTACCCTACCTCCAACTTGCACATCTTTCCCTTCAGATTAATAAAAAATGTCGATCGTTCCGCTGTTGCGACCGTCATAGGTAACGTAAGAAACAATAATAAACATGTTATTACCTGCGAAACACTTAAAGCGGTTATAGGAAATTTTATTATTAGAACTTCAGCGAATTCAAGCATTGATGATAACTCTGAACTGTTCCGATAGATCATTTCCACAAATTTGTCTGGCTACATACCAGGCCATCGTTACGGGCTCCCCTGCCGCGCGAGGTTTTCTTCCTTGTAGTTACGCCGCTTGTATTGCTCGTATTGCGATTATTCTAGCTTATTCGAGTTTGTTCGATTTATGTTGAGATTTTTGATATTTTACATGATTTAACTTTGTAGCTTGTAGATGTTATTTAAAATTTTAAAGATTTAGCGTATTTTTCAATTTTGTGATCTTACAGAAATGAGATTCTAAATTCAGATTTTTGGATTTAACTAGATTCCCAAATTTAAATAACGTTGAGTGACGTATGAGAGCAAAATTATAACTTTCGAGATCCTTAGTAGTTTCTCGATTTTTCAAGATTATTAATAATATTCTAAATTTATTTGAGATTTTTAGAAATCTAGGATTACTCTATCATTTCGAGATTATTTGTTCATTTCGAAATTTATCGAGGTTCTCGATCTTCCTCTGTATCTTGTTACATAATTAGTGATTTTTTCGAAATTTTTAATGTATTGAGCTATATACTGATAAGTTTGAAGGATGTTCAGTTACATAGACGATATTTTGTGGAAATATTTCAAATTTTCCAGGGTTCTTGTTATCGAGATTATTGTTGAAGACTTGTTGAGATTCGTGATATTCTGAGATTAGTCATTCGGTAAATTTTCGCGATTATTGCAAATTTTTCAAATTAAATTCGAAAGTTTTTGGTTTTACTGAAAATTATTCAAAGTTCTCAAAAGAAAATTATTCAGAGAGAGAGAAGCAAAGTTTTTATTGGAACAGAAATTTTGAAAATGAATTGTTTTTCATTTCCTTTTTTATTATATTTTCAATTGCATGCTCAATTAAAATGGCGTTTCCTGCATTTAAACAGCAACTACATACAAATTTTGCTTGTGACGAGGCAGTGCGATGAATGAAAATAAAACGAAAATTTAAGTTGCCTACAAATTGGTAGTTGTGGTAGGACCCGTAAAGATACAGATAAAAAGAAGAATTATGGTGATCAAAAAGTTGATGATGCAATTGAACAAATACTTTTGCTTTGCGCGTTTATTTCTATCCAACAATTTGGATTTCCTTATGTATGCAGCGAATGCGTTGCATTCATGGTCTAGTCGCCTCTGATTGGAGTATATAATCAAAATGTAAAAAATGATGGATACACATTTGCATAGAATTTTCATTCTACCAGTAATCTGTAAAAATGTTGAACTTGTCCCATACCAAGTTTATTTCCTTCATCACCTCTTGAGTCTAAGAGACTCATCGCATGTTTTACGTTTGTTTTTTTTTAAATGGGACGGCTAGGCCTATATTCGGTACAAATAAAAAATATTTAGTAGGTGATTCTAGATGTTAAATAATAATTATTAGTATGTATCCATAAACTCGATTTGTAAACGCTTTATAGATGCAGCAAATATTTTATAAAGATAGTTTATGGTAATGAAAAAGTTTTTTGTTTTAAGTGAGCCCACACGGAACATTCGGAATAAAATTTCTAGAAACGACTGTCTTGACTGTACCAACATGCACATTTCAATCTCACTGTACGATTTTTTGTTAGCTCTTATTGACTATAATTTCTAGATCAAGTTGGATGTTAAATTTCATAAACGAAATTACAGTGGGTGCAACAAGTGTACATTATATGACAAGTAACATACGGCGGATGTTTCAAAACATACGGCTCAACATGTTAAACTCGATTTTAGTAATTTAACGGAACACAACTCTAGATTTTGCGAGGTGGACATCATTCACACTATACTTTTCTGTTAGTGCTATCAATTGCCACTACTCACGAATTTTTCCAGATTTTTGTCATGGTTCTGGAATGGAGAAAATTGGCCCCGAAACATATGATTCGCAAACCTTTATCTTGATTTTAGTAATTTAGCAGAAGTAAATTCGAAGCCTCAAAATTAGGCAATCGTATTATCTTGGGTGGTGTTTTCTTTATTTTTTTTTTACAGTGATCCCGGAGTTCAAGAAATCTGGAAGATAGAAGGTGCTAAATTTAAATTTTAAATTATTCAGAAAATGTGGTGAACTTTTGAAATTTGATAGTCTTTGAACAATTTTTTGTGTGAAAACTCGTTGCGACAATAAAATTAAGAATTATTTAATTCAATTTAGCCTACAAAACATTTGGTTATCAATAGTGAAATTATGTATATCGTAACCAAGCAAAAGCTTTATTCGTTGAAAAAAGAATAAAAGTTAGAGTTTGAAAAGTTTGAAAACTAAAATAATCATCTAAGTCGCAGGACATAATTCATAAATTCCGATTTATTGTCTTGATACAATACTGCAATAAAAATAAAACAAAACATGGTAGAATATATTACTCGTAACCTTCTACAAAAATAGTCATAGAATGTATATTTTCTACCTTGTAAGCCATAGCAAACAACTAAAAACCGTTGAGAATTGCTGCAAAATAAAAAAACAAAAGCCTAACAGAAATTTTTTTGTTGTCGTACATAATTTCCCAGAACGTTTTATTCGTTTTCTGGTTTATTGTGAAGTAGTTTTCCTCCAGCTTTGTTTTTTATTTTTCCTATGTGTAGTTTTTAAAATTTGTATAGAAAACTTTTATTTGTTAGAAACAGATTGTAAGTAACTAGTCATGTTTCCTTAATACGTCGGTCATACATCAGGAAGAGGAGGGTTGTAGTTGTAGAAATAGTATGTGCGATTAACTAAAATAAATTTAGAGTGGCTTTGATTTCCATCTTCCATTAACAGTTTCACTTATAAAATTCGATGGATTGGCACTGGGATGTTTTTGATTGTATTGGGGTTTTATTTGTAACAATGTGCCTTTTTGTTGGTTTTTTGCGCCTTTATGAGTACAAATGTTTATGAAATACTAGTATTTTGTGCATTAAACAACACCGTGTAACTAGACCGTGAATATCTTCCTGTTTAATTTAAATATTTCCAAGTTTAAATCGAAACCCCACTCTGGCCGAGACACCTAACCACTCTTAACCATTGGACTAAACGAACTTAGCCCTAGGTCACCACCGATATATTTTTAAATGTTAACAAATTGTGCTAGCTCAATAAAATTCTCCACAATTCCAAAATTTATTAATTAAAACAAGTAAATGTGTCAAATACAGAACGACTTTATTCATCAAAACTACATCGTTATTATTTTCTTCGGCTTTTCGTTGCGCTCTGTTATTTCCATATAATGATGTATATAGCAGGGAGTCATCTGGATACTCTTAATATTATTTTGATGTCGCGCATAACCTAAAATCCACAAAATAGGGGCAATATCAGCGCTTGTGCCGATAATTGTAGCTCCAGATTGACATAAGCAATAACCACTGATTGAGCCGTTGCGGGAACCTCATCAACCACTTCATCTCAAGCATTAGCCAGAGCTTCACCAAATAAATTTGATTCTCCTAAATAAGAAATTTTTTTAAAAACCCAAATTAAACCTACCATTTATTACTGTTCTTCAGATCTTCAATATTTTGAGGAAGTTCATTGTTTCGCACTCGCCTAGGTTCGGCTTACGTTTTTTTTAGTTGAGGACTCATGTTTTTTGCTTATTCAATTCAAAGTAATATAATGTAGTGAAAATTTTGCGGTTATGTTTTTATTTAAATGTCAAAATATAATTCAGCAACGTGCTGAGTATTAATATATTATATTTAGCTAGCGAGGCTGTAGAACGCTTTGAAAAAAAAAAAACAATTTAACAATGCAAATAAAACAAGGGTGATTACATTGTTTGTGGTGTAGTGGTAAAGCATTGGGCTAGAGCGGCAAAGGTCTTCGGTTCAATCCTCATCTAATTTTATTTTTTTAAATTTTTATTATTATTTTTTTTAGTATTCATGTAATGACCAAATATTTTACTTTAAATTAAACATTCCGCTTTATAGTTATTACAGTAATTACACAAGAAAATACGTGGTCCCCGTTTATGATGCCCCTAAACACTACACCAAATTATTTAAAAACTTTCATATATTATAAGTTGTAGTAAGCCATGAGAATTTTTCGGAAAAAAAAATTTGCTTTCATAAACTTCAAAGCATGCTCTGTTTGAAACAATTTAAGAATGAAAATTAAATAATTTTCCTTAGGTTGATATGGCTTAGTAGAAATGTTTTGGACTACTTAGAGCGGCTAAAGTTCGGGGTTCGATTGTGGTCAAGGCATTTTAGTTTTGTTTTTCAATTTATATTTTTTTGACGTGATAACGTCTTACACTACCGCATGTTCAGAAAATTGACAAGAAAGTTTTCCCTTGGTCGTGGGCAATTACTAATCAACTGTAAGCATTACCTTTAATTTAAATGTATGATTTCTTAGGTTGGTTCTTAGGCTTCATGCCTCATACATAATATTATCGAATGATTTTGCGCGATTTAAATCCTTCAACAACTGTAGTGAGAGAATGGCTCATCCGATCTGAGCAATTCTGAAGTCAATTTTTGCATAAAGAAACAGTGGTGGTTAATTTATTTTAAATTAAAATAATTAATCTACACATTAATTTTAAGTTTAATTAAATCTAATCCATAAAAGCCTTTAGTCTCGAGCTATTCCTGCTTGATTAAAAAATAACGGTTAAAAAAATATCAAATTGTCAAATGGTGATTGTGGCAGCGGCCGCTTGACATCAACATTATATATAAATTGTATCCGTCCTAGGACGGGCTGTACCCCCTAGTTATTTAATATTTGCTACGTGTATTGAGAATTTTATTTCTAGGAAACTAGAAATAGATCGCAAACCTGCAATCTTAAACCATCGCAATTTGTAATTTGCCATAAGGACGAGCTTCAACATCTCTACAACTTTAATTTTTATTTGTTTAGCCTATAACGTTCTGAACGTTATGAAATAAAAATAATAGAAAAATAAAAAACCCTTGGTCGACATCGGACTCGAGATAAAAAGAATTTTGTTTTCGAATTTTCTTGTCAACACCTATTCGCTTAGGCTACTCAGCTATATAATTTGACATAAAAATTGGAAATAAATATTTTGTGCAATATTGGATAACGTGGGAAGTTCCTTCAGTACAAAAACGCCCGTGCCACTTCACAGGGGATCTGCCTGTTGGGCCTGGATTTCCGTTTGATCTCCTCAAATTAACTGGCAGGTATTTTCTTTGCTCGGTCATAGGATTCAGCAAATTTACTCAATAGAATTCCATCGTTAACTACGCGCATGATATCTCTCGTGTGTACAATTCCCAACAATTTTGATTTAGTTTCTAAGACTAATCTGTTGAAATTTCACAAACCAAACTAATTAAATCAACCTCTGTTGGGGTTTAATTAGGTGGATAATTCTAGTTAGATTACCGCTATTGGGGTAATAAACTTTAGTAATAAACTTTTGTGTTGATGTTCAAATTTATTCTGTCTTATTAATTAAATTGTTACAGTTTATTGATATACATAAAACACACACTAATGACAAAATGCTTACTAAATTATATTAGTAAGCAATATTTTACGTTTACTAGCAACAAAATGCATTAAGGAAAAATCAATAGAATATCAGTTTAATCCCATTTCGAAACAGCTTTTAGGTTTATTTTATAACCAGTTATATGTGCTTCTAGTCTGCTTACGCCAAATGGTTTAGAATTACGACTTTTGCGACATAATTTAATTGCCCTGAAAGTCGACAAAGGACGATATTACCCCGAACTCACGGGTAATTCCGTGCACTAAGTGGAGTAATTAATTATTAGTTCAAAAGTAATTATTTACCATTAATATTACCATTAATTACTATATTACCATTAATTTAGTGACATGGTAATATTATAATAAAATATCGAAAACAACTTTTATTCACATGTGTTCTCACCAACTCTATTGTTTCGACTGGTGGTAAAATTTACTAAAAGAACTCATCAAAAAGAACAGTTTGGTGCAGCTTAGGGTTAGATAATTAGAAATGTTGATATTTTGATGCACGGATTTACCCAGATGCTCGGAAATACCCAACTTTCCCCTATGTTTATTGTAAGAAGAGCCTACATTAGCACATTATAAATTCTAAGTTTCGGTGGAAAAATAATTCAAGTAGTCAACATAATTTTTGAACTTATGTTGTTGTTGCTATGAATTTTGAAATGTTATATTATTAAATTATATGCATTCACAAGATTGGACATGCTGTGGGGCCATTAATTTTAGATACCTTCGGTGTGGAGTCGATCGTTGTGGTGGAGTAATGTCTCTGGATGCTTGTTGTCATTTCTTCCTGCGATGAAAGAGATATACCGACAGCCATTAATGTATATGTTAGCACGTAATGATATTGATGAATATGATGTCCGAATTGTGGTATATCAATGACCTCCGGTAATTTCGCTTGGTTGATTTTTTGTAGTATGACGGATTTTTTTAGTTCTGCAATTTCAATTCTAACGTCCCCCTCTTTTCAATTGATAAAGATTTTGCTGGTGTATCCATTGGTTGGGATGTCGGTGTTTCATTGCCATAGTAAAGTTTGATTGACGTGAGTACCGAAGAGTTGATTCGGTATGATTTTACTTCAATGGCTCTTAACTGGAACTCATCATGTTTTAAAATGCGGTTCGGGTCTAATATTAGAATTCCAGATTTATTTAAAATCATCGTGTTTACCTGCATATTAGGTGGACGGTTTGGGGTAAGCTCACAGAGAAAGTTCATTGATTGGTGCCTATCTGAGTCCAGTAGGTATGTTAGTTTACTGTTTTTGTTACACAGTTTGCGAGATTATGGCTTACGTGCTTCAGCAGATTAACTTCACATTGTGCCTGCTTCGATTGTGTATTATAAATTGGCGAAATATGGCACAAATATTCTTTTAGTTTTAGTTTAATGCATCGTTGTTGATCACGATTATTTAAGTTCGCAAAATGTTCGCTTGGTAAGTCAGTTGTAGGTACTATGATGTGCATTTTTCCATTCTCGTATAGGGGAACGGAAATTATATTAAATAATAGGTATACACGTGTGTATACCAATATTATCTTTACAAGGAAGAGAATGTTGTTTGCAGTAACTCTTGGGTAGACCGTTAAGGTCTTGTAAAGGTGCCCAAGATCATTTTTATTCTCCCCCTCAGGAATTTGCATCGCTGCTGGAACGTGCTCGTGGATTCGTATGATTTCGTCTTTCAATTGCTGTGAGGTCAGCAATTGTAGATGGAAATGGCCACGATGAGAGCTGAGGATGACGTCGACTATGATTCTCTGCTTCTTGGCTATTCACATCATGGCCAACATTATTTGTATCGTGAAGGTTGTGATGGTCTGCACTCTGTGTTGTAATGATCACTGATTCTGGTAAATAAATTCATTTATAGTCGTTTGAGTGTAATTTTCTTCTCTGGTGTGTTAAGCTCCTAAGGCAAGAAAACACTAGGTAAATTCGTTTTGGTTTTTTAGTATAAGCTACATATCTATTAGTGATTTGTTTGCCTCTGGCAGTTTTGTGAATTTTTTTTTCAAAATAGTTTTGGGGTCTTATGAACTGACATGCACGCTGCATCTTATCTCGTACCCACGTACGCTTCCTAAATTGTACCAGCGGTACGACTAAAGACTTCTTTGTTTCAATGATAAATAATAAAAACTCATTGTCCAAACCAACTCCAGAAGAGAATATTGAAACTGAAGAAAATGAATGTGTGATAGCCGACACACTTTCATCGGTCTCTAGGACAACACCTAACAAGTAGTGACAAATACAGAAATTGAAAAACTTGTTGTCGATACTGTTGATGTTATTGTCTCAGTTTCAGTCTCCAACTTGCCACATCAGACTTCGAGAGAAATAAAGACAAATTTGAATATGTTGGCTCCAGTTCCACGTTTTAATAAAAAAATACGCTAAGGCACAACCTCATCGAAGATATTAACTTCTTCTCCGTATAAGATTGACATCAAAAAGAAAGAATATATGAAGCAAAATTCTGTTAAACGTAAATTACAAAAGGAAGAATATAAAACAGAAAACGTAAAGAATACTGAAAACAACGATTAGATTTGTAATAATATGTACATATGCAACGATATCCGTGAAGAAAACATGATTCAAGCTTGGTTCGCGAGGTCGGTTAATTTACCCTAGCTATTTTTACAATGCTATAAAGTTAGCAAATGATTGCTTTTGCTCAAAAATTTGAATATTTTTCTTAGTAGGCTATTTTTGTGAATTGTTTTGTATTTTAATTAATTCTTGTCATATTTTTTCTTTTTGTTATTAAATTGTTTTTCTAATTAAACCCGTTTCATTTTCGAGTCATTTCATCATTTAAAGTTTTCGCGGGTCTAATTTTTTAGTAATTTTTCCCCCATTCGGTATTTCATTTTGTAAATTTGTTTTATGTTTTGGTAAGGGATAAAAAATGTCTTTATCAAGACAAAACGTTTTGAACATGCTAAACGGGGATTTGTCAACGTTAGTCATCATAAACATATGTAATTGTCTCCCAATTCGCGCTACATTCGTGATCACATTGCAAAACTGTCATGTATAATATATTATACTTTTCATTATACTTGGCTTTGTAATTTAATATTAATTAATTATTTTATTTCGCACTTATAAATGTAAAAAGTCGACTAACTACAAAAAATCGCACAACACCGGCCACAGCAGAAATAAAAACAAAATTATAAACGTCAAAAAAATAGGAAAATAATTTATAATGGGCAAGTTATTGCTCGTTATATTTCTATTTTGGTTGATGAAGTTGGTATGTGTGTCGGATATTTTGCTCAAAAGATAAAAATATTTTATCTCGATCAGGAGAAATAGGGGAGGTACCTTTGGTTATTTGAATGATTTTATTGGTTGACGTACGGGTAAAAATTAGCTAGGGTAAAAAACCGACCTCGCGAACCAAGCTTCAATGTTTAAAATATTGGATTCATGATGTATGCGGCGGAGTTACAAAAAAAAAAATAAAATATGTTTGTATTGACTGCAAATGAAGATAATAGGCCGTATTCCTGGATTTGAAATTTTATGTTATGTTATGTAATTTTTGTTTTTTCAATACAAATTCATATAGGAAGCGGGGAAATAACATAACATGGATTTTATGATGCCGGAATACGGGGCAATAGTTGTGTTAATAAAATATAATTGTTTAAACGTGTTACGATCGCCCTTGGTTGTCGTTGGTTTTTGTGATGTTAAATATTTGGAAGAAAAAAAAAATCCTGATTCTATTAAAATAATCGACGCATATGTATAAACGGTTGCATGATTTTTTTTTCGTTAAAAGCATTTAATTTCCCCTTGATATATTCTGTTAGTGTATTCTATTTGGTTTTTATGTAACATTTTTGTACTTTCTGTGTGAGAGATATAAATGTGTGTGCAGTTATTGAATTGATGGCTAGGGACCTTTTTATGTCTATGCCCGGTCCTGGTGGACCGCCAACCTAACCTATTGAATTGAATACTTTAACTTCGTGTATATTTGGGTGAATGCATGGTACGGCTGCGCAGTGTTGTTAACGATTTTTGTTTTTCTATGCTGCGTGCGTAGTATATGGAAAAAGAACATGCTAGATTTTGTTTCGTATCTCTTGATGTAAATGTGAATCAATTTGGGTGTTGGTGTGTGTAACGCCACACGAAAGTTGAGAGTCGGTTTGTTTTTTCTTTGTTTTTGTAATCGAAATCGTTATAATGTATATATTTTTTTATATGTGTCGGGTTTTTTGGTTTTTTTGTTTTAGTCTCGTTTTGAAATTGAAGTAGAGAAAGGTCAAGTTTAAGTTTGGAGCATTAAGGGAGACAGATCGATGGGTACTTTGACTCTCGACAGCTATTTAGTTTAAAACAATTTTTTTTTTAAAGTTAATTGATAAATTGTTAGTTAATAATTTGTTTTGTGAATTAATGGAATTTAGTTAATTCCTGTTCTTAGTTTGTGGCTTGAAAAAAAAAAAGATATTCTGCTGTGTTGTACACGACAGTTACACACATTTTATTTTTAATTTTTTTGAAAAAAAAACTATGTGCATACTAATGAATATGTGATTTTATGAAACTGTTCTATTTCAGTAATATTTACGCTCTGTGTTAAATAAAAAATAAAACATAATTGGATTGAATAGTACTTACTGTAGTTACAGGTGTTTTATTTGTATCTAAGAGTTTTTTTTTTGTGTTTGGGTGACTATTGCCTGGTGAATTTGGATGGATAGTCCGTTTTAAGAGACAGTGAGGGAAGTCAGAAAAAAAATATGTACTAGATACAAGAAAATAACGAGATATCGGCTAGTGTGAGGTGGCCATTGTAGAACAAACGGTGCCATTGGGCGATTTCTGTCTCCACTCAAGGTCATATTATTGCCAAGTGTGAAGCACAAATTTGGCTTATTTGTGTATTCTCGTGCGGAGTTGCTAGACTCCCATCGGGCGCGTCCCCAGGTGGCGGATAGGGGAAAACTCTTACTGACTTGTCGGGCGGGTAAATGGGAAATAAAATACCATTCGCGGACCAAAACTAGCTAAGGGTGGTTCCCTGAAAATAATAACCAATATGGGGGACTCGAAACGAGATAACCTTACGGCGCAGGGAATCGGATACCCAGTGCCGGCGACTTTGAGGGGTGAGCAAGCGGGCTCCCAGTCGTCGATATCCAATGACCGCAATACTTCAGAGCTGATGAACTCTGACCCATTTGGAAGAAGTTCCATAGTGCAAAGATCACCAACATCATTAGCTAGAACAGTTGAGATAGAAAATGCAGAACTACGCAGACAACTATGTAACATTGAAAAAATTACGTCGGATTTAATGAACGAAGTAAAATCTCTTAAGTTAGAAAATGAGAAACTGAAAAATTCTTTACAATCAAAGGAAGCTGAGGAACAGGATGCTTCAGTTTTCCATGAGAGAAATGCTTTGCAACCCAAGAAGCCAGAAGAACAGTGTGCTACAGAGTACCACACTGACGAAGACGAATTAAGAGAAGAAACTGACTGGATCTTAAAAAAGAACAGGAAGAAAAGACCTGCGAAAAAACGGAAGGCAGAATCTTCTCCAGAGATTGTAGCTTCAAGCCACACTTCAATAACTGCTGTATTAAATCAAAATCAGCAAAATGTACTAGCTCAGGAAAACCAAACTGCCAAAATTAAGGAAAAGGCTCCACCACCAATCAACATTATTGGCGTAACTGAATATAGTACTATCCAATCGTTAATGAAATCGGTGACTACAAAAGATTACAGAGTTGTAGCACTGAACAACAATATTTGGAAAATCAATACAACAGATATTGAAAGTTATAGAGCCTTGGCTTCAAAGGTGACAGATGACGGCAAGGAATGGTACACATATGAGGACAAAAATGATCGTCCGATTAAAGTGATGGCCAGAGGTCTTCATCCAACCTGTGCAAAGCAGGATATAATGGAAGACCTTAAACACCAAGGCTTCAAAATAGAGGATGCGGTAAATATCCTAAAGAAAGAAAAAACTGTAACTGATAAAGGGATTAAAATGAATAAAAGGGGGCTCCCATTGTTTATGCTTACTTTTAATAGCACGGAAAAAGTGGAAAATTTTTTCAATATTAGGGCAGTCCTTAACATGAGAGTTCGAATAGAAGCGTTAAGAAAATCCACAGCCTTGATACCTCAGTGTAAGAAATGCCAAGGATATAATCACACGCAGAAATATTGCAAACGAGAGCCTAGATGCGTGAAATGTTCGGGAAAACATCTCGCCCAAGATTTTGGTTCACAAAAGCTACGCCTCCAAAATGTGTAAACTGTAATGGAGAGCATCCCGCTAATTATAGAGGATGTGAAGTAGCCAGGGAACATCAAAATCTGAGAAATAAAAAACAACAAGGCCCGCTAAACCGTGGGATGTTCAATAATAAGACAATATCTAAAAATCCAGTGGTAGAACTACCACTAACAAGTGCAATAGCAGGCCGAAAAACATACTCCCAGATTGTACAACAGCGGGAAGTAGTAAGTAACAACGAAGACGGTCAAAGCCTAATTCTTGAAAAAATTTTAAAGAATATAGAAGCATTAAACTTAAGGCTACTAAAACAAGAAAGAAGCCTGGACGCTTTAAATAAGCGGTTAAATAAGCAAGAAACAGTGAATGAAATCACTTCTATGATGTACTAATCTATGAAGATGAATAACACATTCAGAATCGCCAATTGGAATGCAAATGGGCTGTTGCAACAAATTCCAGAGTTAGAAATTTTCCTAAATATAGAAAAGATAGATATATGCCTAATTTCAGAATCTTATTTGACAAAAGATTCATTCGTTAGAATTCGAGGATACCAGTGCTATCACGCCATCCACCCGTCAGGAAAAGCGAGAGGAGGTTCAACCATATTTGTGAAGGAAAACATCAAACATTACGAAGGAGTAAAAATTGAAGAAGAAATTATGCAAGTAGCCACCATTAATGTTCGAATAAATAGTCAAAAGGTAATCAACATACATATCTTCAATATATTGCCCTCCACGTTATAATCTGACTAAAGAAAACTATGTTACGTTACTCAAATCGCTCGGTTTTAACTTCATAATCGGAGGCGATTTTAATGCTAAAAATACATATTGGGGATCAAGGCTAACAACCCATAAGGGTAAGGAGCTATTTGCAGCTGGTCGGGCACTAAACTGCGAGTTCCTGTCTGGAGGTAAACCAACATATTGGCCAGCGGATACAAATAAGATACCAGATTTGATAGATTTCTTTGTAACAAAAGGGATATCTGTAAACTACGTATTACTCGAAAACAGTGAAGGAATTTCATCTGACCACACACCTGTCACTATGACACTCAGTGATACCATTATCAAAAAAGAAAATTTACCTAGGTTAACAAATAATAAAACAAACTGGGACCTCTTCCGGAAAATAGTCGAAGACAATACGGAACTACAAGTACCAATTAAAACTCCGGCAGAACTTGAGGTTCAATTGGAGCTGCTGAACAACAGTATTCTGCAAGCAGCATGGCAGAGTACTCCTCCTACTTGTAATCAAACGGAAAGTTACATCAACTACCCAGTAGAAGTGAGAGATCTGGTTAGAGAAAAGCGGAAAGCTCGAAAAATCTGGCAGAGGAATCGAGCACCACAAAGCAAATCACGACTTAATTATTTAAGCAACAAATTAAAAATGCTTATCAAAGAAGTCAAGAACAAATCTTTGATTGAATACCTGGCTAGCCTTTCTGGCAACAAAGACACTAATTACTCCCTTTGGAAAGCAACTAAAGGTCTTAAAAGGCCTAAAGTACAAATAGCTCCTATCAAGAATGACGATGGAACTTGGGCTAGAAGTGCCAAAGAAAAAGCTGCATTGTTTGCAGACTATCTTGAAAACACATTTCAACCCCTCCCAAGGCAAACAGCTGAAGAAAATATAATTTCAGTAAATAAAGTGGATAACCTAAACATAAAACCTGTAACACTACAAGCGCTAAAAGATGAAATTAAAAACAACTTAAGTTCAAAAAAATCCCCTGGTTATGATTTAATCACTGGACTTATAGTTAAAACTCTCCCAGAAAAAGGAGTACGAAAATTACTGCAAGTAATCAATGCAGCCTTCAGATTAAAATACGTTCCATACCAGTGGAAAGTGGCAGAGGTGATAATGATTATAAAACCTAACAAGCCGCCAAACAAGAAAACATCGTACAGGCCGATTTCCCTACTTCCTATAATTTCAAAATTATTTGAAAAGTTACTACTCAAGAGATTAAAATCAGTAATAGAAGACAGAAAACTCATTCCTCCTCACCAATTTGGATTTATAGAGAGACACTCTACCATAGATCAAGTGCATAGAATCACAGATCTAATTGAAGATGCTCTGGAAAATAAAAAAATATGCTCAAGTGTATTCTTGGACGTATCTCAAGCCTTTGACAAAGTATGGCACCGAGGCCTGGAATATAAACTACACAGAGATCTGCCGAAGCAGTTTTACCTGATTTTAAAGTCATATCTAGCTGATCGAAGCTTTCGTGTGAAACATGAAGAGGAATACTCCGAATTAAAGAAAATATCGGCGGGAGTTCCACAAGGGAGTGTTCTGGGGCCGATACTCTATATACTTTATACGCGAGACGTGCCAAGCACAAAAGGAACAAATATTGCAACATTTGCGGATGATACTGCAATCTTGGCAACTGGAAACAACATAGAGGAGTCAACCAGCAAATTACAAAACGCTGCTAATTCATTGAGTAATTGGACGAAGAAATGGCGCCTTCAACTCAACGAAACTAAATCTGTACATATAAACTTTACATAAACAAAAATGTTAATTGGTTACCTGTTCGACTGAATTCACAACTTATTCCACATGCAAACACGGCAAAATATTTAGGAATGACCCTTGATGCTAAACTCAAGTGGAAAGAGCATGTTAAAAAGAAAAAAGAAGAGTTAAACATCAAATATAGAAAAATGTATTGGCTCATAGGAAGGAACTCTGAGCTAACATTACATAATAAACTGCTATTATATCGGCAGATATTGAAACCTGTATGGACGTATGGTATACAGCTATGGGGCTGTACCAAGAAAACTAACGTAAAAGTAATTCAAACTTTTCAAAATAAAGTCTTGCGTAGTATGGTCAACGCACCATGGTATATAAGGAATGATAACCTTCATAAGGATCTAAAGATGGAGTACGTCAGTGAAGAAATTAAGAAATATGCTAGGAAACACGTACAGCGCCTCAGTCAACATGAAAATGCGGATTTGCGTCGTATGCTGAACAACCAAAATCCAGTAAGACGGCTTCGAAGAACGAAGCCCTTAGAACTAGGACAGATAAATTAATGAAGTATCCAACCTGGAGCTAACCGATGGGTTATTCTCCTCAAACAGTTAACATCATTTAATATAGATAAATTACTAGATGAAATTGTATTCAGTTGTAATATTTGTTAAATAAAAAAAAATAAAAAAAAAAAAAAAAATTTGTGTATTGGAGATTTTGGGATTGTGAAAGCTTTGTGGCAGCAGACCTTGCTATGGGTCGAGGACGGAGAATTGAGGGGGCTGCTGCGTCGGTTCATGCGACGGCGCTGTAGTGTGTGGGTCGGACGGGCCTATTGCTGTCAGGTAAGGTGTGGCGGTCAAAATAAATAAGAATACCGTTCACACCGCGAGGTTTCTTTTATTTTTTTATCTTGTGAGCCAACCTTGACGGTCGTATTCAATTGTTTTATTATTATATTTAGTAAATAAATTTAACGATTTTTTCAGCTTCTTGTGGCGTACCATAGTATTGACCACAAATTGATTCACATTTCTTTTCTTTCGTACTTCAGTTTCCTTGCATCCTTTAAATTTCCGGTAGTTTCAATTCGATTATTTTCTTAATTAATTGTTTTCAGTTTCCTTTTTTTCTGGTACAATAAATTACAGTTCAATTCAAATTAATTAACGTGTTTGTTTATTATATCGTATCTTTAATTTGTGGAGTGTTTTTTTTTCGTGCTTAATTATTCACTCATGATGAGTGAGTAATTCTTTTTAGTGTGATCATGTGTTGTGTGGTGCGATCGTGTGTTGGGTTGGGTGATCATGTTGGGGGTCTTGATCGGGTTTGTCTGGAGGGCGCCCTTCCATCCCTTATTGGCATCGGTCACCGCCGCGACTGGGAAACGGCATCCCGGTAGGCGGCCCGATGATAAGGGGGCCCTTTAGGCAGACACGGTGAAGACAGTGGGGGGTTGAGCTGTCATCCCTGGTTGAACGCATCCTGATTATTATTACATTAGCCACTGTGGTTGTGGCAAGGTAGTTCAATTCTCTGGTCTCTTCGATTTTCTACGCCGCACCGTGAGCTGTAGCCAGCTACTATACCGCACCAGACTTCTATTCCCATGTCTGTTGGCGTAACAAAGGTTTTACTTCTCGAGTGTAGTAGTAGGTAGTACGACTTAGGGTACTGGTTTCCTTAGTCGTCCCGATTCCAATTTTTTAATTTCATCAGTAAGAAAATGTGTGCAGACTATTTAATTTTTTGCAATAAATAAAAGCAGGGTTTACTAAGGTTTCCAAAGATACTCATAAGTATGTGTTTACTAATATATTCTCTAATTTCTGAAAACATTTTCTTAAGGGGTACGACTTGAGCAACCTTACAACCTAGTAAATCTGTTTATGTGATAATTTTGTAAAGCCCAAACAATTATTAACAATTCAGAAAATCGAGTGCTACGTCAGACTATTATTTTAATACGATCTTTCTTTGAAGTTTATTGCCTCCACCCATGTTAGAGACGAACAGTTGTTGCTCCGTTGTTTTACAAAACGATTGTCCGGATTTTATTTTTTGTAAATCCCAAAATCGATGGAATGCAGAATAAAATTCCTTTAAAACACTTTAAAATTAATTAATTACTTAATTGAACGTAAACTAAAAAAAAAAAATTAATAAAAAGTTATTATACGACGACGAGATAAAATGAAAAGAAAATTTTGTTTCTAACAGAAATAAAAAGTTTACGGGTAAACGAAAAAACGTAAAAAAATAAAAAGTAATAATAATTGTGCTTTAGACTTTTCTTCTTTTTTTTAATATTTGTTTGGAGGAAGATAACGAAAATAAAATTGTTCAACTTTTTGTTTCTGTTTGTTTTATAGATATAGAGCTTTTTGTGTACTTTATGAACAATTTTAACTTTAGCTCCTTATTATTATTTGTATTGGTTTTTTTATTTCAAACCCTTATGTAACATACATAAAAGCTTTAAAAAAGGACCAAGTCCTAAAATCTTTCTCTCAATCGACTAATCCTTTCTGAATTTGTTTGTTGGCATTAAGTCCATAGTATAACTAATTTCGTTTCAACCAGCAGCATTTACGAAACGATTTAAAATTTCATTTTGTAAGCCTTATACGAGTATGTTTGTATCTCGAAACTAAACAGTCCTGTTTTGAAAAATTAATTTTTAATTAAAATTTTAGTTTTTATTATATTGCTTTCCTGGGTAGAAATAATGAATGAATAGCTTACAAAAGAATAAAAGATTCAACACACAAAAGCTCGATTTTCACACTCTTATTATGTGTATGTGATGTGCTTTTTGGGTTTGATCGAAATTATTTTGCAAAATGATAAAAGTAATTAACTAATTTTAGTGTGGTTTCCCGATAACAAAGAATTGTACAGTGAATTGTCTAGTATTTAATTTACAGTTCAATTGATGTCATTGACTTAAAAAGAAAGAAGAAATTCTGGAAAAGGAACGTTTAGTTTTAAAATATTTTGGAAAAGTGGTATTTGAGGCTGCAGTTTCATTCTCTACAACGAATTAAAATTGCATTACAAAAATTGCTACGTTTAAAATTTGCTGTTTCTAACATTTGTGATACTATCAGAAGCAGCGATAAGAGCAATAAAAATCTTTGCTTCGTGTCTGCGGATAATAATTGACGAAGCAATTATTGTACACATTTCCATTCTAATCTTAAAATTAAATCTCCATTTTCCAAAACATATACTCTCTTCTTTTAAATGGATACAGTCAATGGTACCAATTAATTTGAAACCTAAATACTGAATGATTCACTTTAAATTGGAAATAAATTGGCGTTACAGAACGAATTAACGTCAATTTATTTTATTTCCGTTGACTTTATTTCTCTGCACCAAAAAAAAAAACCAGGAAAAACATTTTAAAAAAGGTGGTTACGAAAAATTAATTTTTTCCGGAAAAATATTTTTTGTTTTTATTTCTTGACCGAACAAAAATGACAAACCTTTATATGGCGCCCACGAATACGAATCTTAACAAAACGTAAAAATTAAAAACGGCAAATGATGAAATTCGGCAAATGCAATGGAAATGGAATTCTAAAATGATTTGTACTACCGTAGAATTTCCCTCAATAATAAAATAAAATAAACAAAATAAGGCGTAGCGTATCACATGCCATAGGGTACTATATGCCGAAATGGAATTCTCCGTACGAGAGCATGCCGCATAATGAATTATGCTTCAACGACCGGGATACAATTAGAATATAATCGAAATTGATTATTTACATCAAAAGACCCCGCACTTTTTGTATGGAAAATGGTCAAGCTCTTTGAAACTTCGGATTCTGGTAACCCTTGATCTTTTGATCAAAAGACTCAATGGTCACTATATATTGTCGAGGTGAATACCTAAATATTTTAATTCATCAGTTTGAGGTATATTCTGGTTATTCATTTCTATTGGTGGACATGTATCTCTTCGCATAGTAAAGGTTACATGATTAGACTTAGTCGCATCATTAACTTTAAGTTTCCGTTCTTTCATCCATACTTTAATGCTGCTAAATATTTTCCTGTAAAACTTCTGTAGC
Source organism: Tipula helvola (assembly GCA_963556165.1). Lineage (NCBI taxonomy): Eukaryota > Metazoa > Arthropoda > Insecta > Diptera > Tipulidae > Tipula > Tipula helvola. The sequence goes on from OY744482.1 coordinate 112,688,733, forward strand.
TTTACTGAGGTCTTCATGTGATGAGAGTACTGCCGTTTCGTCTGCAAATGTTGCAACAGTTACTTGATTGCTTGTATATATCTGCGGTATATAGCAGATATAATATCGGCCCAAGCACGCTGCCCGTACACCAGTTTTAATTGGGCGGACATTTGTATACACATCTTGGTGTTTTATTATAAAATATCTGTCCAGTAGATATGATGTTAATATTCTGTAGAAATCATGTGGTAACCATGGCTTAATTTTGTATTGTAATCCCACATGTCACACCTTATCAAAAGCTAGTGCTACGTCCATGAATAAAGGAGAACAATATCTTTTTTCCTCCAGAGCTTCTTCAATTACTAGAACTATTCTGTGCACTTATCCTATTGTTGAGTGTGCTGGCTTAAACCCAAACTGATGATCCGGAATCAGCTTTTTCTCCAACAGTATAGACTTTAGACGCATAAGTAGTAATTTTTCAAATAATTTAGATATAATTGGTAGCAAGCTTATAGGTCTGTACGACGTAATTTCTTCTGGGGGCTTGCCTGGTTTTGGTGTTAATATTACTTATGAAACCTTCCATTGTAAGTATAACGTTGAATAAGTAGATTATAAATCGAATACCCTTATCTGGCAACTGTCGCAAAATGTTTCCTGTGATAAGATCATATCCTGGTGCCTTTTCAGGATTTAATTCTCTCTGTATCACAGTTCTTACTTCTAATATAGAATAATTCATTTGCAATATTGCTTCCAGTTTTGAATGTTGTTGTTCTGTTCATCCGTACTTTCTGATGGATATGGTTGAAATACCCTTTAAAAATGGTCTGCAAATACTTCAGCCTTTTCTTCGTTATTTCTCGCCCAGTGACCATCACTTTTACGTATCGGCGGAGTATGCTGCTGTGCCTACAGTGAATAATCTGTGTTTTCTGTTGGTGAGAGTCGTGATAAATATTCTTGAATTAACTGTTTCTTTTCATTGAGAAGTAGTTCTTTTAATTTTTTGACGGCTTTGTTTAGTTTACGTTTATCTTCCGCTAGACGATACCGTTGGCATTGCTGGCTTAACTTTCTTTTCTCCTTAATCATTTTCTTGACAACATTCGAACATTCTCCATTTTACCCTTTCTCATTTTGTAGTGGTGTGGACTTTCAAGCTGCCGACTGAATATATTTATTGAGATGTTCCACTGCTTCATATATATCACTTTCCATCTTTAACTTGATATTTGTGTTTAAATTCTCTGTTACTTTATATCTGAAGCAGTTCCAGTCGGTTTTATTGTTGCTTAACATTGGTTGTTTCTGTGTATTCACTATCTTTGTTCTCAAAGTGATTAAGACAGGGGAGTGGTTCGATGACAGATTCAAGCATGGCATCGCTTTAATATAATTACATACTATTCCTTTGGTGACGCAGAAATCTATGACATCTGGGATATTTCTCCTATCACTTGGATAATTGGTAGGTTCACTGGTTGATACATGATGAAGATTACTTTTTTGAATTGATTTTAATAATTCTTGATCCCCATTGTTGATGTTTTACATTATAATCACCTCATGCTATGAAGCGATGACCCAAAGCATTATAAAAATGATCAAATTGTTCCATTTTTATTACCTATTTTGGTGGGCAGTATATGGCCAAAATGGCTATAGGAGCTAGCCAATCTTCTATTACTACAGTAGTTGCTTGTAAATGCTCTTTCTTATACTGTTCTGCTTCATGGTGTTTAAGTATGTTTATGATTATAACTGCAGTGCCACAATGAGCTGTTCCATCAGGATGATTTGTGCTGTAGATGGCATATCTGGGTATTTTTCATTTTGGTCATTCATTTTTCCATCATAATTTCTAACCGTTGTGTAGGAGATTGATTGGGCAGTTGTTGATGATTTTCTGAGTTATCCGTTGATTGGTTTTCTTTGGTACGATTTCCTTCCGAAGTTTGACCTTTAATTTATTCTTTGAGTTTCTGCGCATATGTTGTCCCTGTAACTAACTGATAAGATGGATTTGGTTTTGTAGCGGACTGTGTCTTCTCCACTATTTTTCTCTGAGAGGTGGAAATCTGCGAGTTTGAATTTCTTTATACACACTGCAACCTCTATAGTTGGCTGAATGGCTACCATTACAGAGCACGCATTTCACCTTTGTACCACACGTTTTCTTTTCACATTGATTTGTGGTCCTTCAACTTCCTCGAGATACTGATACTCCTCGAGATATTGATTTGTGGTCCTTCGACTTCCTCGACCACCGGCCCAATGCCAAAAAATTGGCGACGCTTAGAGTATATAGGAAAACTAGCCAACGGATTAATAACATCGTGACTGAATATACAGATATTAGATTTGCTTTTTATAAAAATAATACAATTAAGAAAATGATTTTTAACAACAAACCAAGAATTGATCGCCTTTCCAAGTCTGGCGTTTATAAGATCAATTGCAATGATTGTAGTTCCTCTTATATCGGACAGACTGGGCTCAATTTTGAAGTTAGAGTTAAAGAACATTTATCTGGTAGCCATGAATCATCCCTGTATAATCATTTAACGTTAGAAAATCACACATCCAGTTTAAACAATTTAGAACTCTTGTAATATCACATTGTACAACCAAAAAGCAGACGTTTAGACAACTTAAAATCTTACGAAATCCGAAAAGCTATATTTCTTAACCAAAATATCCTCAACGAACAGAGAGAAATCCGTTTCTCACCAATTACCAACCCCGCACTGTTTTATTCCCATACTCATACCATCCCATAAAATGACTAATACGTCGGGTTATAATAAAATAAATAAAAAAAATAAAAAAAACAGCAACATCTGGAATTTTGTTATTCGACTAATCAATAATCATATCACACCCCTTTTAATTTTCATTGCTCTCACCATTTTTATTGTTTATCACTCCCACAATTTTTGTGGGATCATCATCATCCTGATGATGGCCTAACAAGTCGAAATCGATCGAGTGATTTTTTAAACCTTTTGTAATTTTGCGAAATATTTAACAAAGTGTTTGTAAAAAATTTAAAAATGTGTGTATTAAGTGTTTTTCGCCAAGTGCCTACGGCAGAAAGTGTAAAAAGTATATTATATATCCCTTAAAATTTGGAAAACGCATCGTATCATCGGCTCAAGAAAAAATTTACCGCTAAGTCGTACATATCATCCTCATACATCTCAGCCACTTCCTAATATCTTACAAACATCTTTAAGGGCCCAATACACGAAAAATGCAAAAAATGCTTGAAGAAAGTGTATCTTTTCTAGAGAATTACTGATCGTATCAGCACAAACCACGTATTAAAATATTCTTTGAGGTTTTATCTAGTTAATCACGGTGGCTTTTCCGAATTTTCAGCTTAATTTTCCTGATATTTTATTTTAATTATGATCAGTTTTGGCCAAATTAGGCAACAAAAATGTACCTTTTCTCAAACACCAGCCGAAGAAACTAAGATTTTTTTATATCAAAATGCGCAGGAGATAAAACTGAATTTATTCACGGTGGCTTTTTTCGAATTTTTAATTATTAATCGAAATAATTGCAAAAAATTATAAAATCGTTGTTTTTGAGTATTAATTGCAATTGCGTCTAACATAAAATTTCACCTCATCTCCTTTTATTTAGTTCTTTAAACTGTTATTAGACGGCAGTTTATTTTTTATATGTAGTAAAAACGAAAAATCAATACATATTTGGTTAGCTAAACCATTTTTTCGTCTATCCAATATAATTGTTGTTTTACTCTTCTTGCTCACTTCAACTACATATGTACTATTATTTTACTCTTCTAACTCACAGTTTTTATATTTATTAATTTTATTGTACATATTTACAACAACAAAAATAGATATCTTTTTGTTGTTTTGAAACATAAATAAGTAAATAAATCTTTAAATCTACATTTTTCGTAAAATAGTCGAGACATACAAAAAAAAAAATTAGATCGTTTATGAAAAATTTTGGAAAGTGAAAAATTATATTGTGTTTCGATGTTGTGTTTTTATAATTTTTGTGCAATTTGAGATCGGTGGACTGGACTTCGGTTATTCTGTTATAGGGCATTGAAGGTGGAACTGCTTTTCCGTTTTAGTTTTAGTGGTGACGTGCTATAGATCTGGTTCTATTCTAAAAACGATATTTTTTCAGCTAACACTATTTTAGAAGGCCCTTAGAAATACTAAATTAATCAATTAGGAGTTTTATCTAAGTAAATGGAATCACTCGATTTTATATATTTACGAGAAAAAGTTTATGCGAATTTTGTAATGCGAAATTTTGTAATGCAAGATTTTATATTGCAAGATTTTGTGAAAAAGACTTTGTAAAATAGATTTTATAATGAGAGATAATGTGGCTAACCCCTACAAATGTGGTTTGGCCGTTGGTCTGTTAGAGTAGGAGTTTCAGCTAAATAAATATACCACCATTTGGAAGGGGGTTCAAACTTGCCAGTAAATATACCTTTGTGGATGTATACGGCCTAGTTCGGCCAGCGTGTTTGGTTGAATTAAAAAACTGTAATTGTTACATGTATGTATATCGAGAAAATATATTTCAGAAATGTCGAAAAGTAAATTAAATTTGAAATTAAAATTTTCTTGGTAAAACCGGTCTAGTTATTATATTTTTCGACTTGCGAATTGCGATTTGCTAAATTCATTCTAGATTATTATAAGTAAAATTAGCAATGCAAATTTCTAGTGTCCTGAATTAAACTAAGTGAAATTATGTTATGTTCTTTATCTCATACATACATAATGTATTATACTGAAATAGTTTGCAACATCGTTTTTAATAAATTTTGTGCATTTAACCTAATCACCGATCTCTAAGAATTATAATAAAATAATTTTATTTGGTTTTTAGCTTAATGTTTTATTTATTTTTATTAATTATTTAATAAAAACCCGACGTTTCGACGGTATATTGCGTCATTCTCAGGGGCACAATTTTTTTTTTATGTTGCAAACTATTTTACTATATACGCAAGATTCTATATTGGAAGATTATGTAATGCAATATTTTGGAATGCGAGATTTAGAGTGATCTCCATTTGTTGTCCGTGACTACTAGAACTAAAAAGAAAGTTGAAATGCAAAACCTTCAATGCCACGTAATAAGATAACTGAAGATTAAAACGCTTAAAATATATGTGTCCGATTTCTTTGCATAAGGAACACGATAAAAATTAAAAATTAAAAAACGAAAAAACGAATTCAAAATATTTCTTCTGAAGATCCCAACGAAAAGAAATCACATCAAAACTCAATAAATTGTCAAAGTGTTTTAGCTGGCATTTCAATCGGTATTGGATATCGAAAAATAGAAGAATTTTTTGGTGTCATTGACATACTATATTTGGCACTAAATACATTCAATAAATTACAAAAACAAGTTCAATGTGACATTCAAAAAGGTTGCGATCAAGAAATGTTTAGAGCTGCGATGGAAAAGCAAAACATATAGCAATTGAAGAAAAAAGCGAAGATTTCGATGGTATACGGACATAATAGTAATTATTCCTCACTTTCTGGTGTCGGAACAATTATTGCTCAATCTACAAAGAAGTTCGGTCATATGGAGTTCCGTTCGCAATTAATATTGCATTGTTTGTCGCAGAGTAGAATTGCAAAAAGCTAAACCTGAACATCATGAATGCAATTCGAACTATGCTGGCCCATCAACTGGAATGGAACGGGATGCTTTAGTAGAAGATTTTAGATAAAGCGAAGAACTGTATGGTATGCGCTACAACAAAATAATTGCAGATGGCGATGCCAGCGAATACGTAAAAATTTTAGAGGCTAAACCAAACGCAAATACACACATAGAGAAAATTGAATGCCGCAATCATTTGCTTCGTCATTTTCGGGAACATGCAAAGGAACTATGTATGTACTAATCGCACTAATCTATTGTATAATTCAACAAAAACTATTAGGAAATCAAATTAATCGATGTTCCAAAGACATAATCTGCGCAATTAAAAAAAGGAAACTTTCTAAAAACTCTCTTCCATAGAAAAAATTGAGGAACTTGCGCTTAACATTGGAAATATCCCATTCCACGTTTTTCAAGACCACAGGAAATGTGCCTCATATTTCTGTAACCGTCAACGTTACGAAATACCTGAAATATATCAAAGGTTTATGGAAAACGAATTATTCAAAGCATTTAGTGGATTATTTAAACGATTAAAATACCACGCTAAAAGCGTGTACGATGTCGACTCAAATGACGTAGAAGGTTCGAATGCAATTGTCGCAAAATCTGTTGGTGGCAAAATAATTAATTTTTCCCGTGGGCAATCATATACATCGCGAGCCAAGTTCGCTGTAGTACAACACAACAGTCAAAGGGGACACTATAATCTAGCAGAGTATTCATCAAATTACAGCCGAAAATCGAGAATAGCAGAAATTGAAAAACGACGATTACTACTAAATAAAAGAGCCACCACAAATCAACCAAAACGACAAAAAGAAAATTAAAGTTTTTTGGAGAAGACTCTGAATATGGAAATCAAACCTGTCAAAAGTTGGATAAATCACCTGAAGAGATACCGAACTTACAAATGATTTTTTGAAAAAATTGAAAACGGTAGCTGCTGAACATGATAGAATTGAAAGGTCAACTATAAACCAGTCCAATGAAGCGAAATGGTTTCAAGTGCGTATGAGTTGTTTAACTGCTACAAAATTTGGAGAAAGCCGCAATAAAAACATCAAATTTCTGAAAAATAAGGTTTCAAATATCTTATATACTTACTACTGTTATTTATTCTAAGTCAACAATATACGGGATGGAAAATGAAAAAAATGCGATAGAGCAATTTTCGAAAGAAAATAATATAGAAGTAGCGAAATGTGGAGTATTCATTTATCAAAAATATCCATGCCTTGTTGCGACTCCTGATGGATTGATTGGGCATGATGGAATAATTGAAGTAAAATATCCCTTTAATGCCAAAGGCACACTTTAATCCACTAGAGGCTGCGAAATAAAAATAATAAAATTCCTTGTCTATGACGAATATACCGGCAAAGTGACAATTAAAGAAAAACATCCTTATTATTGCCAAATACAAGCACAACTAGAAATTTCAAATCGAGATTAATGTTATTTTATCGTTTGGACGCTAAAAGAACTTATTTCTTTACGAATACCCTGGAATTAAGATTTTTTTAATCAAAATATGCTGCAGAACTTCTCAGTTCTCAGTATCTTCTTCAACTGTCTACTCAAAGAAATCATAGATTAACACTCAAATTCATATGATTTTTTTGAATTCTTGCTTTTTTAAATGATTATTACGTTTGTTTGTAGTTGCTGGACCTGGATTATCACAAAAAATTGATATGATATCAATTCGAATATGGAGATTTTAATTATAGACAAAACCAAAATAGCCCGTAAAAAAAATTAAAATTTATGAGACTTATTTGTATGTGTTTATTATTTTTTATATGTTCATGCATAATTGCATATGTTTGGTAAAATTTGTATTGCGGTCGAATGTTTCATTCATATTTTCTTCTCTTACATTAATGAAAGTCAAAAGAAATAAGCAAATGTGGATGCGACAAAAACACGAAGCATTTACAACTTTGTTTGGGTTTTCGTTTTTATTTTTTATGTAGGTATACCATAATAAAATAACTAGCTGTAAAAGAGAAAATCGTTTTGCATATTTTTTATAATTTAGTGTATATAACTCCATCTATCGTTAGTAAAAATATTCAATATATGTGTGTCTTAGGTAAAAATGCGATGACGTGTTTTCTTGTATTTGGCCCTTAACTAAACGTCGCATCCATCAATTTAATTAGGTCTGGTTATTGTAAAAATCAGCGTCAATAAATCGGCTCGTCCAGACGGAACTCCTGCAATTGTTTTTAAAAACTGTGTTACGTGCCTCTATGTTCAGCTAACACGACTTGCATAATGCGGATAGATCCCAGCGGAAATTTGGGAGGTTCTTTGCCGACATAATATTCATGAGACACAACAAAAAAATCGTGTATTGATTTGTATATCGATGCCCACTTGATCCACAAACACCACACCACCACAATAATTAATAACACAATTAGTTCATATTTCTATTTTACTCCTTTGTATTTAAAAAGCTTCATTAAATTTACAGCAACAAAAAAAATATTTAAACTAATCGAAAACCTAAATCAATTTTGTGGCCGAATATGTGATGAGCAAAAAAACATTTGTATGTATATATAAAAAAATTTACAAAAAAAACTCACCCACAAAGCATTCAATGAGTACTCTTTGGTTACCTTTATGGCTGGAACCAGGGCCAATCAGAGGGTGGGCCAGCCGGGCCATACGGCACGGGCCCCCGATTTTTAGGGGCCCCCGAATTTTTTGTTACTATAGATTTCTCATTTGCGCTTGATCTTCGATAGTATTTTGTCTTTATAACAAGAACAAGATGTGTGACAATTTAAAATTTGACATTGAAGAGCATTTTATTTGCTTCGATTCATTCTCTGGAAAAACCTGAGAAGAAATTGCTGCCAGAATTCTTGAAATTTTGTCGGATATGGAATTAAAATATAATTTATGTATTGCCCGAGCATATGATAATGGTGCAAATATGGCTGGCAAGCTAAACGGTGTGCAAGCCATTCTTATTCTTACGAAGCGTAATCCTAATTGTATTTTTTCCAGCTGTGGGAACCACACATTAAATCTTGTTGGAGTTGATTTAGCTGAATCGTGTAAAGAAGCTGTACAATTTTTTGGAGTTATACAACAAATGTATAATTTTTTTAGCAGTAGTCCGCGGAGATGGGAGGTTTCAAAGATACATATCCGTATGTCTCTTCATTCGATTTCCCAAACTAGATGGTCTGCTAGAATAGATGCAGTAAAACCAATAGCCAAAAATCTATTATCTATTCGAGATGCTTTAAATGAAATGCATTCCTTTAATTTACCACCACACGCAATCGTTGAATTACACTCAATTGAGAAATATTTAAATAAATTTGAATGTGTTTTGCTTTCTATCATATGGCTCGAAATTTTGACAGATTTGCATCAGACAAATTTGGTAATTGAAGCTCGAAATGCTACACTTGATATTGAGCAAAATAATATTGAAAGTCTAGTAATGAGATTTTGCAATTTAAGCGGAATGTGGAATGAAATATTTGCGAAAGCAGAAGCTAAAGCACGAGAATATGGAGTTACATGTGATTTTGCCATTAATAGAACGATACGGACACAATCGGATGCTGAAAAATACTACAGGATAAATGTGTTTAACGTAATAGTTAATTCCGTAATAGCTGGCTTACAAAGACAATTTCAATCTTTACAAAATATCTGCAAACTTTTCGGTTTTCTTTGGTCATTTCCAAACTTGACTGATGAAAAAATTGAAGCTGCAGTAAACCGTTTGCATTCAAAATATACGAGTGAGTTATCAAACAAGATACTAGATGAGGTAAAATTCCTTAAAAAAATGTATGCAGCTAATTTCAATGCAGATCCGACACCAACAAATTTATTAGAAAATATTCTCAGTAAAACTTAGCTGGTTTATTTCCGAATCATATCATTGTATTAAGAATATTTTTAAGTATTCCTGCATCTGTGTCTTCAGCCGAGAGGAGTTTCAATGTTCTTAAAAGAATAAAAAAATTTCATCGCTCAACAATGGCAGAACAGCGGTTAAATGGATTGGCAATGTTAAACATTAACCACGACATGGCAAGAAAAATTAATTTTGAGCAAATCATTAGAGAATTTTCTAATAATAAAGCGAGAAAAGCTTCAATCTAATAATTTCTAATAAATTCTAATAAATACTAAATGAATTCATGTGATATAAACTTAAGATTGTTTTATTTTATTTTTATGGGGTCCCATTTTAATAATTTGGCCCAGGCCCCCTGCTAGCTCTGAAAGGCCCTGGCTGGAACTATATGTTTCTGAAATAAAATATTCTTTCCACAATTCACTATAATATGCCACAACACTGATTCTAATTATATACATAATTTTATTATTATTTTTTTTTATTTTAACAAAGATTAATTGAAATTAAACTTTCAATTGCAAAAGAAATTAAAAAGAAGAAATATAAAAAAAATGTATGCAAAAAAAATTATTCTTATATGTATATAAATAGTAAAAACAGAATGAATTCACTAATTAAATCACTACTTCATGATTACGAGTAACGTTGTTCTCGTTCATGTACTATATTATATATAAATAGTAAAAACAGAATGAATTCACTAATTAAATCACTACTTCATGATTACGAGTAACGTTGTTCTCGTTCATGTACTGTACGATACGTAGAAAATTCACGTTCAGTCAATAATAACACTACCCTGCAAAATTTTGCCTGAATCCGGGCTCAGAATTGCTCTATCACGTCAGGTTTTTGAGATATTCTAACCTAAAAGTGCAAAAAACACTGTTTTTTGACATATTTGAGGTTATGTAGCAATGCAGTTTTTACTTTTTTCTAAAAGTCATGTATGTGATCTTATTGTACAAGTCTTCCTCTTTCAAATGCCATGGAATTTGCTCAAATATCATTTTTTTCGTCGAGGTATCGCATTTTCAAATTTGCATATTCGTGAATTTTTCTGTATAAAAACACTACCCTGCAAAATTTTAAAAATTTTGGTGCCACTTGATAATGAATAGTTGTTTCCAAAGTGATTTTTTACACTGAATCCGAATCTGGGCTCAGAATTGCTGTATCACGTCAGGTTTATGAGATATTCTAACCTAAAAGCACAGATAAGAATAGACAGATGTACATTTTGTTTGGGCCAAATTTACATTAGAAATTTCAATACCAAATTCTAATCTAATCCTTTTAGAGCAGGACGTATACATATATTGTAAAATACAATTTGGTTTGAAGTTCGTTTATGTTTGCTTTGATATAATCAAAATAGCCATACGTAAAAAAAGATAAAAAGAGACAGAAATGTACGTCCTGCTCTAAAAGGATTGGATTGGAATTATTGTATTGAAATTTCTAATGTAAATTTGGCCCATACAAGATGTACATCTGTCTATTCTTATCTGTGCTAAAAGTGCATATGTACCGCAGGTATAAAAGGTAGTGTATTATACAGTATACCGACAAATTCACGAACATGCAATTTTGAAAATCCGATATCTCGGCGAAAAAAATACATATTTGAGCAAACTCAAAGGCATTTGAAAGAAGAAGAATTGTACTATAAGATCCCACACATGAACTTTTGAAGAAAAAAAAATCGTGGTGCTAGATAACCTCAAATATGTCAAAAAACAGTGTTTTTTGCACTTTTAGGTTAGAATATCTCATAAACCTGACGTGGTAGAGCAATTCTGAGCCCAGATTCGGATTCAGCGTAAAAAATTACTTCGGAAACTGTTCATTGTCAAGTGGCATCAAATTTTTAAAATTTTGCAGGGTAATGTAATCAACTGTATATATATATATACATGACGTATCCGTAAATAAGCATTCCTTTTAATTTCGAAATTTTTCTTAATTTCATGGAAATACTTCTTAAAAGTGAGGCCCCACAGCTACTTGTCCGGCTAATATCGGATCAGGTGTCGAAATACCGCTGGCAAAACCACCTTTAGGTTTTTTTTTCTTGTATGCGTGAATCCAAATAAACTTCTAATTTAACTAAACAAAAAAAAAATAATTCACTAAACTGCAATAAGTTAGACAATAAAAAAACCTTACCGTCTCCGGAATTCTTAAACCTTTAAATCTGGGTAAATATAAATATTGAGTATTGGTTAATGATGAATTTTTAATGCATTAAATTGCATTTAATTTAAATAAACTTCACAATATTTTTATGGGCCGTAGTGAGTAGTGACCTCTCAAACAACCAATTTGATAATGCTCTTCAATATTTAATGTTCGTTCTTCCCCAGTTTTTTTATTTAACATTATACAAGTAATATAAACTTCTTTATATAAAACATCTCCTATTGCATACCTATTTCTATATATTCAACCCAATGGTTCACCCATACTTAAATAAGAAGAATCATATTCGTGGACAATATCGGATGATGTAAATTATCTACACACAAATTAGTACCTACCGAAGTCAATATGTGCCAATTACTCCCACCACCTAATTTCCCTTATATACCTAGTAAAATAAAACAATACAAGAGACACGATTTCATTTGTTCAACAGCTTACCACAAATACCAACGGATTAATGGATTATTACCATAACAACAGTGCGTAAAATAATTTCTCTAAATTCAACCAATAGTCAGTAGAACATGTGCGCAATTTATCAACGGTTCGCTCTATTTTGAGAAAACCAGCCGTAACAACTGTTGCAGTTCACTTTCCAAGGTCTTAGCTGAAAGTGTTTTTGAAGGTATTTCGGTGCCGGGTGTGTATTTTTAGTATCACAATTCTTTTGTATTTATCCGACATTTTTACTTCTTCCTCGCTATCAGCTGAAGAACCAAAAATGTAACTCACACTTTTGGAAGAAACTTTTGTAGATGGATTAGCGTGGTGTTTCAATAAAAATAAAGCTTACACAATAATGACAAATGTTTTCAAAAAAAGTGATGTTAAAAGAAAATTTTGAATAATTTAAAAAAGCTCGATTCGATTCTAGTCTAGATACCAGTAAAATACAACAAAATGAAAGTACACAGATAATTGATCTACGTCATATATTTTATGTACTATTAGGTAATTATTAAACGTACAACATTAAACAAATTTCGCCCTATACTTCAGTATATTGAAAATGCACAGTACCAATGAAACCTTTTTCGCTTGTTTACAATATCAAACAGCGACAAAGTACTTTGACGCTCGCTAAAATTAGTCAAATTGTTTATTAATTTTTTTATTAAACAAATTAAAAAAATTAATTACAGCTTCAAAATAGCACTTTGCGCTTTGTGTAAATAACCATTCCGTGTGCGTTAAATTTCCCATGGGCGTTGGTAAATACGCGAGCGCATTTAAACAAAAAGCTTTTTATTTTTCTAATCTAGATCTAACGTTTTAACAATATTTTTCATTTTGTTTATCTCTAAATATAATATAAAAGTAGAAGGTGCTAAATTTAAATTTAAAAACCAAATTTCAAGTTCTAAATTATTCAGAAAATGTGGTGAACTTTTGTAATTTGAAAATCTCTTCCTATAACAATTTTTTGTGCGGAAACTCGTTACGAGGAGAAAGCGATGACTTTTAACAAGATTAACTATTGAAACAATAGACTTAAGAATTATTTAATTTAATTTTGTCTACAAAACATTACCATCAGTAGTGAAATTATATTGTAACCTTTATTCTTATTGTGTTTCGAATTGTCTGCATGGTTTGAAAAGTTTGAAAACTGAAATAATCATCTAAGTCTCAGGACATAATTCATAAATTCCGATTTATTGTCTTGATACAATACTTCAATAAAAATAAAACAAAACATGGTAGAATATATTACTCGTAACCTTCTACAAAAATAGTTATATATAGAATGTATATTTTCTACATTGTAAGCAAACAATACTAAAAACCGTTGAGAATTGCAGTAAAAAAAAACAAAAAAAACAGCCTAAAAGAAAAATTTTTGCTATCGTACATAATTTCCCAGAACGTTTTATTCGTTTTCTGGTTTATTGTGAAGTAGTTTTCCTCCAGCTTTGTTTGTTTTTATTTTTCCTATGTGTAGTTTTTAAAATTTGATAGAAAACTTTTATTGTTAGAAGCAGATTGTAACCAGTCATGTTTCCTTAATACGTCGATACGGTGATATATCAGGCAGAGGAGTGTGATTAATTAAAATAAATTTAGAGTGGCTTTGACTTCTATCTTCCACGAAAAGTTTCACTTATAAAATTGGATGGATTGGCGCTGGGATATGTTTTTGATTGTATTGGGGTTTTCTTTGTAACAAGGTGCCTTTTTGTTGGTTTGTTGTGATTTTGGGTAGAAATGTTTCTGAAATACTAGTGTTTTGTATGTTGTGCATTAAACAACTGTTTTCCAATGTTATCCAATGTAATTGTTGAAAATTTTAATTTTAAAGTTGGAGACTATGATTCCTTTAATGCCTTTCTTGACAAATATGATTGGAGTGCATTTGAAAGTAACGATCATTTATATGAAGTGTTGGATGAATTTTATAATGTGTTAAATGTAGGAATGGAGAAATTTATTCCTAAATTTAAATCCCCGCATAAGAAAAAAGAGCCGTGGCATAATAAACAGCTTATCAATCTGAAAAACCGTAAAGACAAGGCTCATAAGAAATTTAAACTTTTCCCTGCTTCTGATAGGTACGCTGTTTTTGAATCATTGAGTAATGAATTTTGAATATTGAATAAATTTCTTTACAACAATTACATTTTGGAGATTGAAACGAACAAAAAAGGTAGACCTGACAGCTTCTGGAAATTCGTTGATTCTATAAAAGAAAAACAAGAGGATATCCGTTTACTATGTTTTTGGATGTTCGTGTGGGTCATAATTTGAATGAGAATTGTAACTTGTTCGCCGATTTTATTGAGCGTGTTTATGTAAAGAAACGGTAATGACAGATTCGACATCGATCTATTGTCCTATGGCTGGAAATATATTTTCCTGGCAATTAGATGTTGATACTGTCTTGAATGAACTAATATCGCTCGATACTAATCAAAGTGCAGGTTTCGATTCTATTCCTCCCTTGGCTCTTAGGATGACAGCCCATGCTGTCGCTTTTCCCATCACCATCCTATTTAACAAAAGTCTTCAGCAAGGATACTTTCCGAACCTCTGGAAATGCTCGTTAATTAAACCAGTATTTAAGTCGGGTTCCAGAAGTGATATTAAAAATTAAGTATTTTATCCGTTTTACCGAAACTTTTTGAAAATTAATTAGTCAAGGATTTTTTTTTATACTCTTAGGTTTATTTCATCTAAGCAACATGGATTCCTTCCTGACAGATCAACTGTTACTAATTTGTTTTTACTGACCAATTTTATTTCAACTGCTTTCAAATTGGGAAAGGATGTACAGGTTGTTTATTCAGATTTTAGCAAGGCCTCTCGCAAACTTGATCACAAACTTCTGTTGGATAAATTAGAGTCTTTGGATTGTAATAGTCTACCTATTAGGTGGATTAAGTCGTACTTAGATTGTAGAACTCAAATCGTTAAGATTGGGAATTACACGTCTAGATTGATTAATGTAACGTCAGGGGTTCCCCAGGAAGCCATTTGGGTCCCCTTTTATTCATTTTATTTATTGACTGTATTAAGAATTCTGAAATTCTCATATATGCTGACGATATTAACATTTTTAAAACTATTTCGAATATTCAGGATGTAGTGGATTTACAATCTGATTTATCGGATTTTACAAATTGGTGTACTTGTCATAATTTATTATTGAATACTAAGAAGTGTAAAACAATGCGATTTTCCCGTAGAATTAATGATTTGAACTTTAACTACGAATTGCTTCTTAATGACCATAGAATTGAGAAAGTAAACACTTTCAAGGATTTGGGTATCACTTTTGCTTCTAATTTATCATTCTACATTCATATACAGGGCATTGTTTCTAAGGCGTTTTCCATGTTAGGGTTTATTAAACGATTCTCTAAAGACTTCTGGGATCCTTATGCGATTAGAATCTTGTATATTTCGTTAGTGCGTTCGCAATTGGAGTACGGTGTGGTTATTTTAGACCAATTTGGTTATTTTAGCCGAGATACATAATTATATTCAAAATATTTGTAAGCTCTTTTTAAACATTGGACTAAAAGGACTTCTATCAGCTAACCGTGAAAAAGTTTTTTCGGTTTCCAACAGCCTATTTTCATACATATAAAGGAATCACCATAGGCAAAATATTGACAAAAGATTATTACAAAAAATGCGTGGGCATTCAAGCTTTCGAGGCTGATTGTCCAGATAGTTTTAAGTACCATTTTATATAGTAAAACCTTACAGTCTAAGCTTAAGCTCGAATGTTTCCCTATTAACGAGTTGATTTTAACGCATCTTAGCTTGATTTTTCTATGTGAGCCTTCTATCTAAACGTAGGCTGAGATATTTAACGTTTTGGTGTTGTGGTAGAATGATAATGTTTAGTCTCACAGGCGGAAAATTTAATTCTCCATTTGCCATTTTTCTACTTCGTCTAAATGATCTTGAATCATCCGCAAATGTTGAAATTTTCACGTACATATTTTGATTTTGGTAGGTCTGCTGTATAGATCAAATATAATAGTGGATACTGCCTTGTGGAGCCCCAGCGAGGATTTCGTGTAAATTGGTGGATGCGCATATTTCACCAACAATTTTAATGAAATTAGAAAAACTTTTTGGTAACAGTTTTTTAACTATCTGTATAAGCCCTTTATGCCACACTTTATCGAAAGTTTGCGCAATCTCTAAAAACGCTGCAGAGCAGTATTTTTTTTTGTAGGGCATTCCTCATTTTAGAAACGACTCTATGAACTTGTTCTACGGTTCCGTGTTCTTCTCTAAATCCGAATTGATAATCAGGAATAATTGGTCTAAGTATTTGCAGAAGCATTTTTCGGATAGCTTAGAGAGAGCCGGTAGTAAATTGATTGGGTGATATGAGTTTACTTTTGTCTCATCTTTACCATGTTTTGGAATCATTATTATTTGCGAACTTTTCCAGGTTTCAGAAAAATAGCATGTTCTCAATATAGTGTTGAAAATGTATGTTACTAGTTTGATACATTTTTCCAGAAGATGTTTATATATTCTGCCACTTATCAGGTCATACCCTGGTGCTTTTCTTGGATCAATGTTTTGCTTGATTTATTTTCTACTTGGTGCCACTTGTATTTAATTGACTAGATTTTCTCAAGTTCTGAATCATCAGGTATACATTTGGGGCTTCCAATTTTGTCGTTGGGTATAAATGCTTTTCTACATTTGTTGAGCAAATATGTTTGAATATATGCATCACTTTTCGCCCAGTACGAATCGGATAACAGGAAAGTGTTGGTCGTTTCAGCTTAAGTGTGGCTTCCCACAGAAAGTAATCTGTTGTTTCGGTTGCTGTGAGTTCACTGAGATAATGTTGAACTCTTTCATCATGATGTTAATAAGGCCGTTTTTGAAGTTTTGATCGTTTTATTTAAATTTGATTTAAGTGTAGGTGACCTGTGTAGTTGCCGTTGCCTGCTTATTGGGTGTTTTATCGTTAACAGCTGCTGAATATTCTATGACGGTTTGTCCAACTTTAAGTAAACTGCGCTGCACGGTGTCGAATCTGTCGCAGCTTGTTTTAATACATCCGTTAGGCTTTGTTTAGCTGCATCAATTTTTCTTTTTAGTGGGAGGTTTCAATAACATTCTTTGTTTAACGTAGACTTGCATTGGGTTCAATTAGTTTATTGATTCGTTTAGAATCTAGGTGGCAATAGTTTTAGAAAACTTCCATGTTCTATGTTATTAATACCGGTGAATGATCTGAAGGTAGATCGTAACAAGTTTCGGCCATTACAAGTGGTCTAGCTATACTCTTTGTTACACAAAAATCCAGTAAATTGGGAATTTTACGTCTCTCAGTTGGCCAATAAGTTGGGTAGCCAGTAGATATGTAATCAAATTTTTCATTTTGCATACATTCCCACGCAGTTGTTTTCCATTCGAAAATATTTGTCTGAAACCTCACTGGATATGCTTTGCGTTGTAGTCACCTCCCGAAAGGAAATTATGTTTCAGAGTTTTCAAGTAATTTGCAAACTGATGTCTTTTCACTGAATGTTTCCGTGGACAAAAAACTGCAGATATGGTCCATTTTACTGTCCATTCCTCCAGACAGATGCTAGTTGCAATTGAAGGCCGACTAATTTATTGTCAACTAGTAATGCCACCTCATTCATGAAGGGTTGTAGTTTGTAATTTAGATTTTTGCCACCATTCTAATTCAGCGTAACTAAATTAACTAAATAAGAGCGGAAATATGTTGTATAAATACAAAAGAAAGTCTCGGTTCGTAAGTTAAAAATAAATTAAATTGTCTAGGATCATGGACCATTCCCAAATACCTGAACGCTTGAATTTATCATCATCTTGAAAGTTGGTGTTTCTGGCGGAAAATTGCCATTTCCAGCTCACAAAGTTCTTATGAGGTAGACACTATTTTAATTACACAACAAATAACTGGAATGGGATGGGTTAGTGTTGCCTGATGAACAATACATAGAACACATTAACTTCATATAGTCAATCTGTTTAATTATTCCCGGTATTTAATGTTTCTGATTCAACAAAGTAACGCTAATTACCTATAACCATAATATTTCGTTATGTAAATGGATGTGCAGTACAGTTGTTAATTATGTATATATTATATACATATTTAATATTTATGCAAATTACAAGCATAATTTATATTTATCACAAAAATTAATTGATATATTCGAAATTTTTTAAAATATTCAATAATTATCTGCTTTATTCCCATAATATGAATTGTGCGAGCTATGCGTGGTGCAAAAACATACTGTTTGCATATATGTACATATATGTACATAAATTACAACACAATTTAATGATTAATGTATTTATTTTTGATTTGTTGCTTTTATTGTATTGTACATTAAAGGTACAGCTGTTTCTGAATATAATTAAACAAAATATAATTTCGATGAAAGTATAATTTAATCCAACCATGAAACTTCATGGAGAAAAATGGTAGACAAAAGTTTCTATGTAACCTTATATTAGTACAAAAATATTGATTGGCGCCTCTCATTGTCTAATAAGCACTTTATAGACTTTGAAATCAGCGGGATGGGTGTAAAACAACAAAATTTTGGAATTTTATCGCTGGCATCTTGAAAATCCATAATATATGTACTAAAGTTGATATAAGCAAAACTAAAATTTTTACTGACTGGACATTGCAGGTTAAAAGCTGTAAAGAGTATTTTCTAGAAATGTCTGGTTGTTAGAAATTAGGAAGAAGGAACTCGACTTATAAAAATTCAATTAAAAACATCATGTGTTGAGAGGTGTTTAATGGAATGGAAGCTTTGAAAATATGAACTTTCTTAATTTTTTCGTTCTGATTTCTTTGTTTCTAAGTATATGCTTTCTCTTTTAATACACTAAACTGGTTCGATTTTTACAGAAGCCGAAAGATTTCAATCTTTGCTATACTAAAATAACTCGATACGTTTTTTATTTGTAATTTTATGTTTTATTTTACTTATCATGACTGTTATTTATCTTGCCTTCTTATGTTGTGCCTTAATTTTTTTTCTGCGTGATACAATATGGAGAGTAAAGCACTGTGCCGAGCATTATGTTTTGTACAGTCTCCATCCATTTAAATAACCTGAAAAAAAATTTATAGTACTTCATTTGCATCTTAGATTGTTGATGAAGGCGTCGAGGAAGCGAACAAAACACTCCATTTGATAAATTATACCTTGCCTTTAATATTATTCTCTGTTTTACGTTGCTTTTGCTTGTTTTGTTTAATCTGCTGAACTAAAATATTCCACTGTGGTTGTGCTGATGTGGACCGTGTGACATATAGCCAAACGCGGAAATGATCAAACATTATGGGTTCTGTTGTGACTGCAGAGACCTCATGAAGAATCAATCATATCTTAAGGTAATGAGGGACTGCAATTTTAGTGTCAATACTGCCCCGCAGCTCTCTGTTGAGAAGGTGCTTGATGAGATTACCAGTCTCAAACAACAACTTGGCATGATCCTCGATCGTTTACCTGAGTTGTCATCCACGACTGCTACTCGTTTGTGCCTTTAAGTTCTCCTACAAGAGCAACCAAAGATTCGGCTTCACGGATTATATCCGACGAAGAAAATTATTCAGCTTCTCTAATTACGTCTGATAAAAGCGTAAAAGGTATACCTAGTTCTAAATTGCGTGCTGTTACGCCTATTAGTCCTGCGGTCATACAACCAGCCATGAAAAATCCTCCGGCCTCTACTGGAACCTTTTCTGATGTGGCGACTGTTCCAGTGTTATCGTGCCTGCATTAGGGAACAAGCATCTTCAAAATCTGGACACGAAAACTATTTGTGGTACCAGGCAATTTGGCGTAAAGGTCATTGTACCGACGATATGGCTACACGTCTCAAAATTTGAACCGGATACTTCTGAAAATCAAATTGCGTCCATGGCTAAAACTTGTTTGGAGCTTGAAGACTGTAAAGCATTCAAACTAGTCGTTAAACAACGGTTGTTTGCTTCAAATTGGACATAAAAGCTGATGTACGTATTAAGGCCCTAGACCCTAATACTTTGCCAACTGGTGTACACATTTAATAGTTTTACGATACAAATTTTCGAACAAGAATGGCTTTCCACCCATCGTGCGAGGACAGGATGGCTTTCCGATTATCAATGTTCTGTATGAATTACGACAAAGAGGAGATACGAGAACGTTTAAAATTAAGTATAGCATAAGTAAGTTATTAATAAAAATGTAATATTATATTAGTATAACACATTTTTGTAGTTAGCGAACACGCTCAAATGACTTTTTGCGCTTCTTCGTTTAAACCATTAGAACAAGGTGAATTTCCAAATTGTGTTAATGGAGAGTGTGTGATTGAAACTAAATTGGAACCATAACACCCACGAATATTTATTATCATCAACGGGATGAAAATCCTTTTTTAATTACAATTTTATTTCCAGTTTTACAATATAGCTTTGATTTGCTTTTTAAAAGTACATTTTGAAATATTAAAATCAAACACATCAAAATTATGATTAAATTGTCGACAAAGGCGAGACCGGAACATTATATGCATAGTTAGATTTAAATATCGGCAAATATATAAAATTCCTGACCCGAGCAGATTTACAGGGCACATGAATATCAATCTTTGCACTTTTCCAAATTTAAGTTCAATTTATTCACAATTGACCAATTGTACAGCAAATCAATATCGCTCTGCATTTCATTATATTGTTGCGGGTTACATACAGTTTTTGATATTTTCAAGTCATCTGCATATCATTCACAGTTACAGTACTGAAACAAAGCAGCAACTTCATTGATGAAAACGTTAAACAACACTGGTCCTAGGTGTGAGCCCTCAGGTACTCCAGAATGAACTTCGATCGTCTTAGATGTAAACCCGCGTTAATTTGAACTACCTGCTTCCGATCACACAGATACGATCCAATCCAATCCAAAAATAATTTACTCACTCCATATCTATCCAGTTTGTCAAGAAGTAGCTCAAACTGAGGTACATTTTGATAATAGATTGAGATTGAAATTGACTTTGAATTAAATGTTGGCTTTAAACCGTACTAGAAAGCTAAAAAAATGATTCGATGATTGCCGATGATAATTTAAAAATTCTTTGATTAATTCACCAGGAGACGAAGATGATGAGTCCCTATGAGGAACCCCAATTTTGAATAAGTCACCTTCATCATTACATCTCATCTGACCCAAAATAGGTTTATCAATCTCAAATTTATTTTTTAAATACAGTAACATATCATCATCAAAAATCTATTTTACAGGTTCGACAGTGCGCAGTAAAATCTAGACCACCACTCCCAACAATCATTTTGGGGGAATTATTATTATTATTAGCACTTGATGATTGAGTAGCAGCAATCAACTCAGCCTTTGTTGTTGTTGACGAACCCCTTGATCTCGTAGTTCGTGACGACGGCTCTATACATTGTTATTTTGTAAATTTTTTTATTTCAATGTAGATGAATTATATTTTCGTTTCAAGGTCAAAATTTAAAGATGTTGTTTTATGTTTTAATGCAAGCAAAATTGTTGAAATAGAGTACATAGCATTAGTAAGGTGATCATTAACACTTTAAAAAGATCATTACAATCATTACAACGCCATAAAAAATTAGGAATTGCAGATATTACGTCAAACACTGGTTTTTTGTCCCCGTACAACCATAGTGTACTACTTTCTTGCATTTACCAGAACAAGAAAAAAAGTTATCAGTTATATTCACATTATACTTGCAGTACACAGACATTATCACAAATTAATAAATAATTTATTATTAACAAGCACCATACACTTTGACGGTCAAAAGTTTGTATGAAACACACCTTTAAGATAAAAAAGAAATGTAAAGCACAATAACAGCAAAAAAAATACTACGAAATATTAGATGAATAAATTAAAATCGGTTAATAGGTTAATTTTCTAAAAATCTACTTTAATCATAATAATTATATACGAGTACATGTGTTTCCTTTTTCAATTTAGGTGACAGTGGCTTCAAGCAGCGACCCTGTCTAATGACACCAATCAGAAATGCGGTCAGCCACGTAAAAGAAATAAAACATCTCCCTCTGGAAATCGAGCGTATTTTCTTCATGAGCGAGAAGTTTGGCGGTCGATTCGCCCATAGGTTTGACAGCTCTCGGCCGGCTAAGAATCCTTTAGAGTGGCGCAGTTTTACTTTTGTTTACGCTACAAATTTCGGGTTGTAGCTCCTGCTCAACATCGATAAGTTCTACCGATAATTCATCCATGTGGTATTCGACCTGCATTGGAGGATCTTTACCGATCACTTCAGAGTAACTCAAAGTCTGTATAATGTATAACAATGACTTGGTTATTATTAGTTGTTTCCCATAACCTAAAAAAAACTTACCCGTATATACCCGAAACCCCTTTGTTGGCTCTCACCATATCGCCATCAATGACTGACAGGGAAATAATGGTCTTTTGAATCCATTTACTCCCGATTCTTCTTGGAGCCGTTTTTCAGTGCTTGCTTTCGCTTTCGTGTTTCTTCTGAAATTTGGGAACCGTATATAAATAATAAGGCGTTTTATTCTCTTTAATTCCACAGTTCAGCAATTTTTTTTTGGCTCCGCCCAAACCCGAGAGTGGATAATTCTGCCCATTTTAACTGCTGAGGCTCTGCACCTGCATCTCCTTCGAATTTATTAGAACATTTATGATGAATAGTTTTCTAAAATAAATGAAACAATTTTGTAACTTACCTATCGCGGGCAAAGCCGATGTTCTCCTCTAAACAGCTGAACAATGCGCCCCTTTGTTGGTTAGAAGCCCTTTTTTTCTCTTGGAGTAATATATCTAATTAATACAATTAAATTAAACATTTTTTTTTTCTAGTAATAAGAAAATGGGCGGATTTTAGAGTTCGCTGAACTATTCTTGTTGCTAAAATGCTGCAAGGTTTTATTTATACAAACGTATGTATGTAACGGATTTCCTCTTATAATGTCTTCATGAAATATTTCCCGTGTATAAAAACCAAAGATAGTTTAGAAACAAAAATGCGTGTTTTAAGGGCTATAGGTACTTATAAAACTGTCCATTTTCGAAGGTTGTTGTCATGAGAACTTTTGGCCAGCTATGAACCTACATACGCAGTTACTGTATTTTTAACAATTGTATTTGAAAGCCAACTTGCCAACTTTGTGGTCTTTACCTAATTAGGAACAGATTTAGCAGAGCATACCATTTTTCGCGCATGCGCAACTTTTGCAAGCGCTATTTTTTAAAATGTGGAATTAAGGTAAACTACATTTTGGATTAAGTCTTGACTAAAAAAGTCACTTACTATTTGACAGCAAATACCTTATTTAGTTTGAATCTTAGGTTTAAAACACTTATTTTGGTATGTGTATTTACTAAAATAAATTTGGAAAACTTAGTATGCGTGTTGTTTTTAGATAGACAAAAACCATCTGTTTTCATAAAAAGGAACTAACTTTTGACATTTGCGTAAAAATTTGATTTATTAGCAAATGCCAATTTCAATAATTACTTATTGTTAATGTTTATTTATTATTGTTGCCGGATGAATTAAGCAAATGATAAGGCCCATCGTCATGGACTATTTGTGTTATTGCATGTTGTACTATTTGTGTTATTGTGTATGTTGTGTTATTGGATGTTGCGAGTAAAAAAGTCCAAGACGGTTTAAATCAATAGATCGATTATTTGACAGTCAGGAAAACAAACAGCAGTTTATATGAAGCTAACTTAAAATGTTTGAAAATAACTTAATTTTAATAAAAATAACCACACAAAAAACTCAAACGGCACAAGATTAAACCTAAAGAATACGAATTTGCCTTCTTTTTATGTTTTAATTTTTCACACGCTTCTCACAAAAAAATTTACTTGCTTATCTTAAAATGACATAAAATGAATACATTTCAATTAAATTTTTATTAAAAAATATTTAATATATGGCTGTAATTATAGAAATAAAATTGCATTTGTGCCACTTCATACAAAAGATATGAACAATATTTGAAGTTGTCTAGCATTCAATCTATTTGATGGTTCTAACTCCTATTTCTTCCATGATTTGCCACGCGGAGAGCACGTTCTATGGGTTAGCCGATTATTCAATTATACCAACATTTAACAAAACACAAAGTTATTTTTATTCGGAATAATGGATCAATATTCCGAACTAACGATAAAAAAACAGTAAACACGTCCTCATTCCTTGCTAAACACCATTTCCCAAACTTAAACTCTGCTAAATAATATGTGAAATTACATGTGACAACGAGTCTAGGCTATATTATCCTACGCAATTCATCGCGGATTAATTCATCCCGCACAATTTATCCCCGTTATAAATTCAACCCGCACAATTCATCCCCCGAAATTCAAATCTAAAGCCCCTCGTAGAGCTCGGTAGCCCTCCGAGGGGCTTTAGATTTGAATTTCGGGGGACGAAAAAACTATTGTTATTATTATTTTTTTTAAATACAAAAAAAAACTGAGAATTTAAAGTCGCTATAAATTCTGGAAAAGGGAGATTTAAAATCGCTCTAAATTCTGGAAAAGTGAGATTATAATTTTAAAACGAAAATAAACAAAAATTATAAATTCTGGAAAATGGGAACTTAAAGTCGCTGTAAATTCTGGAAAAGGGAGATTTTACGAGCACATTTTCAATTTGGGATGAATAACCATAATTAAGGGATAAATTGTGCGGGATGAATTGATTTGGGATGAAATGTGCGAGATAAATCAGCCGGTTACCATTAGTGATACGTGGCCAACCCCTAATTTAACTTAGAATTGTAGAGGCTAACGGCTTCAGTAACCCTCTTCTATAAAATTATTTTGGAAAAAGGGGAATTTACAGCTCTTTCTAGTAAAAAATTGAGAAAACTTCTTTAACAATTTCATTAATTTCATCTGAAAACCATTAAATAATCCTATTTCCATTGTACCTGTCGAATTTCATCATAATCGTATTCAAAATTACAAAATTTCGTTAATTTCATCTGAAAATCATTTTTCATCGTACCAAAATATACGAAAAATAATGCATTACATATTTATAAATGTAATGCATTACCTGCAGTTTATAAAAAACACACAATCATTTTTTTGGAAAAGTGGCATTTTTATTTAGTTCATATTATTGTTACATTTTAAAATATTACATATTTTAGTTTTAACAATTAGCACTTTATTAAATATGGAGCTATTTTCTAGTTGAAAATATTTCTACCATTGTAAAAATTGGCGCTGTGTGACATGGTATGCTCTGCAGTGCTAAAGCTGAGCCCCTAATTAATATCACAACACATATTTTTTGTAATTTGTATTTTATATTGATAGAAAATAGAAAAAGATTCCCGACCGACTGGAAAGTCAAAGCCAACTGTTAAAGTGACAACTATTTAGAATGAATTAATTGTATTAGTTTAACCACAAACAATAACAATCAGACGAAATAATACGAATAGTTTGTTGATTTTTCACAAATATACTGATAAACGCGCTATTTTCAATGTGGCATAATAAAGAAACGCAAGCTGTCACCCCACAAAAATGTGTCTTTAATATTTTAGTGAAAATATGAACCTTACAAACAAATTTCAATAACTCCATCTGTCGTACATTTATTTTAGCCTTCGTATTCCTATGTATGGATTGTTTTATGTGCATGTTATTCGCTTTTTAACGCAAAGTAGCTGACATCTAATAATAAAGTAGTAATAAATAAATTATTTTAGGCAAAAACTTCATTTTCCTTGCAAACCTATGCGCCAATTGGGACTCTTACCCTTTTGATATTTTCCATCAATATATTTTTCTGTCAACCAAGAACAGTGTTTTCTTATTAAAACTAAAATTAAAAAATTTAATGCCAGTTTGTTGTGTTCCGAACAAGGATTTTGATCATTGTAAATCTCAGGAAATTGTAGACGAATTGCACAAATCACTTATAATAGAGAACGCCTTGCGCACTTTACCTATTTGGATCATAAAATAAACGGCTGGCAATTAAATAACGTCAAATGAGGGTGAACAGTTTTGTTTCATAATATTGTTGTATGGAATTGAATCCAAAAATCAAATTAAATTAAATAAATAATGTAGTGCGCCATATTTAATTGTTGTAATAACAATATAAATAATTGTCCATATAGTTTTCATTCTTTTCCAACAAATAAGAGATTGTTGAAAGCATGGATCCTATTTTGTAAGAGGAAAGAAATATTAAACCATAATACATCCATATATTATACATTTATTGACAAATTCCTTATTTTTCATACATTTCCTTTGCAATATCTTACTAGCAACTCTCAATTGACGTAATGCGCAGTAAACTACGAAAATGAAATCCACGAAGGCGTAATCTATTATAAGTGATTTGAGGACGAATTGTATCAGAGCCTACTGTATAAATAAGAGCCTCCAGTATCGACTGTATTTTTTACTAAGCTTAAAATAAGGTACAAACAATTTTTCCTTTACTATGAAACTATATGGGGAAACGGTTATTTTCATTTACAGTTTTAGTTTATTATAAATGTCAGCTTTTATTTTGTTTTTATATGAAAATGTTCATGAAACATGTAATGTTATTTGATTGTAAAATCAAGTCTTGAAATTGTGTATTTCTTAGTGAAAATCGCCATGAAAAGTAAGGTACTTTTGAAATTTTAAATATTGTTGTTTTTGTAATATACGTCATCAACATAACTCGAAATTTATAAACAGTACAATAATCATCTCTTTCATTGCATCACAGTATTGATTTGTTTTTTTCTGTTTGCTCTTTCTGATTTATTTTATTTTAATTGTCGAGCGGAGACGTGTTATCTTTTTTCTTACCATTGGTTTTAGATGTGGACATATGATGACGTTATTAAACAGAATTGTCTCTTTTTAATACACATTGTTGTTGTTGTAGAATGTTTTTTAATTTAATTTCCCTTATTTTCTTTAGATTATTGCTGGAAAATAGGGAAATTTGAGAATCTGTATTTCAAATGAGTAAAACATTGAGTTGTTTATTAGCGATTTCATAAACAAATATTTAACTGGGTTTAACTTTTAATTCATGTTTTATCTTCAATCTGAATCGCCTTTTTTCTTACAAACGCTATGAAAATAAATGAAATATTAATGTTTCTATATCCCTTATTTTAAGTTCATTTTTCACATACCGGCTCTATTCACATCAAGATGGTTCTGATTCTATATACAAATGTTTGTTATATAATCTTTCAAATTTTTAATGGTGGCTTTCTCTGAAAATATTTTTCCAAACATGATTATTTGATCTTTACAAATATCAAAAAAACGATCTGTTGCTTTAAGTCTTCCAAAGTCACTTTCGTCATTACAGTTGTTTTTATGATAAATGAGATATTCTAAGGGTGCATTCTATTTTAGAAATTTTTTTTTGCAATGAATACAATTCAGTTTTTTAATCATTTTGTATGCCACATATCCAACAAAATATCTCATTGAAACATCTGTAAGAGATAATACATCTAAACTAACTGAGAAAATTGTCAGATATATCTGAGACGTATACCATAACAAACTCGAATTCATCGTTTGCGGGCACCTCACATATTCTAATAGAGACACAATTTATCTCCTGTTGAATAATTTCGACCAAATCACTGAGAGGTTTGGGAGATTCCTCTAATTCTTCTTCACAATTGGAAACTTTAGAAAATTGGCTTAACATTTTGATTGCTGTGGATGGATTTTTATTATGTCCATTAGCTAATAATAATAATAATAATAATAATAATAATAATAATAATAATAATAATGCTTTATTTAATAAGCCGTGGCTTTTGTACATAACACATATGTACATATTTATAATAGTATAGAACAATTTAAAATGAAACTTCCTAAGGTCATGAACATATCTCACACAATTATTAAAAGTAACCTCAAGTAACCGTTTTGAGGAACCATCACAATTAGAAAATATCACATCACAATAGCTGAAAATAGGTATAATTAAACTTTTAGCAAGACATATGCGTAAGTCAACTGGACAAAACTTTTTTATTAGTCTGAGCGAATATAAACCGCAATTAACACGCTGGCACAAAGAACTTACATGGTTATTCCAAGTATAAGTTTTGAATTCAATAGTAATCCTAAGTTATTAACTGTTGAAACAAATGAGATTATATCATTGTTTAAAAAGAGTACAGGTGCAATATTATGTGAATTATTTCTAGTTAGCAATAAAGCTTTACGTTTAGTTGGATTAATGGAAAGTGAATTATTTTTGGCCCATGAAGAAATATACCTAAGATCTGCATTAAGTTGCAACTCATCAGCGTAAAGATGAAATCGACAATTTAAAATATGCCAAGGTAGATCATTTATACAAATGGAAAAAAGTAAAGGGCCCAAAATTGACCCTTGAGGTACCCCAGCAACTACATAACTTATGCCAGAAAGATCATCGCCAAACTTTACAAATTGTTTACGATTACTTAAATAGGACTAAAATTCCAAATGAATTAGCTTTATTTAATACAGCAGATAGATCATCAACAATATGCACAAGTGCAGTAGTAGTACTATGGTCAGTTTTGTAACCAGATTGGAATTTGCATAGGTAATTATATCTATTGACGTGCTCAAGAATTTGTAGCTGTATAATTTTCTCCAGGACCTTAGGTCTTTTTGGATAGGATAGGATAGGATAGGATAGGATAGGATAGGATAGGATAGGATAGGATAGGATAGGATAGGATAGGATAGGATAGGATAGGATAAAATAGGGCAGGCAAAATACTAATCGGGCGAATGTTACATATATTGAAAATTACATCCTTCTTACGTAGGGGAATAATCGAGGTAACTTTCCACACATCAGGAAACACCGATTTCGACAAACACTGATTAATGATGAAAGTGATTGGTGGCAAAAACAAATCAAGAAATAATTTTAATACTTCGAAGTTGATCATGTCATATGCAATCGAATCCGACCTAACTTAGCTCCTCTTATTTGCGCAAACAAGTTTTCGATAGGATCCTGATTGAATCTCGAAGTTATTATTATTATTAATCTCGAAGTTAATAAGTAATGGATTTCAATGTTTTCTGACTGGATTTGTAAGGCTACCTCTCTAATTCCATTTATTGTTTGGATTAGCCCATTAAAACAGTAAACGGTGGCCTTTTTTGCGATTTTAATTTTTGACACGTAATTAACCATATAGTCTAGAAATACAGCTATTTCACTATTTACCGTAAAAGCATTCCTAAATCTATTTTTGCTATATTTTGATTTTGAATTTAAACAATCAAAAAGTTTATCCATCTTTTCTATAAAATTATAAGTAGCGGTGGCGACTGATATGTTATCATTGCTTATTTTTTTAAATTCAATTGCAGTTTTGATTCCAGCTGCTACGCTCCTACTTAAAACTTTTAATTTCACCCTCATTTTTTCAAATTGATTAGGATAAATATGCTTTATTGTAATTCGTGGACAGCATTTGGTAACTGAGTTTTGTTCTAACTCGTAAAGCTCTTTAATAATAGACCAATTCACTTAGGATTAAATAATTCTAGTGCATATGTACACTGAGAAATATAAAAATCGGATCGGATCGGATCGGATCGGATCGGATCGGATCGGATCGGATCGGATCGAATCGGATCGGATCGGATCGGATCGGATCGGATCGGATCGGATCGGATCGGATAGGATCGGATCGGATCGGATCGGATCGGATCGGATCGGATCGGATCGGATCGGATCGGATCGGATCGGATCGGATCGGATCGGATCGGATCGGATCGGATCGGATCGGATCGGATCGGATCGGATCGGATCGGATCGGATCGGATCGGATCGGATCGGATCGGATCGGATCGGATCGGATCGGATCGGATCGGATCGGATCGGATCGGATCGGATCGGATCGGATCGGATCGGATCGGATCGGATCGGATCGGATCGGATCGGATCGGATCGGATCGGATCGGATCGGATCGGATCGGATCGGATCGGATCGGATCGGATCGGATCGGATCGGATCGGATCGGATCGGATCGGATCGGATCGGATCGGATCGGATCGGATCGGATCGGATCGGATCGGATCGGATCGGATCGGATCGGATCGGATCGGATCGGATCGGATCGGATCGGATCGGATCGGATCGGATCGGATCGGATCGGATCGGATCGGATCGGATCGGATCGGATCGGATCGGATCGGATCGGATCGGATCGGATCGGATCGGATCGGATCGGATCGGATCGGATCGGATCGGATCGGATCGGATCGGATCGGATCGGATCGGATCGGATCGGATCGGATCGGATCGGATCGGATCGGATCGGATCGGATCGGATCGGATCGGATCGGATCGGATCGGATCGGATCGGATCGGATCGGATCGGATCGGATCGGATCGGATCGGATCGGATCGGATCGGATCGGATCGGATCGGATCGGATCGGATCGGATCGGATCGGATCGGATCGGATCGGATCGGATCGGATCGGATCGGATCGGATCGGATCGGATCGGATCGGATCGGATCGGATCGGATCGGATCGGATCGGATCGGATCGGATCGGATCGGATCGGATCGGATCGGATCGGATCGGATCGGATCGGATCGGATCGGATCGGATCGGATCGGATCGGATCGGATCGGATCGGATCGGATCGGATCGGATCGGATCGGATCGGATCGGATCGGATCGGATCGGATCGGATCGGATCGGATCGGATCGGATCGGATCGGATCGGATCGGATCGGATCGGATCGGATCGGATCGGATCGGATCGGATAGGATCGGATAGGATCGGATAGGATCGGATCGGATCGGATAGGATCGGATAGGATCGGATAGGATCGGATAGGATCGGATAGGATCGGATAGGATCGGATAGGATCGGATAGGATCGGATAGGATCGGATAGGATCGGATGGGATCGGATAGGATCGGATAGGATCGGATAGGATCGGATAGGATCGGATAGGATCGGATAGGATCGGATAGGATCGGATAGGATCGGATAGGATCGGATAGGATCGGATAGGATCGGATAGGATCGGATAGGATCGGATAGGATCGGATAGGATGGGATAGGATCGGATAGGATTGGATAGGATCGGATAGGATCGGATAGGATCGGATAGGATCGGATAGGATCGGATAGGATCGGATAGGATCGGATAGGATCGGATAGGATCGGATAGGATCGGATAGGATCGGATAGGATCGGATAGGATCGGATAGGATCGGATAGGATCGGATAGGATCGGATAGGATCGGATAGGATCGGATAGGATCGGATAGGATCGGATAGGATCGGATAGGATCGGATAGGATAGGATCGGATAGGATAGGATCGGATAGGATAGGATAGGATCGGATAGGATAGGATCGGATAGGATAGGATCGGATAGGATAGGATCGGATAGGATAGGATCGGATAGGATAGGATCGGATAGGATAGGATCGGATAGGATAGGATCGGATAGGATAGGATCGGATAGGATAGGATCGGATAGGATAGGATCGGATAGGATAGGATCGGATAGGATAGGATCGGATAGGATAGGATCGGATAGGATAGGATCGGATAGGATAGGATCGGATAGGATAGGATCGGATAGGATAGGATCGGATAGGATAGGATCGGATGGGATAGGATCGGATAGGATAGGATCGGATAGGATAGGATCGGATAGGATAGGATAGGATCGGATAGGATAGGATCGGATAGGATAGGATCGGATAGGATAGGATCGGATAGGATAGGATTGGATAGGATAGGATCGGATAGGATAGGATCGGATAGGATAGGATCGGATAGGATAGGATCGGATAGGATAGGATCGGATAGGATAGGATCGGATAGGATAGGATCGGATAGGATAGGATCGGATAGGATAGGATCGGATAGGATAGGATCGGATAGGATAGGATCGGATAGGATAGGATCGGATAGGATAGGATCGGCTAGGATAGGATCGGATAGGATAGGATCGGATAGGATAGGATCGGATAGGATAGGATCGGATAGGATAGGATCGGATAGGATAGGATCGGATAGGATAGGATCGGATAGGATAGGAACGGATAGGATAGGATCGGATAGGATAGGATCGGATAGGATAGGATCGGATAGGATAGGATCGGATAGGATAGGATCGGATAGGATAGGATCGGATAGGATAGGATCGGATAGGATCGGATAGGATCGGATAGGATCGGATAGGATCGGATAGGATCGGATAGGATCGGATAGGATCGGATAGGATCGGATAGGATCGGATAGGATCGGATAGGATCGGATAGGATCGGATAGGATCGGATAGGATCGGATAGGATCGGATAGGATCGGATAGGATCGGATAGGATCGGATAGGATCGGATAGGATCGGATAGGATCGGATAGGATCGGATAGGATCGGATAGGATCGGATAGGATTGGATAGGATCGGATAGGATCGGATAGGATCGGATAGGATAGGATAGGATAGGATAGGATAGGATAGGATAGGATAGGATATTATAGGATAGGATAGGATAGGATAGGAAGTAGGACAATATTAATTTATTAATATCAATTTTGATTGATTTATTGTCTTAAGTTTTATTTGGTATTATATTTTAGAACTTTTACTCTACTCCTAAAATTTTATAAATTCAATTCTGTGCTTGATTTTAAAATTAATGCAACATATATTATGTCGGCGAGAAAGAAATGCTGAATGAGTAAGTCCATTTTTGTCAAGTTTAAGTTTTCTATGAACCTACAACGAACGAAAGAGGCTAAAATTCTGTATCTTCGCACACTTATAAAATACAATAAAACGAAATTTTAACAGTAAAAATGAGAAAAAAGAAATGTGGGTGAGTGTAAAAACAATACGCAGAATGTGTAATTCCTTAGTTTACCATATAAATCAAACGGGTTTGGACGCGCTAAACTTTCAATATTAATAACATTTAAATTAGGTAAGTGATTAATTGAAAATACGTATTAAACAATTTTCGATTTAAATTACAAGGCTTGTGATTAATAAATGTGATGTTTTGTAGTTTATTGGCAAAACTGTTAATACTGGACTTAATCAAATTTCAATGTTTCATATTTTGGACTTACATATTTTGCTCGCTTAAAGCCAATATTAATTTTGTTGAATTCACGTGAGAGAAATGGGTTAGTCCAAAATATAAAAAATGTACAAAATAATCATCAGCCTATAATGGCAAGCTTGCATAATGCGGGCAAACTCAAATTTATATAAAATATAATAAAATTCAAATTAATATTAATATCTACCGCCATGGAAACTGAATGTTTATTCAGACAATCATTTACTGCCGTGCTACATAGATTTTACCTAACTACATTTTTGGCCAAATTGAATATTGATGCCAATCGATATCTAATAATAAACTTTGTCCACGACTAACGTATAATATGCTCATTATACGTGTGTTTCATCACTTATAATGATATCCATTATTCACTGCTAGTTTATCTAGTAGTCTTTTCTTTCATTATTAAATATTTCCAAGTAAATTATTTGATTTTTGAAATTGTATCTAGTAGTCTCCTGCCATTTTCATTATTATTAAACTGTGACGTCAAAATGTAGACAAAAATTATTTGAGGAGTATTTAAAGGATTTGATTACAAAACATAATGATATTTGTCGGTCGTGGACAAAGTATCGTATTCTACTCGCATATAATGGCTGTTATTCACTCAGATGATTTACGACACTCGCCCTACCCAGTTGTACAATGTAGCGCTCAATGAGCGCATAAACACCAATCAATTTGAGCGCCCAATTTTGCCATCAAATTGATGCACCTAATGCCAATTTTTTCGACTTTTAATCGTATTTACGAGAAAACAGCGCATGCGCAAACCAACTTTTCATATTTGT
Source organism: Tipula helvola (assembly GCA_963556165.1). Taxonomy (NCBI): domain Eukaryota; kingdom Metazoa; phylum Arthropoda; class Insecta; order Diptera; family Tipulidae; genus Tipula; species Tipula helvola. The sequence continues at coordinate 112,722,960 of OY744482.1, forward strand.
GCTATTCGCTACTACGTGCGCATTAAATAATGCTTTTAAATATTCCGGGTAGATGGCAGGTCTCATGAATAAAAAAAATTTTATTTTATCTTTAATAATTTATTTTTAACATCAAAAATGAACTAAGGCATTATATATGGCCGCAAGCGGCTAATACTGTGACAGTGACTCATACTGAAACCATATGAAACTTATAACTAGCTAATTGGTAAATATAATTTTAATTCATTTAAATTCGATTCAATTCGATTTTCTTATTTAATTATGAAATATTATTTAACGATTCCCATTTTGAAGCTGATTATGTGCCTTTCTTAACTCAATTTTAATTTTATTTTGAAAATTTTCCTAAGAATCAATGGGTGATTTCCATGCATCTGTAATTTAAAGTTTTTAAATATTTTACATTTAAATAATTGCTTTACATCTTACCAAATATAACTTTAATCAATAATTTGAAGCTAGATACATTTTTTCTTGGAACACTGTCTCTACTCTGCGATGAACTTGAAACAAATAAACATGAAAATATTTGACGTATCGCACGTAGTTTAGCTATTTCGTAACAGGTGCTCTAAAGTAAACTTAAAACCGAAGTAAAATATATTTTCTTCCCACTCTTACTCATTCGAAATATTTTTGCTGTTCCTTTCTGCTCTCAGTCATTGTACAACTGGGTATCGGCTCGTGTCGGCAAACTTCATCTTCGTGAATAACAGCTATCATTATATGCTCGTTGAATAATATACTATTACCATTAGAGTTAAACAAAAATAATAAAAACGCGAGAACGCGTAATAAGGAAAATAGTTTTCATTTTTGCTTCAAAATACATAAATTTCAAAACTTTAACATCGATTCAAGACGCATTTTATGTAGTTATTTAAACCATGTTTAGTACGGCATTACATATATACACGTCAATTTTTCTTTTCTAAGATCAGGAAACTTGTATTTATGTTTTATTTCAAGCACTTCAAATATAACACTGTAACAATTTTATGCTTACCTTAATAATTAAGTCTGTATAATATACATTATATAATCTATGTATCTGGATAATTGGATATTAATATTTTTTATATTAACTTTTTTCACATAAACAACTTTTCAAGAAAACGCTCAAAATCGAAATGAAGACGAACGCGATTATTAGACAAATAAGACAGCGAGGACTACTATTAGATGAACAAGACGCGGAGAAGCAGAAAGTCGTTACAATTTTAACACTACAGATTCATTTAAATTCAATTAAAATTTTAATGTTGTTAACGAAAATATTTATTAACTTTAATAAGCTTCATTGGATTCATTAACTAATTTATAAAATTCAACAAATAGTTTAAAAATTTATTAAAATATTATTATTTGATTAATTTTTCCTTCAATGCCATTAAAACATTTATTTAGTTTATAATTTTTTTTATTATGTGTATAGAGGTTAAGCAGGTGAATTTTTTTATAAAATTTAACCAGAGTATTTTAACATATAGCATTTTTGGTGCAATTTATATTTATTTTAAATCAAATTGATACTGACTGCTACTGAAGCAGACAAGCTATATTGTATCTATTAAAATGAAATTCAATTATTCAAAAAATAACTGCACTTTTAATAACTTTTCTTGGATTACGTAACAGTCGGTATTATCTAAATAAGAAGTAGTGAGAAACCGAATGCCAATTTTCCTTTCCTGCAATCTTCCGAAAAATTTAATCAAATGGATTCATTGAATTATTTTTTTCAGTGTAGGGACAGCATTTTTCTTCAAACCTTTCTTTGTAAAGTATTTGTTTTCGAAATGTTTTTCGCAAACGCTAATAATTTTATATGACTCCGAATTTTTTATGTTACAATTTTTCAGTCAGATTTGGTAAAATATATTATGACTTTTATTTAATTTAAAATGTCGAATATTAAGCCGATTTGTAGAATTGCAAGTATTTACCACACACTTCATTCCACTTTTTCTTATATCTTGCCGGGGTACCATTTTACGTATAGTTCTTAAGGTTCTCTCTTTTAATAAAAACGTCACTTATATTTACTTTTTTTTTTACAATTTAACCGTTTTTGATCCACGATGTTAATACAAATTCACTTTCAAACTTTCAGTCTATAATTATCTTTTACTTATCTTATCATTTACCTAGCATGTTACAAAAATCAGAGGCAAGGAACAAAATTATTATAGTAAGGAAAATGTAAAAATCTTAAAATACCAAAACGTTTCGTTTCAAACTAAAACTAATTTGTTCTACGATAGTGGAGTAACCTATGCTTTCGATGATGATTTTTGAATTTAAATTATAAAAGAAAAGAAGCCTTTGGATCGTTTACTAAAATCGTGTGGAAATATTCATTATCCAACGATTTCCTAATATTACCACACGATTTGTGAAAATCCAAGCGTTTTATAGTATATTGTATAACAAGTGAAGAAAACGAGTCATTGCAATGGCTGCACTCACTTGAGTATTGCAATGACTCATTTTCACACGAGTTACACACGCAATTTTTTCTACGATAGAAAAAAAATTATTCGCAACAAAAAATGAAATTGAAACGTTTGGATTTTCACAAATCATGTGGCACTATTAAGAAATCGTTGTGTAATGAATATTTCCACACGATTTTAGTAGACGACGCAAAGGCTCCTTTTCTTATATAATTTAAATTCAAAAATCATCATCGAAAGCATAGGTTACTACACTATCGTAGAAAAATTTCATTTTTTGTTGCAAATAATTTTATTTTCTATCGTAGAAAAAATAGCGTGTGTAACTCGTGTGAAAATGAGTCATTGCAATACTCAAGTGAGTGCAGCCCTCGCTATCGCCTCGCAAATTTCACTTTCGTATTGCAATGACTCGTTCTCTTCACTTGTTATACAATATACTATTACCGAAATGTATGTCTGCTGTGTCTGTACAATAATTGAGTTAGTTCATTTCATTCAAATATTCAGTTTGTATAGTAAGTACGATTCAATGTAAATCTTCTATTTATGTTTTCCTTTATGCTGGAAACACATGAGCAGAATTTCTGTTGGCATGAAGAAGAATTGAGCATCATTCTTGATAAGCAGAATTTTTTTTTTGTGGCATTAATTTGATACATATATATTTAATTTTAATGTACAATTTTTTTAAATGAATTGTGCATTATTTTGTAACAAATTAATTTATTTGTGTCCTCCATTTTGGCACGTGTCACAAAAAACTTATTTTCTCTCACCAAATTAAAAAAATTGATTGGAAGAAATAAAAAGTATACAAATTGTACTAGATTTGTTATCTTTTACGTAATGTAGCCTACTGATTCGCAGCAAAATTAGAAATAGAGACGCAAAGCAGAATTTTGCTCAGAAAGCAGAATTCATGTATTTCATGCCGAATAGACGTGTGTATTCTAATTTTTCTGCTTGCAGAATTCTGCTCATCTGTTTTCAACATTATTCTGCTTTTATTTCTATGAAAACTCGATTTAATTTAAAATAATTCCCGCCAAATTTATGTATTGGTTGAAAATAATGGGCTAGATACTCGATACTCAGATAAGCAGATAAGCAGTTATTTTTTGCGAATTTGCTAGAAATGTTATACACTATAATATAGCAACCCAATTTGTTTCTGAATTTCAGAAAATGAGATACTTTAATGCACTTTATCGTTTGTGCTGAATACAAAAATATATTTTACTTTGCTAAAATAATCGAGTAGCTTACGCAAGGAAATTTTCGATTAGCAAATCCGCCATATTTATCGATTTGCGAATTGCTAGAGTATCGTGTATCTGGCCCAATATCTAGTTTGCGAGATATACAATTCTGTTTACGTTTTTGTCATGTGTATTTAAAAATACGTATCGAGTGAAAAACATTTGTTTACATTTTGTGTAGGTTTATCTGTTTTAGAATAGTCGGTTTGTGTGGGGTGTCAGCAGAAACTTACTAAAAATATTAGACATGGTAAAATGGAGCCACCAATTTTTTTCAAAGCATTGCTTTTATTGGTTCGTCTGTTTTGTCTGTGGTTTAACGAACTCAAAACCGCACACACAAGATTCATTTTCCAAGATAAAAAATCAGGGTAAATTTTTGATTGAAATTTTACTTGAATATTTACAACTTTGCATTTTCAAATTTTAGAGAATCGGAAAATAGTGTGATAATGTGTAAACGATCGCTTTACCCATTTACAAATTATCTTATTTTTTAGAGAATCAGGCTGCACGATATTCATTTAGAAATGCTTGTAAAAATGTTATTTGACCTAAGTCTCGTTTTTAGAAATTAGCAAATAATGTACTGTCGACAAGCTTCATCTCCAAATTTTCACATTTATTCAACAAATCGATGAAACCGATTACACAAATACACGAATTTCTTAAATAGATGTCATAAATACAAAATTGACACTTGTGCTGAATTGCTCAGTGATAAAGTTTACGGCTGAATAAAATATTTTTACAGAATGCGATTTTAGTCAAATAAGATTAATTTCTGTGTAAACTTTAAACGTGTAAAACTTTACACTTTTTCCTATTTACACATTATTACTTTCTTTTACGTAAGTAAGATAAAGTATAGTAATCATGAAAATTTTCGACCTTGAGGTTATTGAAGATTTATCTGTTTTGAGGTCTCCTGAGTCCGAAAAAGTGGGTTTCGGAATGATGTCTGTCTGTCAGTCTGTTCGTCTGTCAGTCTGTCCGTCTGTCAGTCTGTCCGTCTGTCTGTCTGTCAGTCTGTGTCCACTCCACAGCCCAGATGGCTTAACCAATCGAATTTTTATATGGGGGGGAGCAATATTTAAATCTTTCTGGCCCCTTTAGAGCAACGTCTTTGGAAAAATTGCTGAAACAATTGATTTTCGCCTCATCGTGATGAAGTTTTATGTGGGTGGTGAGAAATATTTAAATCTTTGTGGCCCTTTAGAGTAAGGTCTTTGAAACGACACTTCTTTTAACTCTCTTCGACAACACTAAGTGACAAACACGTATTTCGCCTATCAGCGCCGTAACGGAGATTTTTACAACCTTAGTGTGACAATTTACTGCATTACCAGCTTTGAGAGAAAAGCAATTGTTTTACACCACAGTGGTGAATATTTATATTTGTGCGATATCTAGAAACCGTGCAATATCTAGAACTGATCAAACATGTATATAGGGGATTGGGACGTGACATACATAACAATTTGTAAATATTTTTTTTGTAAATGTCTCCAAATTACATAATTAGTTGACTTTACTTCACAGTTGTGGACCTATACAATTCAATGTGCGATGAAGAAGTGCCAGCGGTTATATCACAGATTGAAGCATGTCTCAATTCACGTACGATCTCTCGCAAGATTTTCATCATGATTCCAAATTTCTGAAAGCATTGCTCTGACTTATATTTAATAGCCGTATACAACAAAGATGATAACGATTTCTTTAATTTTGTTAATGCTAAGTTTAAGTTAATTTGTTACCGATATTAAATGTAAATGATAGATGTTTGATAGAATTTTTGAAACCACAACATTTTATTTATTTATTTAGTCTTAAAGATACAAAACAGGATTAGACCATATACATACATTTACCCTAAAATACATAAATTTAAGATCGATATTCAAAAAAATAAGAAACAAAAAACATAAAATGTGGTGAGCGAATAATGCCTTCTTGCCGCAACATCTTGGTTTCACAGATTTGAGGCTACTCAAACAATGGTTCTAATTTGGTGGTAACAAGAAATTATTTCTTTAGATTTTATGTTAGACTTAATTTTTTTTGTTTTAATATTTCTTTGAGCTCGGTTTTTTAATTTAAACCAAAATTTATTTGCTTCAAATTAATTTTAATATGTCCACCCAAAGAATAAATTATTGAGCATCCACTGTAACTCCCCTTATTAATTCACATCGAGTGAAGTAGTTTCCCGTTTTTATGTTTTACTTTTAAACAAATAAAACTTTTCATTTTCCTTTCCAACGAAAGTATGTAAAAAATAAATAAAAGGAAATTTACTTATTCGTTTCCCCTTTTAGCAAGAAACCAAGTCAACAAGAATAACAACACGAAACCAATTGAGGAAATCTAAAATATCGGCATAAAATCCACGTCTAGTGATGAGAACGAGAAATTAAATAAATAATTTAGACAAAAACGAAAAAAAAGACACGAGTATAACGTTTATCCCACATTTTAAACGTGAAAATTATTATTGCTGGGAAAACAATATAAGAAAAGCGCACGAAATTTTTTTTTTATTTCTTTAAATATTGATTTCGTCGGTCTAGGGACGGAAAAACAGTAACAAAATACAATTTTAACAGTGTAGCACTCTCAAACAGACATTAATTTTATGTTGAATTCTCTTACACGTTTTTCTCTCTCTCTCTCTCTCTCTCGCTCCGATTTTATCTCACTATAGTTACTATATTATAAAAAAAACCTCTTCCACGCTCTTTATAATATTGAAAATATTACAAAAATCCGGAAACATTTTTCATTTTAATGAGAGTGAGCTTTTATTCCATATACAGAAAAAATGCTTTTTGTGTTGCTTTCACACATACATATATATCATACCAACAACAAACACAACCAAGAAAATGAAATATTTAGACTTGATCCCATAAAATGAGGGTAAATTCAACAAAATAGAACTTTTTCCCATTTTTTTCTCATCCATAAACCGTATCCATTCGGAGAACTAACAATTATTCGTTCAGTTCATGAGAAAATTTCATCGAGTTCGGTTTCATTTTGAATTCTCCGTGCGTGTATCGTGTAAGTCGGGAGGAAAATAGAAAAAAAAAATCAAAATTTTTAATTTCATTGATTAATTGAAATTAATTTAATTAAAACTAAAAAAAAAAATCAATTATTCATTTCAATTGTGTGTGTGCTATTACTAAATTTCTTGTGAATTTCCCATGTAATTTGTTTATTGTATATTTCCAACAATAACAACAAAAAATTGATTAATTATAATTAAAATTAATTTTTTTGGTTTTAATACTCTGGAACGCGAGATTTAAAATTGTTATAAGTGGTTTTTTTGCTGGTTGTGTGTTTTTTTTACTGTGGTGGCATTTCAAATAAAATTTATTTTTTTGGTGCGGTGAAATTTCTGTGTACTCGGTGGAAAATTATTAATCAAAAAGTGTGTGGTCGGGTTTGAGTGAGAATAAATTAAATAATCAAAAAATAAATGGAAGAAGAAGGTTTAAATAAAATCTGCTTCTAATTCTGAGTGTATCTATGTGTGTAGGTGCGCGTTTTAGTGATCATTATTAATTTATGGATTAAACAGCAAATCTCAAACAAAACAAAACAAACAAAAAATAAGCGAGACAGGATTTTGGATAAAAAAGTAAGTCATTATTTTTGGAACAACCTAATATCTAGTATATATTTTCTTGTCGTACAAAAACGTTTTTTTTTTCTGTACAATGCATATAAAAATAGTCTTAGATGTTTTTATACTTTTTTTACTAAAAAGTATGTCACATCCAGATTTACATTAGCAGAAAAAACGTGCCTAGAGCGTTTTTTATGTTTATTTTCTTATCGCATCTCTCGCACGAACAACAAGAATAAAATCGTCATCATAATGTTTTGGTCCAGTAGAGCTTTTTGTGTACATATTACAATTTTTATGGACATAATGAAGTTTTATACTGTTTGTTTGGTGTATGGGGGTACCTACATCTCGACAACGCTAAATCTTTCGTATTTTCGCATGATAGACTTTGGAAAATATTTTTTATTCTGTTTTGTCTGATTCTTAGAAACTTGGAATCAATAGATCAATTTGTTTCATTAAAGATTAAATGTTGAAGTGTATAAGAGTTATTGCTAAAACAACCATGAACATTTTTTTTTCTTGGTATACAGTTGCTCAATTTTTAATATGGTTTGGCTGGAGGTCTTTTAGATGATAATATTATTCTAAAATATCATTTTTTTTCTTGCAATTATTGAATTTTAGGGTTTGGTTAATTGAATTATGTTGCTGAGCCACAAATTAAACAGATTTTAAAAGTACATTTCTGGAATAAAACGGTATGAGGGATATACAGTACCTTTACTCAGAGAAAACACATCTTGAAATTAAAAAAAAAAAAATTAAATTCAAAAATTTTCATTTATCATTTCCGGCCAACAACGAAAAATTTTGATTCAAAAGTGATCACTTTAAAATCATATTGCTTTTTTCCTGGCGTAAAATAATACGTAACTAATTATTTTTAAATTAAAACTTTTTGTTTTTATTTTTAAATAGTCACCATTTAAATGTGTTAATATCGTTTTTTTAATTCAAAAATTTAATTTTTAAAGTTAAAATAAAAGTATGTACTATTTTTAATATAAATACATTTGCCTTGACAACTAACTTGTGCCTTTATGAATTAAAATTGAAATTTTATTAATTTAAAATACGTTCGATTTATTTTCAAAAGTACACTGCTTTTGATACTAAATTTTATGTTATTGAAGTTAAAACGTTTCGTATTTAATTCAAAAGGTTGTTTTTTTTTATTTAAAATTAGAGCTTAACGAATTTTAAAAATACAAAATTTTCAATTCTAAAGTGTGGCACTTTTGATTTAGGAATGCTTTTTATATTCCGCATATTGCAAGCGATGTGGTTGTTTAACCATTGCAGGGGCTAATAAATGTATTTATATTCATTAACCGATTAATGATTAAAATTTCATCTTGTTCCTGTGGAGATTCTAACCTTCCGATATTTCCCGGTTGGTGGAGCTACTTAGTTAAAAATTTGTATATTTACTGGTTAGCGACTTAATAGTTGTATTATTACTTACTACTTTAGGACCGACAGTTAAATTCGACTATTTGCGTTGTATGGTTTTTGAAATGCATAAGGAACAGGAAAATAATATACTGTTCATTTAAACTTAATTGAGTCTACGAAGAGAGATATTAAACGACCCCAAAATTAGGTCTTTTATTTTCAATTGTGTTTCATGAGTTTATTGGAATATCCTGTATCGACCGTGCAGGTCAGATCATTGTGTGCAGGTCAGACCATCGTCGAGTCATGCCGTTTGGGTTGTGCAACTCTGTGCCGCATCATCTACACACTAAAATTTTTGTTTATCTCGACGACCTGCTCGTAACCTCATCATCAATTTCAGAACATCTCTCTTTGCTAAAACTCGTAGGAGAACGATTGAAGCAAGCCGGCCTAACAATAAACATTGCTAAAAGTAAATTTTTTATGAAGCAAGTCAAATACTTGGGCTTTATTGGGGGTAGCGGTGGACTAAAAACTAATCCTGATAGGGTTGAGGCAATAACAAATTTTCCAGTACCGACCTCCCTTAAGCAAACGAGATGATTGTTAGGAATGAAATGACCGAATGGTACCAGCGATTCATTCCTAACTAGCCTTAAGAAGCTTAAGTAGCCTTCGAAGATATTCAATATATTTCAGTTAATTATCACAATAAAATTTCATGTATTTAATTAAAAACTAATTATTTAATTACATACACTTTTGGGGGAGGGAAGGGTTTAGAAATATATTTAAAAGAAAGCCTCTTTATAATAGCACCAGGAGCAAGTAGGTAAAGTTGCCAGCCGAAGCTAACACGGAAGCAGGCAACGTAAAGTTGGCCATGGGCGAAAATACGCCGGGAAGGTCCACACCGTCCACCCTTCAATGTTTGGCTTTTGTCTTGTTTATGGTCAGAGGAAGACACACTCGTACGGTAAACTGGAGACGTTTGATCTGAAATGGAACATCAGAAAGGATCATGAAGATGCTAGGAATTATCACTTTTTCTCCAGTCGCACAGCCGGTTAGAACTGTAGCTTCTATTACGAAGTATTGAGACTGTTTACTTGTAGGTGGGTTCCGTTACAGAGATTTGGTGGGTTTCGGTTCAGGAACAGGATGATAGGTGTCTCTATTTTCAGTTTCAGCTGATGAATCGGTATACCAGACGGGCTTAATGAGATTACAAATTCGACAGGATATAGAATTGTTTCTTGAGGATCAACGACTGTATCTATAGATTTGTATGTTCTAGATGGTGCTTCAAATTTGCCTAGGATGTACTCATTAATGTAGTTCACTGCTTGGTTGGTCGATGCCAAGATCGCTCTTTCTCTGAACCAGGACAGCGGTTTTTCTGAAAGATCTCCGATGCTGGGATATGGGGATTCAACTAATTGCTTTAGGTCATTTATTATTGTCGACGGATACTTTACGTTCTAAAAGTGACCAGATCACCATTCCTAGTGGTAGATCACCATTTCCTAATTTCAGCCGAGTGTTGGAAAATTCGGTCAAGTTGTTGTCGCCACAGAGAACGGGACGCATATTTACCGAGAGGGACACTTCACTACTTCCGACCATATGTAGGACCGTTTCAGACACGCATTAAACTCGTCAGCACGCGTGAGCAGCGCTTCCGCAGGTGTCGTGTGAGATATTGTACTCTAATCCTACACAATAAGAGCACATTTTTGGAGCAATTTAGCGGTGCCACTCTGTTTTGAAATGTTGCATATGGCAGTGTGGGCATTGGAAATGTTAAACAGCAGTTTAAAAGTGGAATGGGCCGTTCTACCACCTCTATAAGAATGGTCGCTATGCTGAACGAAGCTACGTCAATCGCGATGTGACCATCGGATCTTAGTTTAGCTAGGACTAAATTAATTAGGAATGTCTTTCTAGTACCTCCAGGTACATTTAGGAAAAATAATTTATCTAAGAAGAATTATTCTGATTCGCTGTTGATTACAATCTGTAACATGGCCGATCTATTATACGATGTCTTGCGGACGAATGCCATATCTAGAACAGTTGAATCAGTAATATTTCGTCTATTCAAACCGAAATGCTCTACATTTTTAATAGCAAGCGCTTTCACAATTTTATTCAGTTCCTCTAATGCCAAATCAAAGATATGTCGCTGAAATCAAAGGAATAATCGAAACACTCTGTCCGAATGCCATGCACTACGTATTCTGACATGCTCTCCCTGTGTGCTATCCATTGAAGGTCGACATGTACTATTTTTTATTAAAGGTTTACTTATGAATTAAGCCATTTGAAATCCATTGTCATACGACCTTTTATTTTTGGCAAACTCTTTGGATAAAGGATTCTGACCAGAAGGCAATGAAGATATAAGATCTGGAGGTTGGAGAATTTCAGGCAGTTTAACTTTTCCGTTTTGGCAACAAAGGCCCTTTGGTTCGCCCTTCCACTTGAACGCACGGCAGTATTGAGACTCGACAGTCATGAGACCACCCAAACTCACCGACTTATCGTTACGATACACTATATTAGGGGTATAGAAAAGTCAGAATATTCTTTAATGCGCCAGTCAGTGAAAGTTCCGGCCTTTGCACAGGGACTTTTCTTTGTGAAGCGTGCTGCTCTCCGTTTAAAGAAAGCCGCCTTCTAAAGAAATAGGTTCACCTTAAGTACTCGACTTCGCTCTCTTTGCAAGGACAGGCGAGTTCTTTTTTTACAAGTGGCGACGTTCAATTTGCATGCTATCCTCATTTCGTCTTCGGATGCGGGCTCTTTCAGCCGCAGTACTCTTTCGACTAAGTGAAAATTTTCTCTTGGGCATTTTTAAAATTATCTAATAAACCTGTTTAAAGAAAAATGAATAAATAAAATAAAAAAATCCTAACTACTAAGTTTACCTACCAATAAGGTCAATCAGCTGAAATTTTAGAAGTTGTTTCGCCTTAACACAAATACAAAAAGACGCACATAAAAGAACAAACTGACAAACCCGTTTAAAAAGAAAAAAAAAGGCAAATTAATTATTTTCTATATCGATACCTTAGAGCACATAATATTCCATATTTTGAATGTCCACAAGAATGTCTCTAAATTCAAAACTATTTGGAATTTTCAATCAATGCCTAGGAAATAGTATGCTATAAATGATTATAGTATAAAATAACAGAACCATAAATGATAAAGAATGCCTTGTAAAAATGGGCTTAGCACTTGTGTACTCTAAGGTATCGATATATAATTACTATAAACGTTTAGGATTTCCGAATAAGTCAGCCAAATCAAATTGAAAATCGTATGGTTCCGTTTCAGTTGCTGGCAATGTTGCTGGTAAAATAATATATCCAAGTTTTATAACATAAGTAATTGTTTAGCAAAGCACGTATCAAACTTACACGGAAAAAAATAAACTGGTCCTCAGCTAAGAAAACGGACTTTTAATTCAAGAAAATGTACTTTTTCTTGATTCAAAAGCTAATTTTCTTAGTTCTATCGAGTTTTTCTTCATGTAAGAATTGTGTTTCTTAAAATGAAGAAAAACTCGAAAGAAATAAGAAAATTAGCTTTTAAATCAAGAAAAAGTACATTTTCTTGAATTAAAAGTCCGTTTTCTTAGCTGAGACCAGATTATTTTTTTCCGTGTACTGATGAACTTGTATAATAAGAAAATAAAATGCGTATTAAATAAAAAAAGTAACAATAAGAACTTCTAACGATTACTTAAAAAAAAGTCAATCAAACTGAATTGAAAATTATCGCCCCTCTTTCAATTTTGGGTCCTGCTCTAAACCAAGCTTTTATTGGGCCGATTTAATATGTTTATGGATTTATTGCCGTTCGATTAAAAAACATTATTATTATTTCAATAATTTTGCACAATACCAAATTATTTTTTTTTTGTTTGACATACGAATTTTATTTTCAGAATTCAGTTATTTTCCATTTTCTTCAAATTCGTTTTTATTTCTATTTATTTTTTTCTAATAAGAATGTTGTTCGAAAACGACATTGTTTTCTCTCAATTCAAATGCATTTAAATTTCCTATAGGAATTTAACGTCATCAAGAGGAAAACATAAAATTTTTAGTTGTTGTTGTTGTAATTTCATTTTTTCCTCCATTTGTCATACATTTTTATGTAATACTCAGCCCCCTGACGCCCGATCAATATGAAACTTAGCCTATAACCTGGCCGAGAAAATTATCTATACATTAGTATAAAACGCATTACATTCGGTTCAGGAATTTTAAAGTTTATCGTAAACATCCAAACAAACAGGCAAATTATTGTAGAGATAATCAGTAAATTTTGAGAAAAGAAAGTCTTTGGACGGTTAAATTCCAAATTAATTTTAAAATTTTTTTGAAATCAATTAGGCACAAACTGGTATTGAAATGAATATTTTCTCACTAGCTAACTATGAATATTCCTCATTTCCTAACTAAAGCTCAGTATGCAGCTCGAGCTAAAACAAATTTTCCATACAAATTTGACGTAAAATTTAGCTAGCTAAATAATAGTATATTGTGTAACGTGTAGGAAAAACGATATATTCCCGGACGAGTATGGAAGTTGCTGGGACGAGGCGTCAGCCGAGTTCCAGCAACCATAAGAGTCCGGGAATTATAGTTTTTCCACGAGTTGCACATACGATTTTTTCTCTAATCGGCAGTATATCAGATTATCCATTTTATTCATTATATTCTTTAAAATACGCAAAATTTTCCAATTTATATTTTCAATAGATTTCACTATCAAAGTTACCTTAGAATTATAACAATCGCGTGCGATTATACATTATATCATGTATTTCTTAAAAACAGATGATAATCAGTACTAGAAAGTATTCTCTGCCTAGGCAAGGAATACTTTCCAGTACTGTTTTTAGTAAGTTGCCTAGCAACGATGTAGTGTCGTGGAATACTTCATTTTGCTGACAGATAACAAACCAGAAAACTGACGTATTTTATCCGATTTGAGAAAAAATCATTTATCGTGTATTTAATGGCAAAGAGCGTCATTTCTTGGCTGAAAACAGTAAAGAAAACTGATACTTTTCTGCTTAGCAACACATTTCTTCACTATAAACACTTTTCTTCATAGAAACGCTTTTTTTCCAAATGATTTTTGGATTTTTGACTTTTATTTATTTGCTTACTGCGATTGTTATGTACACGCTATGCATACATACTTTGATCCAAACTGGATCTACCTTTTCTATTTTTATCTGGTTTGTCGTCAAATACACGAAAAAATAGCATGTCCGACACGTAAGAAAAGTGTTTTTCCATGCTCGTTAAATTATTAATCCACTCGCTCACTAGCGCTCGCTCGTGAATTAAACAATTTTACTCGCTGGAAAACTATCACTTTTCTTTACTTGTAGAACAATCTACTATTTCTTTTAGCTAACAATTTCGCTGAGTGTTGTATGCACCTTTGCGTGAAAAATTTGAAAAAGTATCAGTTGTTTCATTTAAATCTAGATTGTGCCATTTCCGCAATTTATCGCACAAGGACAATAATTAGAAGATACATTTTGACGGTTTTGAATTTTGATTTCTTTTTTAATCGAAGTAGGCACGAAGTAAAATTAATTTATTTTATATAAAGAAGACAGAAGTCGAGTATAGATTTAGAACAACAATGGCTGCAACACAAAAAAAAATTATATCCTCTTTGTCACTGGAATCCATTATTTTGTATACTTTTTATAAACTGTCAAGTAATTTTGAACAATTCTTTAGAAGTATCAAAAAATAATAAACTAAAAGCAACACGAAGAAAATTTAAACAAAATCAACAAAATTTATCTCTACACAAATTTTTCGCTTGACGATTTATCTGTAATTTAATGGAGACTTGTGGAGACAGCGCTAAAATTTATCTGAGCTCGAGCTGCATACTGAGCTTAATCAGTTATGAAAAATATGCTGTTTCACAAACTACTGCGATTATGAAAAGCCGTATTTTTGTAACAAAATTGGAAAATAGTACATTGTGTCATTAGGATTAAAAGTGATACTTTGTTTGACGAGCAATTATATTTGCATGCGAGGCGAAGCGCAGCGTAGCCGAGCAAAAACAAATATTGCGAGTCAAATAAAGTCACTTTTAATCCGAATAACACATACTATTTTTTCTCCAACGAAGAGTTCATGTCGTGTCGGTTGTATATTACTAATTATACGAGTAAGTACAAATTATGTCATTAAAACTTCAAAATTGAAACTAATTTTGTTAAAATATTTTTTGAAACTAAGGAGATCATGACTTTTGTTTGGTTTGACTATTGCATTGTATTTGACGCGCGCAATAGTCAAACCCACAGTACACATATATAAGGTAATATATTGCGCAGGATATCAAAAAATTACAACAACAACAATGGCGGAGATCGCGACTGAAAGTTTATGAAATATTTAAACAATGATACATTTTTAATTATTTTGAATTAAAGTCAGTAGAATTTTTCACAAAATTTTAATTATATTCACTCAACACTCAAAATTATTACGCAAAATTAACAAACACCGTCCGCCATATTAATTATTTTTTTACATAGATGCAGATACATCTAGTAAGAACGAAAATGAAACATCGGAGTATATTACCTTATTATGTGTACTGTGAGTCAAACCAAACAAAAGTTGTAACACTATCCCTTTATGAGGATAACGTTAGCAAGAAAATAAAATTTGATGTTTTTGGGAAATCATGCGATTCCAGGATACGCCATAGTTTTGCCGCTAGCTCGAACGGAGAGGTATATTAGCCGTGGGGGTTGTATCCTGGCACTTGTAAATCACACTATGGCATGAAACGAAAAAAAACGGACACTCAACTACTCACCAACTCACCTCAAGTTACGTCACTCCATAACCTTTACTGTTTAGCCACTCATTGATAAAAACATTTATAAATTCAAATTTAATACAATTTTACACATTTTATTATAAATTTCAAAATAAAGGAAAAAAAAAACTAACATCATTTAGCAATTACAACATTTTATAACAGACTTATATTATTACCAGAAATGACAGATAAATAATATCAATGAATTTATCAATTTAATGAAAATGTTTTTAAAAAAAAATTTTTACCAATAGAAATTGCTTAGAGGTTGTTGAAATCGAAGCCGAAGAAAGCGCTTCCCACGATCTCGACACGACAGGCTGTTTCCTAAGAGGAATATCTCGAATATAAATAAAAGAAAAAAAAATGATATTAAATAACTGTTAAGAAAAATAATAAAGGACGTTGAAATAAGAAAAAAAAAACAATAAATGAAAATTAGAATTAATTAACAAAATTAACAAGATTAAGAAAATTAAAAGTTTAATTAATTATACTACCAACTAAAATCTTCATAATTTAGAACAAATAAAAACCAAATAATATAGAAAATCAATAAAGAATTTGAATAGCACTTATCAATTTTAGACGTGTTGATGATAACCTCAGCTTGACATACGATACCGCAAAAACACTCCACAAAAAAAACCGCTAGTTAACCGATATACCCAAAATGGTACCACTGCTTCTCCGCACCAATAACAGCTCGCAAAACAACAGCTTCTGAAGTGATCGTCTTCCCAACGTACCAATTGATACACTTCTTGCGTGCACCCTCAACAAATCAATTCATACGCCTTATCAACAATGCAATCTAACTGATAATTGTATCACAGATGAGCACCAACCAATTGTACCCACTACTCAATATTGTTTCTCGTACGTGCAAAAATTACAGTCACAAAATAATGTTTGTATTTTTATTTTTATGTTTGATATAAACAAAAACTTAATTGATTATTTCGGAGCTAAACTCTCCGCGACTAACGCCTACTAAATTAGCACATCGTCACAATTTGAACGTTTAACAACGTACTGTCGTTTTATGCACATAATTTTATAAATTTTTTTAACCACCATATTATGATTAAATTTATTGAATTAATTTCTTGCAATTGATATCGCCAATTTTTGCAAGGTTTCACTCAAGCTTGTTACACCACATACATATATTTTATTTTAAACATTTATTGTCTGAAATTTAGGTGATCAAATTCCCAAATTTATATCAGATTTTTCACTTAAACTTTTTTTTTTATATACAGCATGCTATTTTATTTTTTTGGTCTTTATTGGTCGAAATCTCGATACTTAATGTCCAATTTTTCCCGTCATTCCACAAAAATCACCTCAGGGAAAAACCGCAATTAGCACGGAATAAAAAAAAACAATAAAGATCTCGTAGATTCTGTTCCGCGCCAAAAGAAAAAACAATCATACGCTTAATGACTTTATGATTCGTATATCATTAACAGAAAATAATCCAGTCCCTCGATTGGGCCGGTGTGTGTAATACTATAATACAATTTCACATGACTGGTATATTTATTTCATTCAATGTAAATTTTAAATAATAAAAAAAAAATATATTTCGATCAATGAAAAATAAATAGACAGTACAGTCCAACCACAGTGACTGAATCTCATTGCGATGCAAGTAAAATGGAACGGACGTTACAAAGTCATGATCTCCTTAGTTTCACAAAATATTTCAACAAAATTAGTTTCAATTTTGAAGTTTTAATTACATAATTTGTACTTGCTCGTATAATTAGTAATATACAACCGACACGACATGAACTCTTCGTTGGAGAAAAAATAGTATGTATGTGTTATTCGAATTAAAAGTGACATTGTTTGACTCGCAATCTTTGCTTTTGCTCGGCTACGCATAATATGTTTCTCCTAGTATTAAAAGTACCTACTTTGCCAGAGCCTTCTAGAGTATAAAGCCATAATCATTATGACGTATTTTTTAGAAGCTTTTTTAGTGGTATAACTTTTCATTAATTTCCATAGGAATCCATAGTAAAAATGGTGTTTTTTAGCTTCAAGTTTTTCATTGAAAAAAGCAAAAATGTTACAAAATTTTTATACAAAAGTGTTCTACATATCTTTAGCAACAATATACAAGAAGGGTTTATTGGTATTAAGTAAATATTAATTGTAGAAATATTAAAATTAAATTATTGATGTGAAAACATCTTTAGCGGGGGTAAGTCAAAAATTTCATGTAAAAATAGGAACGGAAAATCCGAATTGCATATAATTCGAATTGCAATTTCCGTCAGATTAAAATGAAAAGACACAAAAAGTATGCATGTGTAGTAGTACAAGTGATTAAAAAAATCTGAAATGGAAGTACGTTAAACAAAGACAAATGCACCCATACTTTAAATATTAAATATTATATATCTTAGCGAACTGTGAAAAAGGCACTTATACATTGATACATAATAAAATAATAATTTTGAATTGTTTAATCGGTAATCGGTATGCTATGTTTATTGTTTAGTATTGCTCATGCTGTTGCTGAGTTTGGTTATATGGGGGATATAGAAAACAGAAACTATAATAATGGTAAACAGATTCGAATGCCATTTTCTAAAGATACGCGCAAGGAAGAAGCCGCAGGGAGACATGCTACCGTCTTTCCAGCTGCTATGATGTTACAGTCAAAATAGCGCCTTTTAGTTTAAATCAATCAAATCAGCGATGCCATTTTGCTTTGTTCATATAGATTGCCGTAACCATTCTCAAAAGTCTAAATATAGAATCTTCAACAATTGCTGTGCACAAGAAATGATGAATTTTAAAGCGTTCAGGGCAGGTTTAGATGATTAACTTAACGGAACTGTACTTTACTCAAGCTCAAACAATTAATGTCGGTAAGATTCGTCCTCCAAATCCAGAATAGAATAACTTATTGACTTTTTAAACCAAAATTGTAGTGTAATCTAATTACTGAGCGAACAGCAGCCGTCTATCTGCATTGGCTTCTCAGGCCCATTGAAGAGACTTGAAATGATTCAATAGTTAAAGGTTTTCACATAATTCTTTTGCGAGTTGAACGTGAACTCGCCCGTTGTTTTTTTCTAAAATATATTTTTCGAACTTTCATTTTGAGAAATACATCAAAGTTGGCTCTGACGGATTAAAATAATACTTCCTACATTTATCTTTAGTTTTACTAGTGTACGTTAGATGTCTCAGATTTATACAGAAAAATACGAAAAAACAATTTATTATTCAAAATTATGACAAGTTCTTAATATTTTGAGAATTTGTTTTGCTTTTCCTACAATTTTTGAAGTCAAATTTCCCCAGGCGGCGATTTTTGGTACGGTTTTTCAAAATGTTTACTGCCCACTGCCATCTATGTATATTGACTTAATGTACACGATTTGTAGTAAGCTTTTCTTTTTAATTTGACCAGAATGCTGTTGTTATGAGCTTTTTTTTATATTTTGGTTTAAATAAATCAATTATTACAAGAAAATGAAAACGATTTACTTAAACGAGGTTTATATATGTTGAAATTCAAACATTTATGAAAATATTTCAGAAATCATAATTAAGAATTTGCAATGTTTTCATTTACAAATTTGTCTTAGGAAAAAAAGTGATTTCCCATATGTTTTATGTGTTTTACTATGGAAATTTTGGTTTTTTCCTCGTTTCAAGCTTCGTTTTTTAGATTATGGCTTTTATAATCAAGGTTGCTTTGTTTTTACACCAAGGATTAAAAGTGTAGCTTAGCAACACACACAGTTTTTAAAATAGTAAGAAAAAGGCCAACTTTAATACCCAAAAACAGAATTAAAACAAGAGGCTTTTAAGACGTTGGGAGAAAAAAGAATATTCACGCCTAGGCCTGTTCCAACTCATCTTCAAAATTACTTGAATCAATGCCATCTTTCATTAGCGTTTCCTGGTTGTGAGCTTTGGGTGTTCTGCTTCGGATTTGGATTACCAAAAATATTTAAATTTACAATACAAAATACCTTTTTAATGATATTAAAGAAAAAAAGATTGTTTATGCATATAATATAAAGTTTTTAGAAATACAATAAAAAGCAAAAATTGTTTAGGTGTTCGGAGAACGACTAGAACATTAATAGAACCGCTATCTTTACACATTTATACTAAACCATTAACCCATTTTTACTTTTCTTCTACACACTCCAGAAGTCGGGGCCCCAAGCGCGCGCCCGGTTCGGCCGCCGTTAAATCCGCCAGTGCTTTTAATGCATGGTAACGTGTTGTTATGCTGAGTCAGTGGAAAACACGAATATAACTGCATTCTCATTTTTTATTTATTTATTTATTTATTTATTGTACTTTAACAATAATTTAGTATTAAAAGGAAAAGCACAGATGGAAACAGAGTAAACGGAACAAAAGAACAAAAATAAAATGATGAAGCTGCTTCCATTAGGCAGAAAAACCTTTTAAATTTTTTCAAACAATTTCCATCTCATGCATACACATTCTATTTTGGGCAATATCTCATTTACAATAAAATGTACAGCAAGAGGTGAAATAATATTAAAAATAAATTTAAAAACTACGTATTGCCCATCAATCACGCCACTCCAAAAATTTTGACTTAAACAATTTGGCCGATCCTAAACTCTTAATTTCCAATGGAATTGAATTCCAAAGAGAAACTCCCCTAACGTAAAAGGATTTGTTTAGCGACCTACAACTATTTTTGGCCGGAATCAGGCGGAAGTTTGAGGAATGAGACCTGCTAAAAAGTAACTTCCTATAAAGATAACAAGGCTTCTTAGCTTTGAGAAGTTTAAAAATAAAAAGACAAACGCGAAATTCGTAAAAGGTAGATAAACTACATCCTAAAACAAGGCTAGAGTAGGCAGAAATATGATCGAATTTCCTAATACCAAAAATAAACCTAGTACATGCATTGAAACATCTTTGGAGAACGTTCATATTTTCCTGAAGCATACCGAATAAAACTACGTCACCATAAATAAAATGAGGAAGAAGATAAGACAAAAACATTTTTTTCCTAAACTGACTATCAGAAAATCCTACTACTTTATACAAACAACTAAGCATACCAAAGACCCTCTTACTAATACTAACTAAATGGTCACCCCAAGAAAGAGTTTTATTAATAACTAAGCCTAAATCTCTAACAGTATTTGAATACCTAATTAGCGAACCCTGCAGAAAAATACCAGGAAAGGACGAGGTGTCTAACGATTTTTTATAAATTATGATCGACTGAGATTTATTCGCATTTAAAACGAGCCTATTAGAGACCGACCAACTAGCGATATTACTTAAGTCTTCATTTATCAGAGAAATATTCCTATCAATAGAACCCTGATCTAAACGACTATTTTTATAAATTTGGACGTCATCAGCGAAAATGTGAAATGAACAATGGTGAATAGAGGATTCTATGTCATTAATGTACATAGAAAACAATAGAGGACCCAGCACTGAACCCTGAGGAACGCCGGAAATTACTGGAAGGAAATCAGACAAAGAATTGTCGAAAAAAACTGCATGAGAACGATTAGAAAGATAGTTAAAAATTAGTCTGGCAGCGGAAACCGAAAATCTAAACTGAGATAAGAGTTTGTTAAAAAGAATTCTGTGATTAATAGAATCAAAGGCCTTAGAAAAATCTAACAAAGTTAAAGAAGTCAATTCCCTATTATTCATATTACGCCTAATATCATCACATACATTTAATAACGCAGTAGAAGTGCTATGAAATTTTCTAAACCCAGATTGGAAGAAACTAATTAAACTATTACTATTTAGATGCGATTGAATTTGAGCTTTAACAACTATCTCGAAAGCTTTAGAGAGAGAACTTAAAATGCTAATTGGCCTCAAATGGGATAGCTCTGAAGGATTACTAATCTTTGGGATGGGTATGATTTTACTTAGCTTCCACTGATCTGGATAGGAAGAGGATGTGAGAATAAAATTAAAAATATGTAACAAATATTTTGAGACGAAAGGGAAAACTCGTTTAACGAATTTTAAATTGACGTTATCCAGACCAGAAGATTCCGACTTAACATTCCAAATGGCAGACTGTAAATCCTCGAGAGAAATATTTGAAAACGAAAACGAATTAGAGGACGCATTAGAGAACAAATCGACGGTACTACTGCCCGAGTTCAAACTAGAGCAAAAATAACTATTAATATCATTGGGCTTAAACACCCCACTAGAACTACTCTTGCATCTGCCTAGGCCTAAATTACGAACATTACGCCAAAAAACCTTGGGAGGAAGGGAGGGGTCTAACTTGTCCTTAAAATAATTACGTTTAGCAATCCGAATTAACCCTACAACTCTATTACGAGCCTGCTTATAATCTAAATGAGACTGACTATTAGGATACCTTTTCCATAAACGATATTTACTAACTCTAATACTTATGGCATTCGAAACTTCCTGAGACAACCAAGGCGGAGATTTTGCTTTGAAAGTAACCTTTTTAAGCGGAACGCAACTATCAAAGACCAAACTAATATACGAGTTGAAAAATTCTACTTGGGTAGTTGACGAACTAAGGCAAAAAATATCCTCCCAAGGAACCGAGTTACAAACTAAGTAAAGGCGGGAATTATCTATACTAGTAAAATCTCTAAAGCTAAAACTGTTAGGCTTAGGTGGAGAGTAACAATTCACATACCGAGAGACAACTGATTGAAAAAACAAATAGAGTTATCAGTAAAAGAGATGATATGGTCGATAAGGGAATAAGAGGCACCGCTAGCGGTTGGACAACAAAACGTCGGCGCCACAGTGTTGTGGACGGATAAATTAAGACTATTTAAAAGATTCAAATAATCACGAGGGAAGCCGGAATTTTGGAGTATATCGAAATTGAAGTCACCTGATATATATATTTCATCGAATCTACAAGAGAAATAACTAAACAAACTTTCTAAGTCTACAAGGGATTTTTTAAATTGGGCATACGACCTCTTACTAGTTTTTGGAGGGTTATAGACGGTACCGAATAAGATTTTACGACCACTAATGAAAACGTTGACAAATAAAAACTCTAAATCCGATACTAACAATTCCGAAATAGAAGAAGGTATGGTAACTAATCTAGCCTTAATGTGATCACCTACAAACATACATAAACCACCGTAATTAAGGGGAGGTACCGTCCTATCTTTCCTAAATATATTAAAACCTTTGATGGCAAAAGCTGAATTAGGGATATTTGGATTTAGAAAGGTCTCAGAGAAACAAAGTATGTCCACTGGAGCGCCATTAAAAATGTGACGAATCTCGTCAATATTTGGGACTAGACTTTGGACATTCAAACTAACTACATTCAATAACGACCTATCAACTAACATGGATTTTAGAACTATATTGGGATAACTAAGCGACATAACCAAACTCAAAATCAAAATTTAGTGTACACACGACGTGGGCGTGATTGATACGCAATACTTACAAATAAAATTAAATAAATTTTGCTTCGTCCAGCTTCAAAATAAACCCCAATCAATGGAAATCTAAAACGAGAAGAAACAAAAAAAACGATCCAAAGTAACAAGTGCTAAGAAATAGTAAACAAAGGAACAATACTTAACCGTAAGCCCCAATTTTTGCCCCAAAAATCGAAAAATTTTTTTTTCCGAACAGACAAAAAAAAAAAAAAACGCGACCCTTCTGACTAAGGCTACGTAGGATTGGAAATTCTCGGATATCCTTCTCAAAATAACATTGACACAGTACGTAGTAGATATACAGCTGGCCAAAAATAAATAAAAATAGTAAAAAATGTACTGTAATGTGAACAAATATAATGTGAACAATATAAGGGCATAAAATATCGACGATTCGATCACCATGTCCTGCGACGCTAAATAACCAAATTTATTCAATTTTACTTTTTTTGTTTTAATTAATTGTCATGATTTTTGTTACTACTCTTACCCCTAAATTATCTTGTGTATTCGACTGTACTCGGTTATCTTTCTTGTTTTCATGCAGCAATTTACCGTAAGAAATTATTAAAAAAAAAAACGAAAACCTGTTTTGTTGAGTTGATTGAATTTTGTTATAACACAAATTAGTCCTGAATTAAATATTAAATTTGAAAGTAAGAAATTTATCGTAAGCTTAATTAACAAAAATATTATTTAATTATTATTATTAAGGCTAGTGAATAAAGTGATTGTGCTAGTGAATAAAGTGATTTGTGTATTTTTGTTTGAGTGTTTATGTGTGTTTGAGTGTTTGTGTAATGGAGTGAAATATTGGAACAGAGTGACAAAAACAATTAAAGTGACCAATATGTACTCCAATGAATTGGGCAGTCAAAATAAAAGGTAATTAATTCCTTATTTTATAGTATTGTTGAGGGTTAAAATTATTCGCAAATTATCTAAGTTTCTTCATTTTGGCGAAGGCGCTCTGATTCTATGGTAATTTGTTTTTTATTTTGTTTATGTGCAAACTTTACTTTGTATCGCTTTTTATGGTTGAATGCGATGAGTGGTTTTAGTAAACAAAGGAGTGGGCCATTTAGTGCAAACTTTGAGTAGTGATTCGACACATGGAACACGTTTTGTACGTGTAGAAAATTACGTATACGTATAGAAAATTATTTAACGAGGTTTTTTGAAAACATTTTTGTAATAATGTGAATGTGAAATTTATCAACTTGTGAAAAAAAAAAAAATTGAGCTTACGAATTTAAGAGATGTAATCCTCGGTTAGGTTTTCTAGATATAAGCGTTTTGCACAAAAGCAAGTCTTTTCACTTTAACTGTTTCTGTAAGCTCTGGAACTTTCTGGATTATTTTTTAGGAAATACTTTAAATTTCGAGTGACTTTATGTGTACTTGGGTGGGCAACTTGGGCAACCCTAGAAAGTTTTCGAATAGATATCCTTGGATTATATTCAATAAGAGAAAGTATTCGCTCTTGATTTTGAGGAATATGAAGATTTTTTTCGTTTGAATAGCCCATTTTGTAATGTTGTTCGTTTAATTTGAATGAAAATGCAGTACTGTTTTTTATTAAATAAAAAAAGTCGCGTTTTGAATAGGACACCCTGTATTTTACAAGAGTAGAAATAGAACGTTTAATAAACGTTTTGATTTGCCACTTTTTATGTAAACCCATATTTTCTGATAATTTGTGTAGCTAGGATTTTTTGTTAACGTACATGACAATATGACATCGGTACTTCGAATATAGAAACAGTGTTGTGCACTTTAACATTTGTTTAACATGGAATAGTGAATTGTGTAAACCGTGACGAGCGGCGATCTAAATTTTTTACAATCTTTTATTTCATTTGACATAAATCTTAATTGTTTGTTTGTTTTAACTACTTTGAGATTCTTTCTAACAGACTTTCACACGTCATAGATAGCTGAAATTTTGATGTGTGTGGCCGTCAAATTTTGACGGAACGGAAAAAGAAATGGAGAAAGAAAACTGATTGTGCTGTATAGTACAACGATTCTCACACTTATTAAATCGCGCGTGCTAGAATTACAGGTTATCGTCTCGCGTCCCTAATTAATATTTTGAAATTTATTCATATTGAAATCAATAAAACACTACATTAGTTTTGCACTGAAGATCAATAATTTGCTTATTTGAATTATATGTCAAGGTACTTCATTCATATCAAGTTAAATAAAAGCTAGAACGGTGATATAATCTTATACATCATTCTCGTACAACAGGGATCCAAAATGGCAAACATTTAAACTTTTGAATTCCACTAGTACAATTTCGGTAAATCAACATATTTTTCATAAGAAGATAATGAAAAATGGTTTGCTCTAGACAAAAAAATATTAAAAAATAATGAAGGTTGTTTGATCCAATCGTAATCTACACGATTTTTTTACACAGTGTGGAAAATAGCTTTACGTTTAGGGTTTGGGTCGATTGGGGATTGAATGAAAAGATTGAAAAAATAACTGTAATTCAAAAAAAATTTGTGCAGACCTTGAACTTTGGTTATAGGTTTAAAATTAGCCAAATGTTGGTGGAAACCTGTACGGGGTGAAAAGGGGGGTATTTTTAATACAAAAAATAAATTTTCTTTATTTTATCGCGAAATATGGCACACAGTAAACAATTTTGTTGAAATTTTGCTACAAAAATCATTGGCACAACATTTGCCGTTGTTTAACGTACAACGGGTACGGTCACACGATTTCCCGCGGTACCATCAAACGATTTCTAAAAAAATACAAGTTCGTCGTCTACATATATTTCATCTCGAAACTTAAAGTGGTACATTTTTGTAAGACATGACAGAACCGAGTCATTTATAGTTTCTCTTTTACTTCTGCAAATTCTTTGAATTCGTCGGCCGATTCCTTTTGTAGATAGGATCTTGACAAATGATCTGCTATGTGTAATTTCTTACCAGGAACATATTTAACTTCTAAATCGTAAATTAATAAGCTAATTTTCATTCGCCTTAACCGGGAATAATTTACTTTATGAATTTCGTTTTTCATGACTCCTACTGGCGGTTTATGATCAGTGTTGACTTCGATACGCCTACCGTAGATGTAATGATGAAATTTGACATACGCCCACACAATAGCTAGCATTTCTTTTTCCACTTGCGCATAATTAACTTCTGTGGCAGTGAGACTACGAGAAGTATATGCCACAGGACATTTATTTTGCAACAAAACGCAGCCTATACTTGACTTCGAGGCGTCGGTCTGGATTAATATTTTATCCCTCGCATTAAAAGGTTTCAATATTGGGGCGACACAAATTTTATTTTTTAATTCTAGAATCGCTTTATCTTGATGGTCAGTCCAATGAAATTCAATGTCGTTACGCAACAATTTTCGCAATGTTTCGGATATCTCAGCCATATTCGGTATAAAACTCCTTAGGTAGTTTATCATACCTATAAGAAATGTTGCAACTCTTTTTATTATTCGGATTGTCCATGTGAGTGATCGCCTTGATTCTTTCAGGGTCTGGGCTTACATCGTCTTCGTTAAAGATATGACCTAAAAACTTTACACGGTTAAAATGACCGAGTCTGGGGCTTCCACAAGAGGTTCTTTAATGTCTAGATATTCGAGTTAAGACAATTTTTCTTTTGTTTTTCTCGAATTTTTACTGGAATTATTCGAGCTGCTTTCGAAACAGGATTAACATTTTCTTTCAAATGGATCGTCAACTTATCTGAGAATTCGCCAAGACCTTCGAAATTTTTTTTGTTTAATGATTCCCAGTTGTATGCAGCATTTAATCCCTAAAAATGCCATTGAATTTGATCCGACTAATATGAACTCTTTTTTAAAAATATTTTCTTTAAAGTTTATAGCTAAATTTACTGAACCGAATGTCGGAATTCTCGTTCCACCGTATGCCTCAAAAATGGTACTGTTTTTCCAAATGCAGTTATTAGTACATACTTGAATTTATTTTTTCAAAAAACGACATAGGTAAGAGATTTATATCGGAACCTGAATCTATCTTAAACCTAAATGTGTCATTATTAATCAACACTTTTTCGTACCAACCCTGATTGGTTACGTCACTAATTTTAAGCACTGTTTCAATGCAATTATTGTACTCGTCCCAATCATTTTTGGTTTCACCTATACCGCACACTTTTTAGAGCGACAAAATTTCGTAAAATGATGCAGGTACTTACAATTTTTGCAACGATATCCAAAGGCCGGACATTTTCGCTTTTCATGCCTTTGGTTGCATTTTCTACACACTTTTAGTTCTTTAGTATCCCCAGATTTTACATTTGTATAATTATTTTTATTACAAAGATTTTTTTCTGGATATTTCTTATTATATAAACTATTAACCTCACCTTTTTGAATTTGCTTAACTTACTCGTTGTTCCCCTCTGCTATTCTGCAAATTTCTGTTGTCTTCTCTAGATTAGGGTTCCTTAGTTTAATAAATGTCTTTTGTGTTGTAAGAACCTTTATCTCAAACACAATTTTGTCCCGGATAGCTGTTTGCTTGTGTTTGCCAAATTCGCATGATTTCGCTAAGTGACGAATATCTGTTAAAAATTCGTCGAATTTTTCACCATCATCTTGCTTCCGACGGAAGAAAAGATATCTTTCATATAAAATATTTTTATTTCGAGTAAAATATTGTTCAAAAGCCGTGACTTGACTATCTCATCAAAACTTTCTTTTTTCTCATCCAAATTAAATATTTCAAAAATATCGATGGCTTCCTCTCCAACAATATTTAATAGTATTGCAGCTTACACATCGGATTTTTTATCCAATCCGGTTCCTTTTAAATATATCTTCAGCTGAATATACAATTTTCTCCAATTTTCGGCCATATTACCTTTGGTTTTTAACTCACTTGGTACCTTCATCTTCATTTTGGATAAACAATTTTTTTCTCCACGTGTCACACGAAATCTTTAATTATTTATAACATCTGCGTATTTCAGATCTTTTCAACTGCGCCATATAACAACTTAGGCTTTAACCATTTATTAAAACACTACATGTTTTTATATTTCTGTGGTCACAAGGCATAATCGCTTAAGTCGACTTAAGAGAAAAATTATTTTAAATATTTAAAGTTTTCTGTCTCTGCTCTAAGTTCATTAAATTTGAGTTAAGTGATACATAATGCCATAAAGGCCAAAACCTATTGTCGCAAGTCATAATAGCTTTAGTCAGTATAAGGGAAAAATGAATTTATTATTGAACTTTTTGTACCTCTATAAAAAATTTATCTAATTTGACTTAAGCGGTTATTTCTTGTGACCACAGATTTGTCTATAACTTAATTAATATTATAAAATATATATTAAATTATTATAATAATGAATTTATTGTCATTCGTGTTTCTTTATACACTGCTGCACTATCATACACTGTCATACTCGTGTTACCAACTTAATAATAACTTAACTAAAGGATGGCTTACAAATCAGTGATAGTCAAAAGAAATCTATAAATATTTTATCTTTTGGATTAGTTTTTGGGCCACAATTAAATTGAAACAAATCCATAGTTTTCTAATAGTTAATTACAACAACTCAAACTTTAACAAAACAAAATAAAATTAAGTACTTCAGTAATAATATTTAATTCGGACCGAAGGGCCAAAGTATTTTTAAAATTCATTTAAATTAAATACATAAAGGGAATTTACGGCTCATTTATCGCAGTCAAAAGACTATAGACTCTGAATCTGTTGGCCAAGATTTTCTTCTTCGACCTACCAAAAGTATTAGGTATACCTAATAAATTTTGAACTATGCATTGTTGAGCTGATCTCGTTTGGATAACTCATATTAAAATTGTAATAAAAAAATATAAGCAGTAATCCACGGCTTTAAATAACGTTTTGGTTGTTGTACACATTTTGTTTTCGATAAAAATATAAAATAGCGTTGCTTCCGGTGCGATTTCTGTACAAAAAAAAAATTGAGGCGTGGCCAACACTACACACGACTTTCTTTTACGAACAGCGAATTTTCAGAAACTTTTATAATACAAATTCCTTGCACACTTAAGTTTGTTTTTATTTTTTCATGTTTTTTGTAAATTGTATATTTTTGAAATTATTTGCATACATTTTCTGTTTCACGGAATCTGGAAGCTGGGACTCTGAGGCTCGAAACTCAATTTTTCGGACTCATTATTACACACGTAAAAGAAATAAAAGGTGATATTTATGAATTTAAATTTTTTCTTTTAATTTTTTAGAATTTGTATTAGTGATTTTTTGTAAACCTTATACTTTTTAAGATATTATGTGCAAAACACATTTTCTGGCCCAAAGAAGTGGCCACGACCGGTTGACCGATTTGGCAATTTAACATACATTTAGGCTAAATATTTTTATAACAAACATTTATGCTAAAACACCTGATTTTTCAAAATATAAACACAAATGCCGTACGTAATACAATTAAGACTACATGGATGTTTGAGAAATGAAATATTATACTTTGGACAAAGCCGAACCAATAATTTTTATGTAATTTTTAATTTTTTATTTTTAATAGTTTTTTATTAAATTAATAAGTACTGTGCAATTTATTACTGTCAACTTTGTAATTAACTGAACCTTTAGCCAACCATATATGACAAGCTTCTTTATATTGCCTTTTATGTTTTTTTAATTTCGAAGTCAACCGTTTTTACATTTTCGAAGTGAAACTCATGTTTATTTTCGTGGGCGTGTTTTACCAAAGCTGACCTGTATTGATTTTGTTGTGATATGTGTTGCCTTGTTATGTTAGTGACATCCCTTTTATGTTTTACTTGTTTCCCCAACATAACAAGAATCACAATTATTACAGAGTACTTTAATAAATAAATTAAAAAGTAAAACTCTTTATACATATAAAAAGAAAGAAACCAAAATTAAAAGTGGTATTAAATTTGGTACATTACCATATGTACCGAGTCTAACGGAGAAGATTATCAAAACATTAAAATTGAATTCGGACAACCTTATGATCGCCAATAAAATTATTTAACAATATGATTCTTTCGGCTTTTTTATAGACAAATATATTAAATTTAATAGCATTCCATTATTTACGACTTGGTGAGCCAGTGAAATAAGGAAGCATTTACTCATCTACTTCAAAAAAGTAGAAATACCATTTCCCCCCACATACCCTTAAAAAAACAAGAAATTTCCTTAAGTTTTCAAAATTTCAAAAACATCAGTGTAGGCTTTTAATACACACAAAGAAATTTTCCTTAAGTTTTTTATTTTTGGCGAATATAATAATTCGCCAAAGCAGTACGATCGTTCTTGTATATAACGTATACAGTTCGATTTGTATGTTTGTAGTTTGGTCGTAGCTACCTGATGGGTAGATCAAACTTTTCAGTACGAAACCAAACTACCACGGAAAAAACTTATGGACATTTCTTGTTTACGTCGGCTGTATTATTGGCCAGGCATGCGAAGGCAAATTTACAATTACGTGTCTCAATGTTCGAAGTATAAAACTGCTAAGAGCGCCAACACCCTATTAAAGCCTCCTATAAGTTAACCAGTGTTCGCATAACGGCCATGGGAACGTATTTACATTGTTTTGATGGGCCCATATCCTCGATCTAAAACAGGAATCACCTATATATTGGTAATACTCGACCAATTTACGAAGTTCGTTTTATTAAAACCTTTTAGTTCCAGTACTACTAATAAAACAATATCATATTTACGAAATGAAGTTTTCCTCCTGTTTGGTGTGCCGGAACAAATACTTTCCGACAATGGATCTCAATTTGTCAGTAAAGCTTTCAACAAACAGATCGGTGATAGCTGCCATTCGGGCCTATGTGAAAGCAGATCATAAGACTTGGGACTCACAGTTTTCCGAAGTAGCTTGTGCGCTCAGAACAGCGATACACCAGTCTACTAAATATCCACCATATTTTTATACCCACGCAAACCCTTTGCGGTCTTATTAAATTTATAAATGGTGCCATGCTGGTCGGAATTAATTCATAATATGCAAGAATATGAAGAAAAAAACAAAATATTCTTTTTTAAAATATTTTGAGAAGCCAAAATGCCAAAATGTAAAATTTTTAATTTTAGTTTTTATTATGTAAACAGAATAAATTTATGTAATACTGTTTTTAACTTATTATTAATTACAAGATTTTAATGAATCAAGATCACCACCACTTTGTATTATTTTGATTTTTTTTAATTTATTAAATTTTGTTGTGGAATGCACAACGAACGCCAATTGAGTGTACGTTTTTTCTGTGTGTCAAAATTCATTTTGTTTTTCTAATTTGTTTGCTTGTTGTGTTGTCATGGAGTGAGTTGTGAAAATCTACAAAATCCAAAGTAGAGTACAGACACCAACCAAATAATTTGTTTTGAATTGCTTATATTGAGATGGCGCGTCATTCATAAAAATGCAATAATGAGTTGTACATTTTATTTGTTCAGTAAAAATATATTTTGTTTGAAAAGATATTTTGTTTGAAAATAATTTTGAAAATGTATTTCGTTTGTGGTGGATGGTAAAACCGCCACAGTTTCAATTTATGTTTCCATTATGCGTAAGTATAATAATATTAAGCAAGTTTCGTGGTTACGATGCACAATACGTAACTCAATTGATTGTAGCGCCTTTTCCTGGATATAACATAGGGTGACCAGATTTGTTTTTGGAGTGAATGTGGTACAATGAGAATTTTAAAAATAAAAATGTGATGGAAAACTATTTTTATTTTTTTTTTTAAATTATAGTATCTTAAATTTAAATCCCAAAAAGCAGTAGTAATTTGCATTTATGCAGGCACAATGAACATTCTAGCAAGTTTAAGGAAACCTCATTTAAAAATATCATGAATTTAAACAGAAAGATAAATATTTTACGAAGAGAGAAGTTATTAAGAGTTTCGCAAATTCAGTTTCGATCTGACAAACGACTTTATATAGAAAATAATCAGTGTAACCAGTGTTAACAATTCAGTCACTTTGAGTAAAAAATGATTAATTTTTCTTAATCCTCCTCTAATCGAAGGTAAATTTTCAGAAATCTTATAATATCTTCTCTTCGTAAAAAGGTAAACGTCCATAATGTGGATCGTTGTACCATTGTGGATCGTCTAATTGAATTTTGGTTAAAATAAAGGCATTGTCGTATACAAACATGAAGTCGAACAATTCGGTCGGTTTGTCGGAGAATCTCGTCACTTGA
Source organism: Tipula helvola (assembly GCA_963556165.1). Taxonomy (NCBI): domain Eukaryota; kingdom Metazoa; phylum Arthropoda; class Insecta; order Diptera; family Tipulidae; genus Tipula; species Tipula helvola. The sequence goes on from OY744482.1 coordinate 112,755,312, forward strand.
TACAATAGAAAATCGACCGACATGACGTCAAAACAAAACAGCAAAAGTAGCATAAATGACAAATAAATATTAAAATTCTTAATTGACAATTTTTTTGTGCGCATAAATCAACACAACTTTTGGCAGTTACAAAAGAACAACCTAATATACAACGAAGTGAGGTTAGGTTACCACCGCCCAAAAAATTCGTCCAACATTTGAGCTGAATTCAAATTTAATTTCGGCTTGGTGATGGATGCGCCCGTTCACCGAATTTTAGCTTGTCGGCCGACGAAATACTTAAACGTATTTTAATAAATGAATACATCTAAGTTTGTTAAAATACTTGATAGTTTTCTCAAATTCGAACTCCTTTTTCATAGTTTTGATATATGTACAGTATGTTTTAAAATAATATCAAAAATTTAAAATGCCTTAATAACAATATGTATTTGATTTATAAATGTATTGAGTATCTAGAAATTTATAATCATATGTTATGTTGCTTGTATTAGATTTTTGGCGGAATAACTAACTTGCAAATCATCTAATTTTATTTTTCAGTTGCTCACCGCATCGCAGTTTTAGAACATCAGGTACATAACTGATTTTTCGTTAAAATATTCTTAAGGAAAATGTTTTACTAAAATAAGGTTTTAAACTGTTATAATATATTCCCCAGTGATTTTTTAGTGATTAATGAATAGTAATTAACTCTTAATTAACAAAAAATGACTGTTTATCATAGTTTAAGTAGATCCGTCCAGAGCAAGTGTTATTGATTAGTATAAGTTGTTAAAAGAAGGTGGAGAGTGTGTAACAGTCTGGGTGTGGTGCAGAAAAATTGATTGTCTGTAATGGTCATCTGCGTGCGATGTTTCACCAACCAATCCTACAATTCAGACTGCTAACAGAAATTTGCCCATTCAGAGGTCTTTAGGCGGTCATCTTTGGCCGGCTCGAGCTCAGGGTTAGGGGTGGGGTTTCTAAAGACATGAATGGACCTTGATAGACCGCGAAGAAGAAAAAGCAACTAAGAGACCAGCAGACAACAACTTACCTGTTATACCCACCACTTGCTATGATTCCATCCCACTATTGGACTGACTTTATCTCATACTGAAAGTGTAAAAGCGAACACAAATTTTCATTTCAATTCACACGTCAAAAAAAAATCCACCGATAAATAATAAAAATAATTAAACCAGGAAAGTTATCAAATCAACTGCATTTATAAAGAATTTATTTGTTCCATGAAATAATGAAATAACAGTGTAATGAACTTGATTTTTTTAACAAAAATTTAATTTCCAAGTGGATTGATGAGACAAAAAAATTCAAACAAAATGAAAAAAACTAGCCTAAACTACGCCCTAGTCTAAACTACCATACCCCAACTTAAAATTATTTAACTAGAATTTACTGAATATAATATATGTATAAAAATGAAATAATTGAAATATATGTTAATTAAGATATTATAATTTATAATATTATATATATATTTACAATTTATAGAATATTATAATTTATAAATTAAATAAAAAAAAACCCTTATCTTATTTCTGGTAAGTGTATTTACGGATGTATTGTTATTCCATCACAATACTAACTTTATTGCCGTATGTTGAATGCTGCGGCAGCTTCCGATGGTCCAATTCGATGACAATATTTTACGTTATGTTTATTTTTTTATTGTTTTATTCGTATTTATTTTACAGTACACACCCCAAAATTATTATGTCGCTAGTTGGATCAACATATATTTTGAGAAATAGCTTATTGAATTGTTACTGTAATTTTTTTTTCATCACAAAATTTTACTTATTATTATTAAATTTATGTTATGATTAAATTTTTTTTTTTTTTATTATATTAGGTATTTAATTGTTAATTATTAATTTTGGCCGTAAATTATTATAATTTGATTATTATTTTGGTTACTTATTAGTTTTCTATTTATTTTTAAGAACTGAATGATTGATTAGACAACATTGATAATTTTGGGCTACGGTGATTTACCGTTTGATACACTTAGCTAATAGTATTTTAGCTTTAACCACAATTTCATATTACGTATTATAATTGTTTATTTGTTTTCCGTTTTTGTTATTTTTCAACGGTTTTTTTTTTCGTTTATCACTTAAAAATATTGATTGTACCCAAAACTTAAACTAATTAATCTAACCATTTTTTTTTTGTTTAATTTAAAAAGAAATTCACTAAACTGTTATTGTTACTATTTTCTATTTAATAAGAAAACACTCAGTTCAAATTGACCACGCTTATTTTAGCCTTGTCAAGGAGGTTCACACAAACAAACCGCAATGGGTTTAGTAAACACAATTTTTTTCCTAATATATCAACTAAATTAATATCAAATTTTTATTTGATAACTAGTCAAAACTATACACACTGATTTTAATTATTTTAATTAAATCACACTCTTGTTTTAGTTGCACGAGTCAACAACAAGGAAAAATAATTATTTTAGAAACCAAGATGGTTTCGACTGCACTCTTTGAAATTTTGCATTCGACTCTTCCCCAAATTTCAATATTTTTTTTTTTTCCAAATATTTTTCGTTCAAAAGAGCAACAAAAAAAAATACCATCACCGTCGATCAATTGTTCGTTTTTTAAAAAAAAAAATCAGTTAAAAAAAAAGTAGTAGAAATTTGTCATGTTTATTGGCTCATTAACCCCTTCTGAACGATGCATCGATGTGGCATCGTTACAAGTGCTTTAAAGAGGATGAATATCATTCGTCGTCCACCGATGAACACTACGCCAAGGAAGTCAAGGATTTGGTACTCAAAAATCATCGGTTAACAATTAGAGATGTTGTTGACATCACGCAAATATCGTTTGAGTTAGAATTTTGGGCAGACAACTCTTGGTTTTTGCGTCATGAAAATGCGCCGTTCTACACTGCATTAGTTTTGCTATACGTGACTGATTTAGTTCCGTCTGACTTCGGGCAATCCCAGAAGTTCAAATAACAGCTTCGAGGACATCGTTTTGAGTCGATTGAAGAGATACAAGCTGAATCGAAGAAGGAAGGCCATTCCGGAAATCGACTTTAACAACTGTTTCGAAGACTGGAAAAACGTTGGCATAAGATTATTCTATCCAAAGGGGATTACTTTGAAGGGGCTGAAGCAAATTTGAAAGAATAACACTTTGTTTGTGTTTTATTTAAAAAGTCTTACTATTTCTTGATTACAGTGTTACGTCCGAAAATTATTACACAATTTTACACAAATTTGTCTACATCCAGCCATTTTTTATTTTTTCGTCTATATACATATATTGTAAAACTCTGTAAAAGTTTTATTTCAAAAATTCTTAACTCCGTTTAAATTTGTATCAAATTATTTTGATAACAAAACAAATCTCAGTTCTATAATCTTGAGAATACAACTTTCACAAAATATGCCATGGGAAATTTTACGAAAAAGCGATTATTACAGCAATAATATTTAGATTGCCATGCAAAATACGTACCACAACACGTTATTATAGCGATAGTTTTACGATTTTCACCATAGCAACGCGATAATTTTATAAATTTCACCATAGCAACAAGAAAATCCTAAACAATTATCTCTAAATTTGATTTTGTGTTTCAATTTCCTTTTATTATGATTGAATTTTTTATACACACCAAAGTAAAAGCCATCCAAACAAAAGCTTGTCAAATAATTTGCATACAACATGACACAAATGAATGAATTGTGATTCAATCGCTGACGGGAAAGTTGTATTCTCTTACTAAATACAACACGTGCTGTAATTAATGATCGATAATTTTTTACTCGTTAAAACCGACGCAGATAATTCAACTCGTGCTGCGCACTCGTTGAATTTTCAGCGCGGTTTTAACTCGTAAAAAATTATCGATAATAATTGAGCACTAGTTGTATTACGAATGAAAATATTGGTACAGTATATATCGATCTCTTTCATAATATTTAAGGAAAAAAATGATTTTGCATGATCAAAAGTGCGATAAGTGTTTGCATTTGTGTTTTGCAGTCTAACGGGTTTTCATAAATAGTCAAAATTTGTTAAAAACCTGAGTGTGGTACTTTATAAATATGTTAAATATTTTAGATAAATTTAATACATAAAATTCAGGTGCTAAAAATGATTTTATTTTTTAAACCAGGAGAATTGGTTACAGTGAATTTCTGAAATTCTTAACAAAGTTTTGAAAAATACAAATGGATAATGAAGATTATTTCAAATCCGTCCGTAACTAGTTTTATTTTTCTATTTTTTAGAAGATGAGTTTGCTTAAAAAAAAACAGGAAAAAACAAATAAAATCCTGCGGATATATGTATAACATCGGTAAATTTCTATCTCTGCGAGAAAATAAACAGTACAGTATTACCTATATAGCCAACAAAGACGAACAATAAAACCATAATCTTGTAATCTTGTATAGATTAACTTTTAAGATTTAAGTATTTTTTTCAATCCTCAGATAGGCACAGAATACCTGCAATGTATCGTTTTTTTTAAATTAACACCAGTATTGCGATTTTGTTGTGTACATGGGAGAATGGGAGTAAATAACCGGAACGTAAAAGTATTTGCAATTGTTGATGTGTTAGTGCACTGCACATGCTATTTTTCTGTTTGTCTTTTATTTCAGATTGGCGGGAAAATTAGTTTTAAAATATTAGTAATTTAGATTAAATTTTAGATTTTTAAAATTTAAATAGAAAAAAATCAATAGCTGCCAAAAGCTAAAATTCCGCCGAATTATTTATAACCACACACACTATTAATTAATAAATATATATTTAGCTAGGGTGAATGCTTTGAAATTTAATAAAACAATTTAACAGTGCAAATTAAATGCGAAATATAATATTGTTTGTGGTGTAGTGGTAACGCACTGGACTAGAGCGGCAAAGGTCTTGGGTTCGATTGTTATCCAATTTTGTTTTTTTTTAATTTTTATTATTTTAGTATTCATATAATGACCAAATATTTTAGTATAAATTAAATATTCCGCTTTATAGTTATCACACACGAAAATATGTACGTGGTACGCGTTTATTTTTGCGCCTAAAAATATGCGATCACTACTATAAATTACATTTATGAGTGGTAGTAATTTAAAATTTCAATAGAAAAAAAATTAATATCGCTGAAAAGCTAAAATTCAGCCGAATAATTTGTAAACACACACTAAATTGTACATACTATATGTATTATACGCACGTATTACATAAATTTACTAAATACTTGCCATATTGATTCAATTTAATTTAATTTTGTCTCGAACTCTGAATCTAACAAAACAAAATATTATAATAATATAAAAAAAATTATAAACATAAATACATACACTTCAAAATGTCAATACTCTCATATTCCCAATAGAAAAAGCATGGGAAAAAATATTCCCATTCGAAGATAAGCACCAAAAATTTGAACCGATTCACCCGATTCAATAATTTTTGATGCTTACTGGTACAAATACCACACGAACACAAATAAAATAATTGACAACACACAATAACAATATTTTATACTTTACATGATGTACGTATACAAAACTCCCTGTGAGTAAATTCCCAAGTACACAACAAAATCGCACTACAGACAACAAAAACTACTAAATAGACGACACACAGTGTACGCTGATCTAATACTTAACTGGACTCGTTTTCCAATTCACCCAACAAAAACAAATTGTTGTCATCTGGTCAATAATCACACAAAGAACCACCAACCAACTCCACCTTGGTAACCGATTTTGAAGAGTCGATATCTCAATAACATTACTCTCTCATCTTAACGAGAGGTCATACAACAAACTTCATGACGGATATGCATGCTTACTCAGGTATATGAAGTCAAGTTCACATTTTTGTTATGGAAACTAAGCAAAAGTAGGAAACCGATCGAGCTTTAATTTACGTCTAGCTTTATCTTAGAAAATCTTAGTAATTTGGCTCCTGTAACAACACAGGTTTAAGTTCAATTAAGCTCCAACAGATCCCAAATATGTAGTAACTTGAAGCTGAAATACAATTGTAGAAAAATGTTATATTGGAATTGAAGGTTACAACTGTATATGTATATACTTTTATCCGCCATTGCCCTGCTACGAAAATTCGTTTCGGTAAAAAGTAAAACCATCGCTTGCTACTTAAAATGATTCGATTACTCAGAGAGTTTAGCCTTAGAAAAATTGTATGTATTGTATAACCAAACAAGCCTCAATCAAACAACAAATTTGATAGCTTTGAATCTTCCTACAAAATGCATCTTTCAAGTTAAGATTTTATTCTGATCTGGCTCATAAATCAACCGATTTGAATCATCTCACCGGATCCATAAACATTAAAAAAAAATGTTTCCTCTAATCTCGAGAGGATGTAAATATATAAAAAATGTTTTTCCTTTCATCGCCTAAATCCTTACTCGTGCAAATATATGGATGTGCATTGGAAACGATTATACTCGTAGGAGTATGTAGATGCGTGCGCACTGTCTGACATGGAAGATGATAAATTATTTGGCAACGACATAAAATAACTTTAAACTTTAATCTTTATTATAAACATTATTTAAAGCTTTTATTCAATGAGGTTTAGCTTATAAATATTCATATAATAACTATAAAAAAAAAACTTTAAAACTTTTATTTTATTGAAAAGTGTCTAGCCGTACGAAATGGATTTTGATATATCCATCGCCCCAAGATAGCATATTAACAGAAAATCAAAAATATTTTTTTTTGTTTTTTTGGGGTTAGACATATACACATTAAGCAAATAGTAAATAGTTTGTGGAATAAACATTTAATCCCTATTTTATATGAAAATTGCTTTTGACTCGTCATTTCTCGAGGCATTATAGAGATCTAATCTTTTGTGTTATATCATGGATAACGACTTTTTTTTTACAAATTTAGTTACTTTAAGTTTAATAAAATTAACATGTACGTTGAATTAAGCTGGCGATAAACTTTGGTAACCAAATTGATTGCCAGTAAAATAAAATGATATCGATGAGTTACCAACATTTAATTTTGGTCAATTTACTAAATTCATCCATCGATCTATTATTGGTTGGGACGTTGGAAGGCAAGGATATTTTTTCAAATTTTTGTGGCGTCATGCTTCGAGCACGTTATTTTTAATTTACCGCTACCTCCCATGATTTACCAAAATTCGGCGCTCTCTCGGAGGATTAAATTGCGCATTGATTAAGGTATACAAATAGTATATACATACATAGGTTGAGCTCCTTGAAATTAATGAATAAAATAAATAAGATTTTTCGCCTTTTTATAGACAAAATGTATTAACAATAATGGCATTCACAAAAAAGCCGAAAGAATCTTATTGATTTTAATACAGACAAACTTCTCTTTCTATTAATGATTATTGATTACATTTACCTAAACTTTTATTTATTCTAATTTTCGACATTTTTCGTCGAAATTATAAACATAATATTGATTAACAAGAGCCCATTTCACTAAGTTTTGGAAAAACCCTAAATATAACTTTCTACTTTGTTTAGTTATAATTTAAATTTACACTACAAAATTAACAAAATTTTTATTGAAAATTCAATTATTTTTACTGTGTAGCGTATGAAACAGGAAATGTGATAGGTACATTTCCTCAATACTTTTCCCCAACCTAATATATTTAAAGTACCTTCAAATTGCATTGGTTAATAAAAAATTTCGCTAATATCATTTGTTAAACAAACAACTATATAGGTTTATCTAGTTTTTGGGATAACATCATATTCCCGAACGGAAAAATCCCAAAAAAAATACCGAAAAATACAAAGTAAACTGGCCCAATACATTTGTGATAACTAAATTATGAAAACAAAAGGAATCTACATAATTTCATTTGTGCGTGTAGGGCCCAATGCTAACGGCTTTGAGGAGTTCTCTATTTTAGTATGTGAATTATTATCAAAATATACAAATTTATCAAAAATGATTCAATTACTATGAATATTATAGAATTTCAAAAAATCGGCAGGGCGGGTTTTTGGGGGCGGCAGCCCCATCGTCCAAGGGAAAAATGAATTAAAATAATATTTCAAAAATTTGTTATATTTAAAAAATTTGTTTTTTTTTGGGATTTTTGTTTTTTTTGGGATTTTTTTATTTGGGATAACGATACCAACCCCTATTTTTTGTTGCAGTTCCTCGAACGGCATAGAGCCAAAATCCCGAGAATCAAAATCTCGAGGGTTTGATAAAATACCGATGGTACAAAATCCCGAGGATACTAAATCCCGAGGTTTCAAAATCCGTAGGGTACAAAATCCCGAAAGCCTATGAAAATTTTCTAATCAAGCTGGCGATACCATCACCAAGCTGGGATCACTACATTTGCCTACCGACCAAACGGCTTGCGAGCCGGATCTACCAATACTCTTAATGTTGTTTAGTTTCCATCATGTTTGACTGCGCTGACTAAAGCTGTTGCCAATAAAACACTTTCCGTATGACTACCATTTATTTTTGCCTCGAGTTTAAAACTTTTTACCTCTTGGCCATCTGATTTTGGTTGATGAGAATTTGGCGAATGAAGAATGGTATCCAGTCATGACTGGTCTCCACTTGTATATTTTTCTCTTGACAAAAACAAATCTGGTCCATTCTTTTTTTTTATTACATTTTGCAAAATACATACACAAAAATGGTTTTGAGCACGCGCATTGAAATTTTATCAAGAGAGGAACATATCAGAATATTATAATTTTTGTCATGACGTTGTGCCAATTGAGCATCATTGTATTTTATGCTCAATTTCTTGTCATTATAAATGTTGAATATTGTTCACGCGTAAAATTTAAATAGATACAGTCAAGAACATTCAGTTGTATACGGTCGAACTTATTTTTTAAATACTGTAGAATTCACTCATACTGTTTCCGATTAACAAAAGAAAAAATTATTCATGATATGATCAACTATGTGCTTTGTAAATTTAATGATTAATTGATTGATTGAGATGTACGACCAAGCTTAAGCAAGATTCCCGGGGTACGCCGGGTCCACCATACACATGTTTACATATAACAAAACCGAAGGATAGGAAAGGAATGTTAGCATTATAAACTCGATCTTACCCATTAGTGCCGCAGGTTTTCTGAAAAGCTGTAATATTTTTTTTGGCTCGTCTACTCGCCCCCCAATTGTGCTTTGTAAATTTAATGAAAAAAAGGAAAAAACAAATTTTCCTAATGGTACACTAATATAATAAAATTTTAAAAAGTAGGAAAACCACACGCGGATTCAGTTGTATACGACTTACTAACTTTGTTAAGAGTTAGTCAGGCTTTACGAACAAAGGATAATACAGCTTAATTAAGGCTTAAATTTAACTCAGACAATTGAAATTTACAAAAAAAAAAAAAAATTGACATGTAGAACATAATGATTCTAACTCGATGCTAAAATGCTTCAATAAATATTCGTTCTTTGGAAATATTGCATCTGAAAAGGGCGTTAGTTATTCGGAAATTGGAAAAATACACCTAGTTCAGAAGCGGATTTTGCTATATGCACATAAGGCATGCACCTTATTCCTTAGGGGCCTCAAAATCTCAAAAAAGTTGATAAATTATAGTTTTAAATGAACAGTTTGTATTCGAGAATCGAAATATTAAACTGACCGATTTTTTTTAATACTTTTGTTTTTTATTTCAGTAAGATGATCGCTGATCATCAAAATTTGTCAGAAGGCGTATTAATCGAAAACGAAGTTTCAATTGAAATTTCAAATAGCAGCCCTAAAGTAGATGTAATATTAGATATTAGCGATAATTCGACGGGCAATGAGATTGAGATTCAAAATACAATTAATAAAAAATTGATGAAATTGGTTCCGTTATCGCTGATAATCTCTTTGCATATTTTATACTAGCTCTATGTGCACAGCTTTGGTAGATAGACATATAAATAAGCAGATGTAGACCTTATGTGTTTTCTGACCTCTTCCTCTGACCAGGTGAATTGGAAACGGCCCTGCATAATCTACTCCTACTTTATTAAATGGTCTGATCAGCTCTACACGGGTACCAGGTAAATCAGCCATGATTTGGTTAAGCGTCTTGGCGTCGTGCTTCACGCATTTTATGCAGCTCCGTATTGTTTTTCTAATGAGATTTCGGCCCCCTGAGATCCAATATTTTGTGCGAAGTATTGCCATCATTAATGGTGGTCCGGAATGCTGGTAACGTGTGTGATGTTCTCGGACAATTAATTCGGTTAGTTCGTCTTTGGATTGCAATATTAATGGATGCTTGATGTTATAGGTTATTGGTGCGTTTGTAATTCTGCCACCAACTCGAAGTAAGCCTGATTCGTCGATGAACGGTTTTAGGTAAATGAGTTTGCTTGAAGATGGAAGCTCTTTATTGGATGCAAGGAGTTTGATTTCTGAATTAAAGTGCTTTGATTTGATATGTCTGAACAGTGTAATTCGGGATTTTTGTAATTCTGAACTGGGTATGGTAAAACGGAAGGCTTAGGATTTGATGTTATATTGAGAAATCGAAAGACGTAGGGTAGTATTCGGGCTATTTTATTATATCTGGATGTTCGTTTTATTAAGTTGGCTATAATATTAGGTTGTTGAATTTGTTTGTTCAATGTTTGAGAATACATTTCTTCAGTGGTGTTTGCGTTCGCATCCCATTTCATATTTACCCATTTACTTTGATCTCCGATCTGGACCTTTCCACCATAAATTTTAATTCCTCAATTGGTCTGGTTCTATTCCCCTAGATGCGCAGTCAGCAGGATTGTCCTGGGAGTCTACGTGTCTCCATTGGGATCGATTCATCGTAGTAAGTATTTCGCCCGTTCGATTTCCGACGAAAGTATTCCATTTGGTAGGATCAGAGCCTTCTAGAGTATAGAGCCATAATCATTATGACGTATTTTTTCGAAGCTTTTTTAGTGGTATAACTTTTCACTAATTTCCATAGGAATCCATACTAAAAATGGTGTTTTTTAGCTTCAAGTTTTTCAATGAAAAAAGCAAAAATGTTACAAAATTTTTATACAAAAGTGTTCTACATATATTTAGCAGCAATATACAAGAAGGGTATATTGGTATTAAGTAAATATTAATTGCAGAAATATTAAAATTAAATTATTTCTAAAATATATTTTGTGAACTTTCATTTTGAAAAATACATCAAAGTTGGCTCTGACGAATTAAAATAATACTTGCTAAATTTATCTTTAATTTTACTAGTGTACGTTAGATGTCTCAGATTTATACAGAAAAATACGAAAAAGATTGTTTAATCACAAAATTAAGACACGTTCTTAAATATTTTGCGAATTTGTTTTGCTTTTCCTACAACTTTTGAACTCAAATTTCCCCAAGTGGCGATTTTTTGTACGGTTTTTCAAAATGTTTACTGCCCACTGCCATCTATGTATATTGGCTTAATGCACACGATTTGTAGTAAGCTTTTCTTTTTAATTTGACCAGAAAGCTGTTGTTAGAACTTTTTTTTATATTTTGGTTTAAATAAATCAATTATTACAAGAAAATGAAAACGATTTACTTAAACGATATTCATATATGTTGAAATTCAAACATTTATGAAAATATTTCAGAAATCATAATTAAGAATTTGCAACGTTTTCATTTACAAATTTGTCTTAGGAAAAAAAGTGATTTCCCATATGTTTTGTGTGTTTTACTATGGAAATTTTGATTTTTTCGTCGTTTCTAATTCCCTTATAAAAGCTTCGTTTTTTAGATTATGGCTTGTATAATCAAGGTTGCTTTGGTAGGATGCGCAAAAAGCCAGTCTAGGACAATTGTGGAGTCGGTCCATGCGGTTATTTTTGAAACATCTGTTTTCAATCCTTCTTTGACCATTGTTAGCAATCTTGATAGGAGTGTTGCACCACACAACTCTACTATTAATTTTAAACATGCCATGATGGGGTAGGTAATAACCGTTGATTTTGGCTTGATCTTCGCTGATAGGTTTCATATGGCCCAATTATATGTATTCATTCATAAAATCTTTGTACATTGAAGCAAACTTTTGATCTTTTAGGAAGCGTTTCTCCATTGAATGCATTCGCTGTAATGATGTTCGAAAAGAGCAACCCAAGATAGTTGGAGAAAGTTTAAACGGTAGCGTACTTCAAATCGGCCGTTACTGGTGGTTGTGCTGGTTTCCGTGAAATGCTGTTCACAAAACTTCTCCTCCTATGACAAATGATTACTCGTGGGCTCAATTGCTTCGATTTCCCAGAACTTACGTAATGATTTGTCGAGGTCATCTTCAGGATTGCCAACATTAATTGTAATAGATTGTATATGCGACACTGCCCTGGATTCACCCGCAACTACCCATCCCAATAGCGTATTTTGCAAATGTATTCCGTTGTAAGTGGATTTTCCTTCTGAGAGTATTTCGAAAAAGGTATCTGATCCAATAATAATATCAATTTCCTTGCTTTCGTCAAAATATGGATGTGCCAGTTCGAATTGATTAAAATAATTGAGGTTAATAAAATTTGCTATGAATGGTTGTTTCGCAGTTAGTTTTGGGAAAACGAATGCATCTATTTGTAGAATTGGTTCTTCTTTGTTCCACGGTGTAATGTTTAATGATACTAGCCCCTTTGTGTATCCATTGGTGGCAGCTCTAATACCCGATATGGCAATTTTAGCGTTGCTTCGTTTTAGCTGTAGTCTTTGTGCACAACTCTCTGTAATGAAGGATTCTTGTGACCCTGAATCCAGCAATACTCGACAAAAGTGCTTTTGGTTCAAGCCATTGACTACATGAACTAAAGCGTTTGGTAATAGGGAACATTCTTGGTTGGTGTTGGCGATGAAGCTTGAAGAATTTGACTCGTGATTGTTCTGCGCAGCATTGGTTGATTCTTTTGTCACAGTTGTGCTATCGTGGACAAGAGAGTGGTGCTTTCGGTTGCATTCTCTACACCGAAATTTTGATTTACAGATGTAGACGTTGTGGTTATCGTTAAGACAATTAAATCATCTTCCATCTTTTTTCAACATTCGAATAATCTATGATGCTCTGCAGGACAAAGTGAACATGGGTGGACTTCAGAACCTGAAACGACATGACTTTTAATGGTGGGTTTACTTGGAATTGCGTATGAGTGAGAACGTCTATTTTGGCTCTTTATTGATTCAATTGCATCGATTCGCTTGGTTATGAAATCAAAAAGCTGTTTAATGTTTGGTAAATCAAAATTTGCTGAAGTCTGTGCCCACAAAGTGCCGGTCTCGTCATCTAATTTGCTAACCATTATATGGTTTAACCAATGATCTCTCGATTCAGCGTCTTCTCCCAAAGCTTTGAGTCCTCGTAGTATCTCATCTGATCTGTCCATACGTCGAACATGTGCGCTATTTAAAGTGGTCACTGAAGGCTGGTGCATAAAATTTTTTATGAATGCGTAAATTGTATGTTTACGTCGGTCATATCGTTCTCGCAATTTTTTCAAAGCCTCGATATAGTTGACATCTGTGATACTAAAATGCTTTAGTAAACCAGAGACTGCACCCTTCAAGGTTCCTTTAAGATATTGCAACTTCTGCGACGGTGTCAATCTGAGATTATCGTGAATGGTTGAACAGAATAGATCATGAAAGGATTGCCACTCTGTATAATCTCCTGAGAATGATGGTATGGATATCTTCGGCAACTTTATGTCCATGTGGCCTACCGTCATAGACACATCTGGTAGAGTATCATTAAACGTTGCCGGTTGGGGATCAGAACTGTAAAACATTTGAATTTGACAATACTCGTCCCCTTTACTTACATAGAAACCAACGCTTAACTACATTTGATGAAAATCGCCAATATAATTTCAGGAAATATGACAACAAACATAAATACTGAAGTTCAAGTTCAAAGCTAAGTTGTTAATCAAGTGTTTTTTTTTTGTTGTGATTAATTTAACTAATTTCTGTTTTGTGTTTTTTCAGATGAGCTCAGCCAATGCGAACTGATCATAAACTTAATCATACTCTACTAAAACGAATATGCGGCACACGTTGGTCATGTAGAGCAGAAGCTGTTTTAACTGTCCGAAACAATGTTCGATGATAATCCTATTAATAAAATCACTTTATTCGGCAAAAAACTGTTCATTTTTGGAACCTAGTAAAATGTCGAAATAAACAAAACATTTATGGTATATGGCGACGTCTTAAAAGACTTTTCGCTATTTTAAAATTTGGATTTCTCTGAAAAAGAGTTTTCAGAGTTATCCCTAAAAATGGTTGAGCAGTTCATTTATTTCGTAACAATTCCAATGTCCAATGCATCAAGCGAAAGGTCATTCCGTGTTCTTAAACAACTACCTAATAATGTCGCTTGGTTAAGAAAAATTGAGCCAGTTAGCAATGCTAGCCGTCGAAAGTGACCGTGTGAAGGAAATTATTACGATTCATGATTTGAACCATTTTCAAGAAAGAAATCCAGAAAGGTTAATGTCTAAAAATTGAACGATATGAAAGAAATATATTTGAAAATGAATTTAATACTGTAACTTGAAAAACTTGTTGTTTTATTTTAGTTCTAGGTTTAAGAGTACTTTTGTAGTATTTTGATACAAAAAAGCAAAAATGGGTTATACAAATATTCAAGAAAGTTATTTTTAAAATACTAACCAATTTGCAAAATTTCTAAATCGGGCCACAACATTTGGATGAGTGCCTATAAGGCCTCGACTTACTGAAATCCGCATCTGACCTAAGTAGTTAACCTGTCCCAAAGAATAATTCAAAAAATTTGTGAGATATTACCAAGAACAAAGATTAGAAATATTGCATAGCATGAAACAGCGGCAAAAGATTACTATGTCGGATGAAAGATTTATTTTACGAGAATTTTCTAAAAATCCAAAGCTGAATTAACAAAGATGATGTATGTATGTGTTTAGTGGTATAAAGGTAAGTTCAATAACTGATGATCGATGTTTACTTCAAAGTAATTGAATTTTTTTACCGTAAAACTGCCCCAAACGATTGCCCTAACTCCATTCTAAAGCCAAATCTACCCAATCGAACACTTTTAGGAACTTTTAGACTGAAGACCAAGAGCCAACCACACCTTCAGGAACAAAGTTTAACTAAAAAAGGCAATTACGGAAGAATGTCAAAAAAATTGTCCGAAAATTACCAAAACTTGGTAGAATCCATGCCAAATCGCTTGGCTGTTGTTATCGCAAATAAGGATTATCCAACCAAATTTTGATTTTTTTGTCATGCGGAAATTAACAGGCATTATACATGGAGTACAAGGTCAACTGAATGTCCCTTGATTTTTTATTAAATTAAAATTAAATTTCTAAATTTAGTTTATATTTGTTACTGTTATTAATTTTTTGATGTAATACTCAGCTATTAATCTTTCAAGGTAGTATGATGAAACTTCTTAAAATAGTCATATCGTATACCAGTGCCTCTGAAACTTTATCATACTGCGACCCTGAAATCGAAAAAATAAAATTCAGGGCTCCCAAAGATGTTTTTCAATAATAATGAATATACAGCTAAGCATTTTGGGCATTCTTGTTCAAGGATCTCAGACGTCTCATATCCGTGTCCCGCCAATTTAAAAAAATGTTCTACCATCCCAAAATATTCTTTCAGCTTCATCCGATTTACAGGTAAAAAAATGCCAATACGCAAAAATTGTACAATTCCAGAAAATTGTTAAGATTGGTTTTAAAAAACATGATTCTACATAAGGAACTATTAGAAATTAGGTGTAGCTGTGAAACCTCCTAAACTAAATATTGTAGTTGGACAATATGAGTGAAGCAGAACAGATCCAAAAAGACTAAACTAAAGTTAAAGCTAAACATTTTTGAGTTTACGATTATTCTAAATTTGTCAAAATTCAATTTTTGCCCGTTTCTATAATATGACCGCAACCCGATCCGAATTTGGTTCGTTTTTAATTTTTGTTTCATATTATAGGTACTTAAAACAAAATTTAGATTTCTTCTGGAAGTACTTGAAACAATATTAATAAAAAATGAATTTTTCTGTACAAAATTCATAGTTATCCAAAGTTGATTTTTAGATTTTTTGATTTTTTCAACTATCAATTTTCAATGTATCGAACCAATTTGAAAGTTTTGACCCGCCTAGCAGTATTATATGCAACATTTGAATTATGACGAGTTCTTCCAATAAAAAAAATGGAGGTGTGGCCAACACACGACTTTCTTTTACGAACAGCGAATTTTAAGAAACTATTATAATACAAATTTCTTGCAAACTTAATTAAGATTGTTTTTATTTTTTCATGTTTTCTGTAAATTGTATATTTTTGAAATATTTGCAAAATAAATTTTCTGTTTCGCGGAATCTGGGAGCTGTGACCCCAAATATTATGTAAGGCATTAATGAAGATATATCTGTTTTTGAGGGGACCTCAACCCTGAGTCCGAAAAAGTAGGTTTCGAAATGATGTCTGTCTGTCAGTCTGTCCGTTTGTCCGTCCGTATATCAGTCTGTGCCTTCTCTATAGCCCAGATGGCTTAACCAATCGAACAAAAACTTTAGATTTAAGCTTTACTTAAGTAAAAGAAAGTAATAAAAAATAATAAATTTGTAAGAAGTTTGCGTAATTGGTTTCTCAAAATTCCCTGTTCATAGAAGAAATGTGTTGGCCACACATCAATTTTATTTTTTTTATAAAATTTCTTAATTGTTTTTTTTTTTTTATTTTTTTTTACTTTTATTTTTTGGAAACATTTTGTTTTAGTAGTTTTTTGTAAACCCTATACTTTTTGAGATATTTGCAAAACAAATTTTCTGGCCCAAGGGAGTGGCCACTTCCGGTTGCCCGATTTGGACTAAAATTCACTGGGGCCTTCCAATTTATCAAAAAACCTTAAGTCTGAAGTTTCAGTTCGATGAGCTGCAGAGCGGACACAGACGGACAGACATACAGACAGACAGATGGACATCATTTCGAAACCCACTTTTTCGGACTCAGGGGACCTCAAAACAGATAAATCTTCAATAATATCAAGGTCGAAAATTTTCATGATTACTTTACATACCTTATTTTACTTACGTAAAAGAAAGTAAAAAAGAACTCGCCATAGCATAGAAAATGATAGCTCAGTAGATGATAGTAGTTCAGTTTTTTTAATTAAACCAGTTTTCTTTGGTCCCAAAGAACTAGCGAATCGAAAATTACCGAACTTTTGGATTACCGGTTCTCGGTTATGTAAAACGAAATTTTCATATTTTTGGCAAAATTTTAGCCTCTTAATAATAAATTGAAGTGAAAATAAAATAAAAATTGTGTTATTAAAATAAAACATAAACAATAAATTAATCGAAAAAAGAACCAAAACACATTTTATTTTCTTTTACGTAAGTAAAATAAAGTATAGTAAATTTTCAACCTTGAGATTATTGAAGATTTATCTGTTTTGAGGTCCCCTGGGTCCGAAAAAGTGGATTTCGGAATGATGTCTGTCTGCCAGTCTGTCCGTCTGTGTCCACTCTACAGCCCAGATGGCTTAACCAATCGAACTGAAACTTCAGATTTAAGCTTTTTTGATAAATTGGGAGGTCCCAGTGAATTTTACTCCAAATCGGGCAACCGGAAGTGGCCACTCCGTTGGGCCAGAAAATTTGTTTTGCAAATATCTTAAAAAGTATAAGGTTTACAAAAAATTACTAATACAAAATGTTTCCAAAAATCAAAAAAAAAAAATACAAATAAACAAAAAAAAAATTAAAAATTAAAATAAAAAAAATAAAAAAAAATTAAAGATTTTATAAAAGAAAAATAAAATTATTGTTTTGCCAACACATAAATATATGTGTATATATAGCCTAATTATGCTAATTAATATTAATTTGCACACTACGTGACATACTTCCGGTTTTTAATGCAAATTAATATGTATAATGTATATATATTTAGCTATTTAGGGACACTGTAGAACGCTTTGAAAAAATAAAACAATTTAACAATGCAAATAAAATAAAATTCATGAGTTTTTGGCGTAGTGGTAACGCATTCGACTAGAGCGGCAAAGGTCTTCGGTTCGATCCTCATTTTTTTTTTTTTAATTTTTCTTATTTTTTCTTTAGTATTCATGTAATGACCAAATATTTTACTTTAAACATTCCGCTTTATAGTTATTACGGTAATTACACAAGAAAATACGTGGTTCGCGTTTATGATGCCCCTAAACACTATACCAAATTATTTAAAAACTTTCATATATTTTAAGTTGTAGTAAGCCATGAGAATTTTTCGGAAAAAAATGTTCCTTTTATAAATTTCAAAGCATGCTCTGTTTGAAACAATTTAAGAATGAAAATTAAATAAATTACCTTAGGTTGATATGGCTTAGTAGAAATGTTTTGGACTAGAGCGGCTAAAGTCCAGGGTTCGATTGTGGCCAAGGCATTTCAGTTTTGTTTTTCAATTTATATTACTTTCTTTTACGTAAGTAAAATAAAGTATAGTAATCATGAAAATTTTCGACCCTGAGATTATTGAAGATTTATCTGTTTTGAGGTCACCTGAGTCCGAAAAAGTAGGTTTCAAAATGATGTCTGTCTGTCAGTCTGTCCGTCTGTCAGTCTGTGTCCGCTCTACAGCCCAGATGGCTTAACCAATCGAACTGAAACTTCAGATTTAAGCTTTTTTGATAAATTGGGAGGCCCCAGTGAATTTTACTCCAAATCGGTCAACCGGAAGTAGCCACTCCGTTGGGCCAAAAAATTGGTTTTGCAAATATCTCAAAAAATATAAGGTTTACAAAAACTTCTAATACAAAATTTTTCCAAAAAATAATAAAAAAAAGTAAAAAAAAAAAAAAAATTAAAAAAAAATTAAAAAATTTTAGAAAAAAAAATAAAATTGATGTGTGGCCAACACATTTCTTCTACGAACAAAAGTAGTTTTGGACCAACCAAATTTTGAGAAACATATTACGCAAACTTCTTACAGATTTATTATTTTGTATTACTTTCTTTTACATAAGTAAAGCTTAAATCTGAAGTTTCAGTTCGATTGGTTAAGCCATCTGGGCTGTAGAGAGGACACAGACTGACAGACGGACAGGCTGACATACAGACATCATTTCGAAACCCACTTTTTCGGACTCAGGGGACCTCAAAACAGATAAATCTTCATTATCTCTTACATAATATTTGGGGTTCCAGCTCCCAGATTCCGTGAAACAGAAAATTTATTTTGCAAATATTTCAAAAATACACAATGAAAACATGAAAAAAGCAATCTTAATTAAGTTTGCAAGAAATTTGCATTATAAAAGTTTCTCAAAATTCGCTGTTCGTAAAAGAAAGTCGTGCGTTGGCCACACCTCCATTTTTTTTCTTATTCTCAAAAAGAGAGTGGTTGTACAAAAAATGCCATGAGCTGAATGTCATTTATTTTTTGTCAAGAGAAAAATATGCAAGTGGAGACCAGCCATCATACTGGCTATGCTTTAGAAAAGTTGTAGTACCTCTAAAGTATAAGCTTTAGAATAAGCATTTATAAGTTGTTGCTCAAATATTTTTCCCAAAAATTAATTTTGTTTGCAAGGAGTTTTTTAAAATTTTTGTATGATTTCTTAGGTAGGTCCTTAGGCTTTATGCCTCACGCATAATATTATCGCAATAACGTCATCAGGCGGCGAGGCAGGCGCCGCAAGCCTCTGATTTCGCGCGATTTAAATGCTTGAGCTACTGTAGCGAGAGATTGGTTCATCCGATCGGATCATTGTGGTGGTTAATTTATTTTAAATTAAAATAATAATTCTCCACATAAATTTTAATTAATATTACAAATTACCTTATAGTGATTTTCAATAAATGAGAGAGCACTGTAACGAGAGAACCAATCGGAGAAATTCTATAATAATTGAGCCGTTTATTTTGAAAGTGGCCTAAGTCCATTTTTCAAAAAAATCAAGTTAATGATAACAATAGATAAATAACAGAATAATCTTTCTAACGGTAAATAATTTATTGTCAAAACAAAAAAAAATTAATCTCTAACACCTATGCAAAAAATAGGAAAATTCAAAATCCCATATGTTTTTTCATTTATTGTTTTTCTATTCTTTCATTATCTCGTTTCAACAAAATATGGACTTAAGCCACTTTCAAAATAAACGGCTCAATTAATCTCAACATATTCTTATAAACGTTATTACGGAAAACACCTACGACCGTGTTGACGACACAGCCCACCTCAAATTTTTATGTAATATTTAGATTTTTAAAGTGAAGGTAAGATTTTTAAATTAAAAGTAAAGATTGCATTTTAAAATTATATTTAAAAGCCTTTACATAATCTCACGAAGGGTGGTCTCATTTAATAATTTTTCTCCCAAAACGTATAAAACTTTAATAATATTATTTACAATAAAAAAATCTTATGGGAAAACGAATATGGTAAAATCCAGGTCCTAGTTCATCCATTTAGCAACGTTTTCGGCCAATATCTAAGAACTAAAATAATGAAATTCTGAAATTAGATCGAATTGCATGTAAAACCTTAACATACTTGTAAGTAAATTATGTATAATTTAGTTAACTGGGTCACATACAACACTAGCGGCAACAAATTTATTTTAAAATTTGAAACTCTCTCAAGATAGTTTTGTTCGTTGTACCACCCTCACTCACCCTATATGTTTCTTCGTAAACAATAATAAATAAATAAAAATTATTATTTTCTAATGTCTTTCGTAGATATTTATAATTTTTCTAAAGAATTTCTAATAGAAAATTTTTATTTTTTTTAATTAAATTAAAAAGAAAAAATTATTCCATAAAATAATAATTTAAACGCTATATACGAGCAGTATAATATATTTAACCGACTCATACATGAAATAGAAAAGCAAAATTACTTTACAAAATATTTATAAAGAAAATACTTTGTCTAGAAAAATAGGAAAATATATTTTATTCAGTTTTTCATCATGGAAATTAAAGAAAAACGAATGAAGTTTTAGTTTTATTTTATTAAGACAAGCTATATAGATAAAAGATATATGGGTCGTTAGACTGTTATCCATGTAACTTTTACAATACATAACAAAAAAACTAACTGGATTATCGGTTTGAGTTCCGTCGTTGGAATGGGGTATATACATAATAGATATGGGATACGGAAGTCTTTTTGTATATATAAAAGTCGAGCGATGGGATATAAAAATATTTTCATAAACATGGAAAAGTTGAATTACCGTCATAATATGGAAACTTGTTTACGTAAGACAAATATTGATTTTCTTTGACGAACTAAATTATACCTGCTTACTAAATTTGAATAAAATTCTGTTTTTTAATTAAATCCACATTGTAATGTGGTCGAGTAATTTATGATAGCCAGTTTCAATCAAAATCTTCATTAAATACATAATTGTTAATGAAAGCGTTGTGGGCTACGATGCAGTATTTGTCTCAGCTTAAAAGAGAGGCGGTGGCGCTATTTTTTGCATCTAGCATAAATTTTAATAACTAGAAAATTGCCTGATTTTATTTGAATTGGTTATTATTTAAACTGCAAAATAATATAAAACAAAATGCCATCTATACAAGATAAGTTTTAAACAGTAATAGTTCTTAACAGAAAATGATTAAATTAATTCTGTTCGATGGAAATGGGATTCTAAAATGATTTTTAAATGATGCTATCATGGCGAAAGTGATGAAGTTGATGGTGGTATTGACAACGGTGATGCTAATGACGATCTTGTCTATTTGTTAATCGATAATGATGAAATTTTATTGTACGATTGAAATGAGATTCTCAAATTATTTTAAAATGAAAGTGGAAAGCATCACTTCTTATTACATGCTGACCGCTGCGCTAAAAAATACTCGTAAAACCTTATAAATATACAAATACCTTAACGGTAGAATATTGGATGCCTTGAATAAAGGCCAAGATGATTCCAATCTACACTCCCGAGCAACTGAATCGACTAGACCATCAAAACTCATATTTTTTTAAAATGGCTGGATCGATTTTCGAAAAACAACCTTCTTTTGACAGTCTAGTATTTTATCTTTTCAATGATACCTTTATCATTAAAATCCATACAGTACTTTTCAAATTAAAGCAGTCTTAGCAAAATGCGATGTTTCGGTAAAAACAATTGGCGTGATGCAATCTCCTGTATAATGCCACGTTGACCGATATTTGTCGTCACTTATGAGTCAGACGTTGACCTGAACAAATCTCTACCAGTTTAATTCATTGTTTCCTTAAAATCATAGATACCACTCCAGAAAAATCCGCACAAGTTGTTGCTTTATTGCAAGAAGGATGCAATCAACAAGAAGTCGCTCGTCAGCTTAACATGAGTCAATCTGCTGTCTCAAGAGTATTCAGAAGGTTTCAGGAAACTGGTACCTTCAATCGAAGACCACAAACCAGCCGGTTTCGGTGTACATCAGAGAGGGGCGATCGATTTATCGTCCTAACTTCACTGCGAAATCGCCCTCTCACGGGCGTCGATGTGCAGCAGGAGCTAAGACAAGTGCGAGATGTAGCTGTTCGTCAATGGACAGTAAGAGGACGCTTAAAGGAAGCCAACCTCACACCAAGACGGCCCGCTAGAGGCCCAAAATTGACGACACGCCACCGCAAACAGCGACTCGAATTTGCTCGCGAACACATCAATTGGAACATCGAGCAATGGACGTCCGTTCTATTTACTGACGAGTGCAGAATATGTCTCCATGGTAGTGATATGAGAGACCGGGTCTACTGGCGTCTAGGAGAGCGATTTTCGCAGTACTGTTTTGCTGAAACAGTCTCATACGGCGGCGGTTCGTGTATGGGGTGGGCTGGCATATCGTTTGAGGGAAAAACAGATCTTGTCTTCGTACCTAGTGGAGGCCGTGAAGGAGGTCTGACCGCTGAACGATATATCGAGGGAATTCTCCTGGATCATGTAGTGCCCTATGCAGGATATATAGGGGAAATTTCATATTGATGCATGACAATGCCTGGTGTCACACAGCTCGAACCACTCGACAGTTCTTGGATGAGGTCGGACTCGAGACGATGAGGTGGCCAGCACTCAGTCCAAACATGAATCCAATTGAGCATTTATGGGACGAACTAAAACGGAGGGTCCGAGCTAGAAATCCGGTACCATCTAACATCAGTGACCTGAAGATTGCGTTAGAGGAGGAGTGGGGTGCGATCCCCCAAGTATTTGTCAAAACCTTAATAAGGTCAATGGGGAACCGCATGCGAACCGTTGTAGACGCAAGGGGGCCATACTTATTATTAACCAATAAAATTATTTTTGTTTTGCTTGAGTTTTTTGTTGTAATTTAATTTTAAACACCCCCAATATTTTTTGCTTAATCATCAATTTTGGTTGCGTTTTCATTCAAAATTCATTACAAAAAAGTACTTAACCAATTTTCATAAAAATAGTGTCATTTTAAAGCAAAAATATCAGGCTTTCAAAAAAATAATGTCTTATGAAAATCGGTTTGACCGTTCCAACAAAAATCGCCCTTATGTGAGCGCTTAAGGTTTTAGTCGATTCAGTTGCTCGGGAGTGTATTTCTCCTCAAGATTGTGCGCAAAATCATTTTTTGCTGAACGTAC